>OX638097.1:20365185-20767685 GCA_951804965.1 Horisme vitalbata | reverse complement strand
GGTTATGTATATTATAAATCCCTCAACCGTTTGTCCCATTTACTTGGCCCCGTCGGCCTTCCTTGTCCGTTTTCTCTATTCTGCAAGGTTGTGTGCATTTCTTTGTAGAGTAAAGTCTCATTACGGTCTTTTTCGACCGTCATCAACTACATAGAGGATGGTCTTCCGGTTCCACGTTTCGTCATTTATCGGCTATATTTTTATAATCGTATCGTTCTAGTGAACGGAGTTCCTGCAATACCGTGGAGACTTGCTTTAGAAATGCTAAAGAGGTCGCGTCTCCTGCACGCCGTGATTGCGGACTGATGCGTGCGCGGTGCGCCAGCCACGGTGCTGATTCAGAATGCATTGCAAATCGCAATATTTCACTACGAAAATACCGCATCAACCGGTCTATGCCAGTTCATTTTATTGATCGGTTCAAGGCAGCAAGGAAATGTAAATGGTTTAAGAACTTCTGTCTTGATTGCATATCTTGCCTTTAATTACATTGGTAACTTTGATGTAAGTATATTGATGTTACCTTTCTTCTTTATTTCTTTGTCAGTTTAATAAAAGGACCAAACGTTATCATCATTATCATGTTGGGTTGGCCTCTTCTTTATCACGCAACTCCTTCCAGTCGCTTGCAAGCCTCATCCAAAGAGGCTATGATCTCGTTCATGACGGTATGAAGACCAAAAGTCATGATTTATAGTGTTCCATGCCTGTTCCCGTTTCAATATGAAGTTACTTGTCTGTTAGTCTGTTTAAATCAAATCAAAATCAAAAATACTTTTATTTTCTTTCTTACAAAGTAATTATTACATGGGTTTGGATATCCCCTATGAAGTTGCATTAACCTGTGTTAGAGGAGTCCCTTCTTTATTTAGAACTGATAATCGCATGGAGTTACGTGATGAATAGCGGACTTTTCACCATGATTTTTAAGTACCATTCTTTAATGTAAAAGAAACCTAGCTAATGCCAGGACTGAGATAAATCCCGCGGAGTTCCGGAAGCGAGTCCACAGATAATCTTTACAAAGTTACTGCCGCTGTACTTGTATGCCTTCGTCTTAGGACAGAGTTAATTAATCCTTGCTGTCTCTTTGAAACAAATTACTCATTTTAATGTAAGAATACCTACTCGTACTCACCTAATACGAGCTTCAAACAATACTGGTGAGAAAGTTAGAGATGTAAAGAGTCTTGATAAAATAAAACCTTCGCTTCACTAGGCGGACACGTGTATACAATATGTGCTAAGTATGTACAATTATACAAACGTACTTATTTATACAAAATTTGTTCCATCTCACTAATATTATAAATGCAAAAGTTTGTAGGTATGTGTGTGTGTCTATGTTTGTTACTTCTTCATGCTAAAACGGCTGTAGGGATTGAGCTGAAATTTGTACATTATGTAGTTGTAGACCAGAAATAACATATATGATGTTTTTGTAGATTACCACGCGAATGAAACCGTGGGCAGCAAATTATAAATCAACTACTTTTATAAAAAGTTGCTATAAAAAGTCTGACGCAGAATAAAGGCTCCTCCTTGTATACTTTTCCAGAAACACCTAAGCTTTTTCATCTAAAATAAAAATAGAGAGTTCGTGGATACTCAGTTAACTCATTATTTAGATATTCTAAAAGGGCGTGAGTAAAGCCTTTTAAAAGTGAAATTATTCAGAACAGGTAAATAATTTACTACTCAAATAAAGTACCTACTCGTAAATAAAAGTCGAGCCGGAATTCAGGGAAGGCATTATTTTACTCACACAACGTAGCTGTCACATGTGTTTTTTATAGGGCCTAAGGATGGAACAAGCATATGCCCACCTGATGCTAAATGGTAACCATTACCTATCACAAAGTATTGCATTATCCGTTACGCAGGTTTGGAACGTGCCCTACTATGCAATATCCTTCGTCCATCAACTTAAGCCTCATGCGCCTGTAATTTCACCGGCAGCCACACCCTTCAAACCGAAACACAGCGATGTTGCTTCGCGGTAGAAATAGGCACAGTGGTAGTACTTCCTCGGACGAGCCCCACTACTAATACAATAGTATATATAGTATGTTTATTAAGTGGTATATCATCATCATCCACAGCACGATTTCACCCACTGCTGGGTATAGACCTCCCTCAACTCATGCCATCCACCACGATCCTGCGCTAGTCTAACCCACGTTCGGCCGCGACTTTGACAATGTCGTCTGCCCATCTTGCGGCCGGATGTCCCACACTCCGCAAGCCATCCCTAGGCCACCACTCTGTAATTATCCTACTCCACCGGTCATCACCTCGCCTCGCAATGTGTCCTGCCCAGCTCCATTTGAGTGCCATAATGCGGTTTCCAACGTCCTGGACTTTAGTACGTCTCCGGATTTCTGCACACTCCATGGCTCTCTGTGCTACTCTCATTCGATACACAACCTCATATGTTAGTGTCCATATCTCGGCACCGTAAGTCATGGTGGGCAGTACACATTGATTAAATAAACGGGTTTTCGGACATTGTGGAGTAGTTGCTACTTTTAGGATGTCGTCTAGCTTACCAGCTAGCATAACGGGAGACCATCGACCGCGGGGCAGGGCTCAAACGGTCGGTGGCTAGGGCTGCAGAGAGAGGAACCTCCGCACAATGCGTGCCGAGTCCAGGAGAGCCGCCTTCTGTATCTGACCCTTGATCCAGCTGCCTAGCGAGAGCCTCTTAAGGTATTGGTCAAGGCTCTTCGCTATCAGACCTGGTCTAGCAGCCCACACTAATTGGATACGTTTTGTGATCTCCTTTTGTTGGATGTATATAGTTTTATATATTTCGGTAATAGAGCATCTTACAAACACATCACTTCCCTTACATAATTCTCTGCAACATAGTATATAGGTCGTATAATGGTGCTCGTTCTACACAATTTAGACCACAACCAAATTCCGAAATTAATTTCACACTAGTCGTAGCAGGTCGCGTGCGAATCGCCAATAATTCGCGCGGCCTCTGCTCTGCGGTGTCGGCGCCAATGTAAATTAAAAACTAGTTACTCATCTCAATAGCGTTTTATCTGTGAACCTAGTTCTTAGAGAACATTAAGATAATAGACAAACGTAAACTAGAATAAACATATTATTTTTTCCCCACGACCACCTAATTTCATATTTCATTTATTTATGCTCAAATGTGCATAGTTTGGTTAGATGGTATGGTACTTGTAGTAAAGCTCATACTTGTCATTGGCACAATATAAAAACGACGGCGTTAACCTTGTTTCCAAGGTCAAGTTTTTTTGATAAAGAAGTAGTTAACCCGCAATTTGTGGACATTATTCAATATTACAATATACAATATTACGACAACTTTGCAAAATGTTATTGTTCTACTTTCTATCCTTACATTAGCAGTTTGCGGTAGCGGTTCCGTCCTAGCCCCATATCCCCACAGCCCCACAGCCCCACAGCCCACAGGCCCGGTATCGCGATCCGCTAATTATTAACATACTGTTGTTGATTTAGCGGCGTGATCGTATCAGAGGTGCCGACGCGTGCCTGCTTAATGTCCGCTGTCAAGTGATCAACCCGAGCCCTTAGATGGCCGATAGACGTGCGAGTAAGTTCGCGAACATGTAGCTCGACAACCTTGTTCGCTGGTGTTTCACCCTAATCACGCGTACTTTAAAACCGCCGAATAAGATCGTTGGCGATCCGACAAGTTTGAAATTTTGTTTGTAACCCGCTTCCGCTCGTACGTGTGTAAGCACTGTGAGCCGCGAGCCGCCATTTTGTTCTTTTGAGCTTCTCTCATACAATAAGTATCCTGTTTAGTTATAATTGGTGTAACTAAAATCAAAAGTTATAACGCTGTAACGTTCTTTACCACACTTTTTGATTTCATATTTTTTTAGTTTTTAAAATGTGATGTGATTTAATTCCTAAATAACACCACGATAACACAAAGTTTCTTCTGTCGACAATCACAATAAAGAAATACAGTTTGGACAAGTTTCACGTGCGTCACTGACGTCGAGCCGACGTACTTAAAGTCTGTACGTCCATCACTCGGTTCGGTTATTTTCTCTCCTGTGAGCTAAACAACAGCAATTTATATCATATATCCAATGTATCTATCATATGCAGATTTGCAATTGGTTTGGTAATGGACAGCAATAATTAAATTGGGGCCTTGTTACAAAATAATCATAATAATACTTTGATAAGATAAGACAAGTTATTTTTTATTTGCCAGAACTTATCTACATAATAGGTCTTAATTGCTTAGTACGTACTTAAAACGTACTTGAAACGTACCTGATTCAAGTACGTTCTACCCTAGAGGCAAGATGATTTCATAAATTAACAATATAAATAAATATAGTATGTGTATTTGTTTGTTTGGTTGAAAAACTTTATGTTACAAAGGGTGGGCTTAATGCCATAGGCATTATCTACCTGCCAACCAGTAACAGGTTTAGTTAAGAGGTTGGCGTGCTAACCTTAAACTAGTGAAAAGATCAATGATGCGAATAACATAGGTACTAATAATATACATATCAACACTGAACCAAAATTATATAAATATTTTATAAGCCGTTAAGATAATTAACAAAAACTATTTATACATTAAAGATTACAGACATACCTGTGGATAAAATATTCAGGTATACCGAAAGCAGTGTACGACTTTGCGTGGAAAAAGATCTATGAGTATAACGTTTTCAAATAGTGCTCTCGCAATAGTTTAATGTATCTTTTTCCTGTATTGACTGTCATTTTGTGTTTTGAATTGTGAGGAGACCTCACCGAGATCCTCTCAAGGAAACCTATGTTCAGTTGTGGAATTTTACTACTTAGGTTTGTTGATGATGATGATGATGAATGTCACCTGACGACTAGGTTTGCGCTAAGATCGTAATAGGACATCATGATATAGCTAACTACCTTGTAAACAAAACAGTAATCTGTCTGCCAAGAGATTGGAGAAATCTTCTTATGGAGTAAGAAAGTTGTGTGAATCGAGTGGTCTCGTAACGGGGAGCAGGTTTGCTTTGGTTGTAGAATTGTTTTTCAACTTATTATATTTAGGTCTTGGACGGGAAGTGGTTTTATCCGAGTCTAACTGGCTTTAATATATTTTAGTTTTGAGTTATTGTGTCGATGATAATATGTTGAACTCCTTTTAAGAACTTGGGGCACGAACTATAAGTGCATGAATTCCAGTGTAAAAAAACAGTGTATAAAACTGTGATGAAGCTGTCTGACTGACTGATTGACCTACTCATTGATTGAATCAAGGTACGGCCTAAAATTATGGTTTTTATATGGTTTTATGGTTTGGTCCTTGCATAGAGTAGGGATCCTGAAATACAACCTCTGAAGGGATGCAGCGGGATAAAATATCTACATGGAAAAGCCTCGAGGTGGCCACTAGTCCTAGTAATATAAAATGTGAAAGTTTGTGAGGATGCATGGATGTTTGTTACTCTTTCATGCATGATTTCTCAACGCATTTTTATGAAACTTAGAATATACATCGATTGTGATATGTATTAATACATAGCCTACTTTTTATCCGGGTACCACGCGAGAGAAATCGCGGTCGGAAGCTAGTACTTAATGAAATCGTTGCTTTAGTGAGAAGACAGGTGATTGGGACTGCAAGCGGAACCGTCCCAGTCGATAGCAATCAACGATCCGTCAACTGGAACCGCAAGCCGCAGGACTATATTCGCAGCCGTCACAAAAGTTAAAAAGATTTTAAAAGATTTCGAGATTTTGACTGACCGACAATCAATGCACATTGCGTAAATTTTGAGGGCATGTTTCATACATAGTGCATGTAAGGAAGGGTTTCCCAAATTTCATTTTATAAAGGGGTTCAGGAAAGGGTTAATATTTAAATCTCTAGTAAAGCGGGAAAACCTTCGTGTGGATCCATCTTTTGTAAAACGTGGCTGTCATGTCATGCACGACTATATTGCCACAACTATAAGTTGGCGGTAGCGGAACTAAAAGTGAAACTGTATGTTTGACGCGTGGTAGTTTACGGACAACAACATTGTGATGAATCTGCGAATAATTTGGGTTTTAAAATGCCGAAAGTGATCATAAGTGTTTCAAGAGAAACCGTAATCAAAGTACATTCATTTTCTGGTTTGAAACACAGTGGCGCATTGCCTCGCCAAGTTATACTTGTGGTACTGTAATTATAAGTTGTACTCAGAATCGTCATCATCGTCAGCAGTCCACTGCTGGACTAAACCTCCCCTAATGAGCGCCACCGCGCCCTGTCCTCAGCTCGACGTATTTAGCTACTCAGAATAAGCCTTACTTATTTAAATTCTTGGCACACTAATAATAAAACCATTGCCCCGGGAAGACACTCCACATTAAAATAATAATCAAGCGAAGTAAGGGAAAAGCAACTCTTGTCATTTTATTACCCACGGGTTATTCTGGTAATTAGCGCTAAATTAATCCGGTAGATAAGGCGATTACCGCTGAGCATTATTATATTCAGCGTTTCTATCTATCTTACTCTACGAACGTTCTAGCTCCGTTGACTCTGCTACTTCAGACAGATTTTGTATAAGTCTTTGACAATTCACAGACTCCAGCGTGTTAAACTATAACATGACCATTATCATAACTTCAAATATAGAAGAAAAAAAACTGAATCTTCTTGCGTTACAGCCAACCTAAAGGTAAAATCAATGTATTTTAATAGAAAACTGTCTGTTGCCTATAATTATAAAAACACTTGGCTAGTACACTTTGCTTAATCTCGATGTTTAATGAATTAAAATAGTGTATATTATGTTGGCAGCACTAATAAACAAATAAATAGATAAACAAGACATGTTAGTACAAGGACTTATTTCCGTACGCGATAAGATAAATCCTCGCCAATGATGTTCGCGATTAATTCTCAATTGATGTAAAGAAATGAGACGTGTTTGTGCCCTCGACGGTAGGTACAGTAAAAAATAGTTATTTTGTATGGTAATTAATTTTCTAACCCATTTTACCGCAATGTGCCCGCGACTTGATTGACTTGACTTGACTACAATACCCAATTTTCGTCGATTACCCATCTATTAGATAAAATGAAAATAAAACACATGATTACATAGATTCGAATTTATTCAACAGATAAGCTATCTTGGATTATCCGACAAATGAAAGCCCAAAGTTATCTGCTCGTCGAGAGCGCCATCGATATCATCAAAATAAAAGTTAAAATCAGCTTCCATTTTATTTGCAATATCAGAATAAGTGATAAAGAGGGTCCTCAGTGAATGCATCAGCGCAGCGCAGGCGGCGGGTGTCACACCAATTACAGCTCGTAACAGCTACTAACCGTAACCGCCTCAAAGCCATTCACCACGTAAAATAACTGCACTGCTGCTAGTGATGTGCCATCCCTGTTTTCGGATTCAAAAGTTATTCAAATTTATTTCTAAAGGTACTTATTTTATAGACATTGAAAAAAAAAAGGACAAATTATACTTCATCATTTTTTTTATCCGAGTAGGCACAGCAAAGCCGAAAGGAAAGGTTTTTTTTTTATATGAAGGTGGAACAAACACATGGCCCGTCTGACGTTAAGTGGTAACCATTACCGATCACAAAGCATTGCATCGTAGATCACGTTTTATATGTTTATTTTTAACAGACTATTATGATAGCAATTACTCATTTTATGCGACGAGCTCAGAATAGAAGCAAAGGCGCTCATTAAGGGAGGACTTTGACCAGCAGTGGACTGCTATAGACTGATGATGATGATGATGACTCATTTACTCTTACTTTATTACTTTTTACTCTTTTAACTAGTTTAAGTACTTAAAGTATTACTTTTCCTCTTTTAGCAGAAACCCATGTTGGGATCTGTTACTATGTACTCATGTGTTTTAATCAACGGTATTAAATTATTTAAATAAGCATTATTTAATATTAATTTTGTTAATATATTAGGGTGCTGAAACACAGAGACACTTTTGCTACCATCTCTCCAGTACTCCAAGTGTTATAATGCCTTTAAAAATAAATTAATAAATTGAATCTTGGGATAAAAACTTATACACAAATGCAACAAAACAAAGTGTACAAAAAGTAAAGTCGCTTTGAAAATTATTTTAAAGCTTAGAAAATTGAAATGAAGCTTGAACTTTCGCTTTAGATCAGTCATAGCTTTCAACCTCGGCATTTTTACAAAAAAGTGTGATGAAAAAACCGAATCTTTTGAGCAGAATAACCTGGCACATCCCTCCTCACCTCCCGGTATAAAGTAACCGGCGATGTTTCCACGTCGCGAGAAATTCATTTTACTTATGAATATTATAAATTCGAGTCGCGTTCCAAAAATAATGGCACTGGCAACTCCACTGGGTTCTGTAGACAAACGTCCATGCGAACATTAGCTGAACTCAACACAATGTAAAACTTCGTGTCGGTTTTGGGTTCGCCTTTAGATAGACGTTTGTCTACAGGGAAGGGTTGCCTTCAAAGGCTTCGACTTGTAATTGTTCGACGAAAGTGCCGGCTTTTGTAGCGAATCGTTTATTCTTAGAGTAGCTTTTTATATTAATATTCTTCTTAATTTCCGATTTTGGCATTCACTGTGGGTGAGGCCATGGAAGGGAGGTGTTGATGATGTATTTATAATATTTTATAATTGTAGATGGAAAAGCACATGGCCAACCTAATGTTAAGGTGGTTACCATTATCTACTCGAATAACAAAGTATTTCATCTCATGTTCCCTTTAAATCTGTGTAACTTCAAACTTTTTATCGATATGTAGATAGCCATCAACTTTTTAGTTGCATATACACAAATACGCTATGGTGTAGAATAGCTGTTTAAGTCATCATAATCTTTGCAGGATATAACCAGTTTCAAATTAGTTGCGGGATTCGATAAGACTTGAAACTCTGTGTACTTTTGAGTGGCAAGCCGGACCTTCGGCTTCGCGCTTCCTGAATGTTCCCGATAGTTCAAATATTTGAGCAGGCTCGCTCTGATAATCGAACTAAGACTAGCGCCGGGTTTTCAGACGCGGCTTACGTTTTCATAAGTTATTCACTACTTTGAATTTCAGTCTGAAGAAATCTAACTTTGTCTTACAGTCGAGTTTATGAACTCAAATATTATTATTTGAAACTACCATGGTTGTGAACATAATTATTAATATCAACATTTACCATGATTTGTGAGTTCTATTGTTTCCGATATTTGGTAGTGGTAAAGTTCGGAATTATAGACTCAGAAGGAGGGTAGATCGAATCATCTGCCAGTAACTACCCACTCGCACAGACCTCAGTTAGAGTAAAATTCCATATAATAAAATAGTCAATATCCATAGTTCATATGTAATTTGTGAATGTACTACTTGTGCAATATCAGAGCTCTGATTTTGCTATATTCTTACAAAAACGAAAACTATCCTTCTTCTTATTCTAATGTATTATTTATATCTTATATTTTGCTCTGTTGCTGTGTGTTTGTCAAATAAACGATTTCTATTTCTATTTCTATCCTCAAACTAATCACATCATAGTCCTGAATTACTCCTTAACATACTATTTAATTTAATTTAATTTAATTTAATTATTTAGTACGGTTATTATACAACCATTTACACTAATTCAAGTAATTCACAATAAAATATTTACGTTTGAATTTACATTACAAGGAATATACATAACAGAGCAGAAATAGTATACAATAATAATAACTAAGCAAATAACAAAAGATGAAAATGAAAATGTCAAATTATATAAAGAAATGAAAATTAAAATGAAAGTTATAGAAAAATAATAATAATAATAACATAAAAAAGGAAATAAATAATAGTTCTTGTAGAGTTAAATACAATTGTCAACTATGTACCAACTAACTAATGAGCACCATTGTGCTCTGTCCTCAGCTCGACGCATCCAGCTCATTAGGAAATACCTACGTCCAGCAGTGGACTGCTATAAGCTGATGACGATGATACTACTACCTTCGTCTGAAAATTATAAGAAACTGACTGGCACCATGATACCAACACCGCAAAAAGAAGTAGATCATCCAAACGTAGCGTGTTACAAAATAGTAGAAATACAGTGAAAACATCGTCACACCTTTTCCCCACCTTTGTTTCACATCTTGTGAAATACGTTTTAAAAGAAAAAGTTCAAATAAAAGTGTAAGCTATATAACGATTGTTAAGTTCGAGTTGAAAACAAATAAAGTGTAAAGCATGACTTTTACGGATTTCTTGCGCTAACAAACCAATCTCAAATAAATTCATAAATAATGCTGATCATTTTCATACAACATCCTGGTCAGCCAAGCTGGTGTCATGGGAACCACATCATTGATATACTTCCTATATAGATTTGGTAAATACATACGTTAACAAAAGCCAGACCAGAGACAAATATTTGCAGATCACGCAAAATTTTGTCTCGTGACAGGAATCGAACTCGCAACCGTGCCGTCTCAGGCAGGCCTTCGTCCACTGCGCCACAGAGGTCGTCCATCAATGTTAGTGTAACATTGTTAAGGTAGGCCAAATAAATGGTCTCATTAACACGTTTACTGCGGACTTCGTACATCGAATATGATGCCTAATTATTATTGTTTAACGGGTCTCCCTAGCGTTTTACCTTATTTATTTTACGGGGAAGACCCGTTAAATTATGTTCAGTACTGGTGAAAGTTCAAAAAATGTATATGATGCATTTTTTTACTACATTTTGGAAGTAAACAACAGACCGGACAGATCAAATGTTATGATAAAAAAATACAAAACACCTAATTTAAAAATAATATAATAAATTAATTAATATAAAAAAAACACTTCTAGCTATAAAACAATTAATTACAATTACATTATAGTCATAATTAATAATAATAACAATAAGTATGTTATGCCTCTGCTCATCTATACTTTTGGCATATTGAAATGGACTCAGACTGAACTTGACGCCCTTGACTGTAAGGTTCGTCAACTTCTTACGACACATAGAATGCGACATCCACGCTCGTCGGTAATGAGGATGTACATCCCGCGGAAATGTGGGGGCCGCGGCTTTTTAAATGCCAAGACCCTCCATAACCACGAGGTGTGCAAGCTCAGAGAATACTTCCTCAATGCCGACAGTGAGATGCATTGTGATGTCGTAGCAGTTGACAAGAACCTTACCCCGCTCTCACTGGCTAAGGAGAACTGGCACAAACCTACGGTGCTGAGTGCCCTCGACCGCAAGGTTGTATGGGAGAGTAAGGAGCTGCACGGACGGTTCTACAAAGCCCTTACAGGGCCTGATGTAGACCTACTCGCATCCGTGAACTGGCTACGTTTCGGTGACCTCTTTGGGGAAACCGAAGGTTTTGTCTGTGCGATTATGGATGAGGTAATAAAGACGAACAACTACCGAAAGTATATCATGAAGGATGGAACCGTTGACATTTGTAGAGCTTGTCATCGTCCCGGTGAATCCCTCAGACATATACTTTCGGGTTGTTCGCACCTCGCTAACACTGAATACTTGCACAGACATAACCAAGTAGCAAAGATCATCCATCAGCAGCTTGCTCTCCAATACGACCTTGTCGGTCCAGAGGTTCCGTACTATAAGTACGCACCGGTACCGGTTCTCGAAAATGGTCGTGCTACGCTCTACTGGGACCGCTCTATCATCACGGACAGGACTATTCTTGCGAATAAACCTGATATCGTCTTGGTAGACCGGTCGGAACGCCGGGCGATACTTGTTGACATCACCATTCCACATGACGCTAATCTCGTGAAGGCCGAGAAGGACAAGCTTAGCAAGTACCTTGACTTGGCACACGAGATTACCGCTATGTGGGATGTCGACTCAACAATTATCGTTCCGATAGTCGTTTCAGTGAACGGTCTTATAGCGAAGAGCCTTGACCAATACCTTAAGAGGCTCTCGCTAGGCAGCTGGATCAAGGGTCAGATACAGAAGGCGGCTCTCCTGGACTCGGCACGCATTGTGCGGAGGTTCCTCTCCCTGCAGCCCTAGCCACTGACCGTTTGAGCCTTGCCCCGCGGTCGGTGGTCCACCATTTTGGATATATTTTTTACTATAATGTTTTTTTATATTATTTTTGTACATAGTAGATTAATAATGTTTTAAATTTTATAGTAAAAAATGTATTTTTGATGAGTTTTAAAATGAATAAAGTGTCATAACAATAAATTACAAGGTACAATGGCTTGTTATAGATAATTTAAATCAGACCTAATTTTAAATAAAACGGCTCACATGCTCGTGACTCAATAGCGTTAGATACTTGTTCTTGTGCTAAGTCACACAAAGGCGGAGGGCGCTAACAAAAAAAGGCGGTTTGATTTCAACTTGATAACAATACGGGGATGTTTTCCCCGCAATACCTACACCCAGAACGTCACTTACAACCACTACACAATACATCGCTTGCAATAACAAACACTTCCTTTGAACTATTATATAAAACCGGCATTATACTCGATGCGAGCAATGGTTACTAAATCGTGGTAAAGAGGAAACAGGAAATCAAAAAGGTAAACATAGTTTTTGATTAATCATTGTGAAATAGAGCCGTGTTTTTGTTTGGAACTTGTAGGTGTGTTTTACAAGTCGAATTAGGAAACTTTATTTAGGGTGAAAGATATGGACTGTTATACCTTGATCACGTAGTGGGCAACTAGCTAGGGGGACGGTAAAAGGAGCAGACTCAATTCCCTTGTTTGAACAAATGTATCAATAATACGAACAAGACCTTTCTTACTGCTAACATTCGTTATGTAGTTTTAATATTAATAGGTATGGGTCATATTTGCCGAAGTACCGATAACCGTTGGAGTAAACGAGTTCTTGAGTAGAGATTACGGACTTGAAATTTGGTAGGTAGTAGTTTAGGTTTAAAAGCACTGACTGAATAAGATTGCCAGTATAAAAATAAAAAATGTTTTCATTTTCATCCCCAAAAGGTCCAAAATAAGAAACGTCAAAATTTCAAACTGGTGCCAATAGTTCGAGTGGCATATCATATGAAAGGGGGCAATTAGACCAGTTTTTTATTATTTTATACGATGCTTGGTTTTCATTTTATGATCAAAATCCCCCCCAAATCTCCGAAGTCTGCAAAGCCAGAACTCCAAAACTAATAAGTTAAAGAAGAATATATCTATATTTAACATGAAAATTATAGCGATAAATATTTTTTTTCATATCATGCATCGTTTTTGATTTACCCCCCCTACTAAAATCCGAAGTTTGCGTTTATACATATCATAGAAGTATATCTATATTTCACAGGAAAGGAGAATGCCGAGAACCCGTACCAATTGCGTCAAAACCGAACGTATCCCATAAAATTTATTATATTTTATAAATTACATTCACATTTTCTTTAGTTTTACACACCGACTCGATTAATAATCAAGTAAAAAAATATTTTGTTGTATTAGTTTCCGTTGCACGCCGCCATTAGACTACAACAACCAATGATATATACGTTGCTATGGCAATAAACATTGATGTAAAGTGTTACTATAGTAATATCCCTCATTTTTAATTATTTTGACAGTAGAATCGACTAAAAACTTATTGGATATTTTTTTGACGCACTCACTTTAGTCTTGGTACCGAGCGCCATACATCAGACGGCATTCTCCTTTAGTTTTGTAGAAACCTATGATCTCCTTTTGTAATGACAGCTATGGTTAAGCTATAAAGCAAGTTACACGGTCAAATATTGTGTTATATGAAAGGCCCTAATTTGCCTATTCTAAAACCGATTTTTATTTTTCTATAGGACGTACACATTTTAATTACGAAGAAACCTTACTAATTAGTATCGCACGCCATTGACGTGACCCGCGGTGGGCGAGTCAACTCGCACTTAACCGGTCTTGTTTTTTTCTAGTACGATGACAAACTGATATAAATAATGACTGAAACATTAAGTTTCCAAGTTGTTCTACTTGACCATTGCCAATTAATCTATTGAGGGATCCGAAGGTACGTTAGTCATGTGGAATGGAATTAACACCCTAATTAACTTCTACTACATTTCAGTTCACTAAATCATGAAGTGGATGAACGAGTCAAAGGTATGTCAAATAGGTCGTACAAATTGTTGCTATAATGAACGGTGTTCATCGCAAATCACTTTGGTTAAGCATCACTCCACGCGGTCACTACTTGGACGGGTGACCATTTAGTGGCATTTAGATTTGAGCACTTCCGTGCTTCGGAAGGCACGTTAAGATATTGGTCCCACCTTTTTCAGTACATATATCTTTTGTGCTTATACGAAAAAGGAAGGAAGTTAAAGTTGAACAACCATTAGAGTTTAGGCTCCTTCGTTTCTCTTCGTGGATTTTGTAAAAAGCGATTACACTGCTATGGTGTAAGATATTACCTCCATGTATTGTATGATGCTGATAATAATTAAAAGCAAATAATTTTATTTCAACTGACTAAAGCCCTGTCCGTTCGTCTTCGTATGATCTAGAGGCCAACTCTGAAAGGCCTTTAACATTAGCGACTGAAAAAGCGGTACCAACCTAATTAGACCAAATATAAATTGATATGTCCCGAACTATATAGATGTGTTGTAAGAAGCAACCTCAGCACTTATAAACCTTTCAAGCTTAGACCTAATTGTTATTTTCCTGATGTGTATGTACTCGAACCACACAAGTCTCTTACTGCACCAAGCCTCCAATAGAACCCCAAAGCCACCAACCACATTAAACACAGACAGGAGCAGCCAGCGGTAGAGCAGACGACAGTGAGTATGGCTAACTCACGGCCTAGAATGTTGTTGTGTACGTAGGTAATGGGAGCAATGGAGGCATCAGGAAGTATTTTTCTAGTCTACAGCAGCGGCCACCTTATGGATTTATTCCCGACGTCCCTATATTAGCCGGTGTCCTCTTTAATTGGGCAGAAAAATACTTCCGATGCCTCCATTGCTCGTATCCTTAATGGAGATAACAGAAATAGAGGGCATTTACCCCCTAAGTACGCTTATCCATGTCATTTAAATGTAAATTGTAATGTTGTAGTAGTAGAGTTCTTTGTGGAGGGCTCGTCCGGGGAAGTAGCGCAACCATGTCTATTTCTGTCGTGAAGCAGTTGTGCTGTATTTCGATTCGAAGGGTGTGGGTGCCGGTGAAAATACAGGCACAAGAGGCATATCATCTTCATGCCTCTAGTTGATGGACTCAAGGCGTTACATCGTAAAGCACGTTCCAAAAAAACGTGATCTACGATGGCAAGCTTTGTGATAGGTAATGGTTACCACTTAACATAAGGTGGGTTATGTGCATGTTCCATCTTCAAGTACCATACAAAAAATTAAAAAAGAGCATGATATTTTAACGCCATTTTACTTATCTGAGGTTTATGAAACTGTTATGAATAGGACGGTAAGTCTATATTTTATTTAAAACCATGTCTATTATGAATAAGAAGAGATTTTATCAATAAAAGCTTATTGCTGTTGGATTTCCGGTAGGTTAGTGAACAATTTATTGCTTCAAAATCGTTTAGCCTCAGTCTAATCGGTTCTAGACTTCCTCTCGCGGGAGAACTAACTTTCTTTAAGTTTTTGATGTATTTCCCGGATATAGGTAGTTTAAGTTAGCCTTAAGTTACTGCTAGTAGTATAAGGCCACATACACAGTAAGCGCGGACGTACCTACTAGGCGATTTAAGCCCATTCAACTGGTATTCGCTCCTTTTTCTGCCCTTATGATACTGTACGAAAACGAATACACTCGAGAGCAATGAATCCGGGTCACTCAAAGAATCCAAAAAATCTCGGAAAGTAAGAATGCTAGGTTAATGCAATAAATTGTATTTAATAGACAATTTAATACTCCTTAAATGAAAGTTAAAAAAATATGAGTCACCATACATTTTATTTACACAAAATTACATAAAGAAAAAAAACTGCTGATCTCTCCTTAAAACAAAAATAGGAAACATGAAATTTTTGAACTTTATGACGATTTTCTTGAATTTCAATACTTCGTATTACCTCCTCGTGCTTCCATTACTGCGTTTACGCGGTTTGGCATGCTGTACACCAAGTTCCTTATACGATTTTGGGGAATATTCTCCCATTCCTCTGTGAGAGCAATTTTGAGCTCAGGAAGCGTGATTGGGGGAGGGTTTCGTTGTTTTACGCATCTCCCTAGCTCGTCCCAAGCATGCTCGATCGGGTTGATATCCGGGCTGCGCGCTGGCCACTCCATACAAGTAATGTTCATCTCTTGAAGGTAGTCATTCACAATCCTACCTGTATGAGGTCGGGCATTGTCATGCATAAATATAGCATCCTCACCCAAATTGACCATAAATGGACCAACGTGTTCGTTGAGGATTTCTTCCACATATCTTACGCTAGTTAAAGAGCCGTTTTCTATGATCACCAGCTCTGTGCGACTTTCAGAGGAAATTCCGGCCCACACAAGTACAGACCCACCACCGTAGGCTACTTTTTCTTCGATGCATGCTTGCTTGAATCTTTCCCCCTAGTCTTCTATACACTCTGTGTCTTCCATCGTGCTTGTAGAGCATAAATTTTGATTCGTCGGAGAACATAACTTTCGACCAATCTTCAATACTCCAATTTACGTGGTTCTGGGCATATCTTAGTCTTGAAATACGATGGCCACGCTCCAGTTTAGGGCCGTTTGCAGGTCTAAGGGGTTTTAAGTTAGATTCAGCAAGCCGACGTCTTACTGTACATGCACTTGGGTTACTTCCTCCGAGGCGTCGAAACTGATTTGTGAGTTCAGTTCCTGTGAGAAAGCGATTTCGAAGCATGGTGTTCACCAAGTATCGGTCTTCTCGTGCTGTGGTACACCTAGTTCTGCCCGTTCCTGGTCTGCGTAGGTTAGAACCAGTTTCTTCGTAACGTCGGAGAACTCTTTGTACTGTTGACAGCGACACACCGACAGTCCTGGCTGTATCGCGCTGACTCCGGCCGGTTTCCACCAATGTAAGTATTCTGGTGCATTCTTCAAGTGTAAGCGACATGATTTCAGCTTGAATAATGAATATTGAGCACTATCAACCTGGTTTATGTACCAACATAAATGACAGATTACAAACAAAAGCAAAAACAAATCCTGTAATTTCGTAGTTCCATCTTCGACAGTGTTCCCTTTTCAAATTTGATTTTTTTATGATATAACTTTACAATAACTAAGAAGTTTTAATACTTTCATTTAAGGAGTATTAAATTGTCTATTAAATACAATTTATTGCATTAACCTAGCATTCTTACTTTCCGAGATTTTTTGGATTCTTTGAGTGACCCGGATTCATTGCTCTAGAGTGTATTTTATTTCTTGTAAGAAGTTGAAAAAACATACGAAGGTACTTTTCATTATGTAGGTGGGTATATTCTTCTTCTTCGTATGAGCTAGTGACCAACTCTGGTGTCAGAGTTTTTAGGCCGCCCGAAGGCCTCCGACATGGCTTAACGACTGAAAAACCGGGACCAACATCTTAACGTGCCTTCCGAAGCACGGAAGCGCTCAAATCTAAATGTCACCCATCCGGTAAGTAATGAACGGGCGGAGTGATGCTTACAAGGTGATCTGTTTAGAACACCGAAGTAAACCACGCCACGAGCGCTTCATCGGTGGGTATATTAAGAGTGCATAGTGCCCATTGAGATATTTTATATAATAACTCGATGATAGTGCCATGATGTGAAGGTGTAAGCACAAGACAAGTGTGTGACCAGCAGCTTATTTAATGACTCAACAAACTAGCAACCCCAACTAGATTACATATAACTAGATGCAGCTCCTAGCCCAAATATTACCATTTCTGAGTCCCTCGCCGAGTCCTCCATTAAATTAGCCAAGACAATAAATTCATTACACCAGTTCGAGAAGTTTCTAATCCAATTGCGACGAATATTGGTACGGAACCGCTTTGGTCAGCAAATTGGCCCTTTTCACGGCGGAACCCGCAAATTGCCGGCATTTGGTAACCTCACCTGGGGCTTAGCAACAGCGGACCCCTAAATTATGCGAGGTTCATCAGATACTAAATTTGGGGAATATTTCAGAGTTTTTGTGGGCATAGTGTCGATTCAGCCTGCCCTAGGTATTTGGGAATTTCCTTTGCATTTTTAGACCTCTTGGTAAGATTTGCTCCAAATATTTTTTATGAAGGAATGTTATTTACGTCTTACAAGAATTTTTACTTTTACTTATTAAACTAGTTTTTATGCTTTGATACGCATTTAAGATTTTTTTTTTGTGGTTTTGCTGTTTGCTAGATATATAGCTGACACAGCATAACTGATTTTGGTGAAAAAAAACTATTAAGTTTATATCTACGGTGGACATCCTACGAACTTACCCATCAGCACTCAGAAGCAAATGTTTAGGTTCAAACTTCTTTTTATAGGTAATTAAAGTTAATAATTCTGCAGGGATTTATCTTCTTCGAATAGGGTGCTCCTTGCAAAGTGGGTAAGGTTCTAGGTTCAGGAAAAATTATTTAGGGAGTCGAACGCGAGGTTCCGTCTCGTCTCAGCTTCACAATCGAGTTAGTCGATGTCGAGTTCTGATGGAGTTACACTGTTGACTTGCCATCTGTTTGTGGCTTCAATGCAATATCCTCAATGTGAATATCTCGTTCATTTTGTACAAGGAAATAAAAGCTTTGGTTATTAATCAACTGCAGTAATTTTTGTTATTAAGCTATTGCATAGCTTCTATCGAGGGCCTTGAGCGCGGGGACCGAATCCAGAAATTCCGTAACGAAAAAAAACCTCACGCTCCCCACTCCGACGGGCACGGAGGTGTGGCTTGAAGGCCGTGCATTGTCTATCGTCGTTTCTTTTCGGCAGTCTTCAACACGGTGTTTGTGTGCGTGCAACTAGACGTATTGTACGACTCTACGAAGCTCGCACGAATCGAGACGATCACCACGCTCAAAAAGTGTAACTTGAATTAATATCAAAGAAAAAGAAATACTGCATAATAAATAATTATAATTGCATAAGTTGATACTAAATGCTATGCAATAGCTTTACCGCGGCAGTCCCCGAGTGCCACACGTCTTTTTTTTTATTAGGTTGTTGTAATAACATTCAAACTTTATAAAATGAAACCAGAGAAAGATACAGTCGTAAATACTAACAAATACAATATTTATTACACATAACATCACACAAAAATAATGAAACCTATTTTTAAATAATTTGTTATTTAAACAAATTTACAAACAAAACAAAACAAACATCTTCACGACTTTTCCCCATTATGGATATCGTCAGATATTGCTCAGTACGCAAATCTATTGAGGATACCTTGACGGGGGTAGTCAGAGGCAAGTCCAAACATTACGTTCGATACATGCCTACTATTTGCAAGCAGCTAGCATTCCACGTGACAGGTTGCAAGCCCATCGCCGCTTTTTATTGGACCACTAACCTACCACATACCTTTCAAACTTTTTAGTTCGAGGACATGCCGGTTTCCTGGAGGTAATGCGCACATACATTTTTCGAAACGAAAAATCCATTGGTAACATATTTTTAATTTTATTTTTAGGAATGTATCAATGTAGTTAAATTAATATTATTATTTCGACTTTAAAAGAGCACAGGATAATAATAAAAAATGTGTACACAACTTATACTGCTGTAACCAATGCGTAATTACTATTCAAATAAACAAAATAGTCGAATACAGTATATTTCATTTTAAAATTAACAATATGAAGCATTGCATTGAACCGAGGTACGAATAACAAATCATTATAACGAATCGAAGTTAATATTCAAAATTCGTAGTCTGTACAAATACCGAATGGATTTTTATTATATCGTAAAAATTGACGCAGTTCATTTACATAAAAACACTGGCCAAGTGAGAGTTACTAAGAGAGTCCCGTATCCACTAATACTTTATCATCAACAACCACATCCAGATTTCTGCCCCTCAACTTGTGCCATCCATCACAATCCCGCACAACTCTAACCCATGCATTTGCCAAGCCCGTGCTCGCAACTTTGACAATGTCTGGTGGAATGTCACTTAGATTAGATTATATATAACTTATTAACCGCTTTTTTGATTCGGTTATCACCAGCTGTAATTGATTAATCAAGTGCAGTGAAAGAAAACATCGTAAGGAAAACTGCACAACCCAAGTAAAACTAAAAATTCAGTCACACCAAGAAAGTGGTACTAAACACATGTTCAAGTTAAGCATCTGGTATGTTAATGTCACTGATTATAGTGTCAATGCTAACTGCTAGCAAGAAGTGGGCCCTTCATCTTCTTCCTTGCTCTATCCCACTTTAGGTGGGGTCGGCTTTTCTAATTTTCTGGCGCCAGGACCATCCTGTCCTGGGTTATCGGGTCAAAGAGGGTATGTATCAAACGTAATTTTTGGATTTGCCGTTGACTACTAGCAATAGCAATAGATAAATAACGGGGTAAAATTCCTCATGATATTTTGCCCGAGACGCAAAAAGAGAGGTATGTACTGTCTATCGACAGTTTGACGTGTGTATCTGTGTCTATTTGTCGCATTGTAGCTCATAAAGGAATGAACTTGTTTTGATTTAAAGGCCTATTAAACCACGCGGTCTTCAGTGTGTCTTACACTTAGCGTAGTATAATAAGAGTAAGCCACTTAGTCAGTGTTACGCTTGACTAATTAGTCAATAAGAAAGTCTTACTTAGACAGACTGAATACCACGTGGTCTAATAGACCTTTTAGCGTTTTTGTATGAAAGTTTACATAATCGAGAGTGTACTCAGCTATAATTCAAGAACTTTCACTCTGTTCAGCCGTTGGAAGATCCTCAGCTCTATTATGAAGGGGTCTGAGCAATTTCTATAGGTCTCACTGACCCGAAATTTGGTATTCTGTCACGTCAATGATATTGAAAGGACTTGGTCACATTGACTTGACGCTACCTGGAATATGCAGCAACTCCTCACAAACTTATGGCAGTGGTATCGTGTTTGGGCTCATTGCAATGGTCTCGATGATAAAGACGTTTTAGATAGATGGTGATCAGGATCTAATGGAGTAGAAAAGCAAAATAAGGCTTTTATGTCGAAGGTTTTATAAATTTCGAATTAAGTATAAAAGATAAATTACCTGCAGTGGTCTATAAATATGTTGAAGAAGGAGTATGACATGTTGCATCTTTACTTTGTTTACATTTTCTTGATTTTCTACAAAATTTGGTTGGAGAATTTTCTTGATATAAGATTAACAAACGCCTATTTTTTCCAACAGAAAGGCATAGTTTTCTATAAACAGCTGGAATCATTGCTTACAGAACCCTAAAATAATCGCTTTAAAATCTCTTTGTTTTCGTAAACAAGAATTTTATATCAAAATAGATTGAACCGTTATCAAAATTCATAGATATGTAGGGTATCTTAGCCAATAAATGGTGCATGACGTAAACTCAATATACTTACATATTTCTTTGAACGATCATATAATACAGTTAACAAGCTATTATTATAACGTATCTAGTACTTCGTAGTACATAATAATAGTTAAATATGGCCTACATTGGGGTCAGAGTAAAGATAGAGAGTACTCTAGAGGTACAATGAACATTTTTTTATCTCCTCGGCCATTTTTAATGTATTCTGCCTCCTTTCTTTTTGAGATGTTTTGAGTAATATTTCAGAATTTATTTCTTAATAGATGACCTGAAGCCTCATTCACTAACGCATTTGCACACCGAAATGGTCGGCACCGAACCTTTATTTGCAAACTTGGACATTTCATCTGTCGAAATTTAAAGAACGTCAATTGACAAATTGTCAAAGTTTGTAAAAACAGGTCCGATGCTTATCATTTCGGTGTGCTGAGTTAGTAAATGAGGCCTGTGGTGAATTTCGTACTACCTACCTAAGTGGCAAACCTGACAAAACCAAAAATTTCCTGTTCCTTTGGGATATTCCGATTTTTCTTTATCCATAAACAAGAATTATTATTTTTTTTATAAAAAAAATCAAAACGGTCGAGTCATTGACGACTTCTTGCGAGACTGACGCACTGCATTTTATTTTTAGCTCTATTTTCTGATATTTACTAAAATATTTATTAAAATTGCACAAAAATTGTATGAATACACAATTTTTTACACAAAATATTCAAGAATTAATAATCATTGACCGTCCAGTTCTCCAGTTCTGCTGTCCAGTTCTTCTTCTTCTTGTCTAGTAACTACACACTATCGATTCATAGACTTGTCAGCTATGACCGAGACTCAAACATCGTTCATACACTGTTCATACCTAAAGAAACGCGTACTATAGCTCAGTCTCCGCACTCCCGTGGTCAGACACATATCCAAACAATTGCTTGGCGCTTAATTATGAAAAACGTTCGCTATATTTTTTATTTAATCTGTTCGCAGACAATTTTATTACATTCCTCTAGTTTTAATTAAAGCTGGGGATAATTCAGTGGGACTTTATTAGTGTACGGCGCTTTTTTTATTATAATTTTCCGTTTTATGTAAAAGTTGTGCGACCAATCGCTCGCATTTTAATTTATTCAATATTGGCTTCCAACAGTGGCGGCTTTGGTTGCGTAGTGCTTTAGGTACTTCAATCTTTTTGTGTTTAAAACTATAACGTAACAGTTGACAAAATTCGCTTAAAGTAACGCAAAAAACTTTCATATCGTTTCATGAAAAACCTACCTGAATAGACAAAGTCATCCAAACAAGGAACTAGATCAATAACCTTCAACAAAAATCCCCGAGATATTAAACTATGTAGGTTCATATTCGTGACTGCCGTGACTTGGGTGTTTTAGATTATTATGTGAATATTAACATGATAAGGGGGAGTGAGATAGAACATGAACTTAATCCAATAAGTATGTTAATGTTAGTGGGCTTATTTATTCATCGAGTTAACTTACGTAATGTGCTTCCTTTGATGACGGTTACAGCGATATCAAACCTCAATTATAACATTATTGTTGGATAGTAATTTATAGATAAATAATTCAAAAGCATTTTCCACTAAATCATCATTGCCTGGTCTTTTCTCAAATTTTAAAACATGCAGTTTTCTAGACAACCTCGCTGGCATAATGGGCAAAAACAGGCTAAGACCTAAGAGATTGAAGGTTCGATTCCCACTGCAAGAAAAATATTTAACGAGACAAATTCTGCTAATTCCCGGAAATGATATAAGTTCCGGGTGTTGTGGTAAGCACTGATCGATTCTGATACCCATATATTAAGGCGATGCATATGATATTTGGGTTTTATTATTGTGTATGATAAGGTTTACTGTTTGAAAACGAAAGTTTTCAATCAGTGCGTCCTACCCGTCATGACATACGGAGCCGAAAAGTGGACACTCACAGTACGGCTAGCCCACCAGTTTAAAGTCGCTCAGCGAGCTATGGAACGAGGAGTTGGAGTTTCTCTGAAGGATAGAATCCGCAACGAGACTATCCGACATAAAACTAAAGTTGTCGACATAGCTCAGAGAATTAGCAAGTTGAAGTGGCAGTGGGCTGGCCATATCTGCCGAAGAACTGATAACCATTGGGGTAAACGAGTTCTTGAGTGAAGACCACGGCTCGGCAAACGTAGTGTAGGACGCCCTTCGGTGAGATGGAGTGACGATCTGCGAAAGGCTGCTGGTAGAAGTTGGATGCGTCGAGCTCAGGACAGGGCGCAATGGCGCTCATTAGGGGAGGCCTATGTCCAGCAGTGAACTGCTATAGGCTGATAATGATGATGATGATGTATGATAATGAAATAGGTCATTAGAAGGAGATAAATCAATTTTTATTTTTCATTTTCAAGGGTCAGTCGTGTTCAGCACCCGCACCCGCATCGCGCCCGCCTTGTGCCCGCCCCTACCTAGGCAAGCACGCCTGGAGCACGCCTCGTACCCGCTTGTACTACTATTGACTGGACTACACGAGGCGGGCGCGTGTCGTCTGAACGCAGCGTAACTAAAATAATTTATTAATTGTTTTCTGCATAATAACCACTATATTATTTTGACGCTCATATTTTTTCATAAAAGTATCTAAGTTTTTTGTTTAAAAAATATCAAGAGTTATTTTATGAGAAGGGCTACATTAAAAGCGGCGACATTTTGAAAATGCTACGTCACGAACCGTACGTTCTGAATTCGAATGAAGTCAGTTGTAAACTTTATATCCGGTACTAAAATGAAAGCTGAACTCAGTAGGCCCCTGTACAAGTTGCGAAGTTGCACTCAGAAGGGACTTTCCCTGTAAAATATTTACACAGAGCTCTAATTAATACATCTCGGACTAAATAATAAAGTTTGTGAGGTCGGGCCAGGGAGCGGTAATACGGCCCGAATTCTTAATTTAGAGTTATGTACAAATTTTACTTGTTTGGATACTTTGCAATGGGCATGTGATCCGAAACCGACCGCTGGAGTGGAAAGGTTCTCTAACTACGAACATGAAGTTTCAGTTAAAGCCTGAGTCAATGTAATCACAAAGATACTTTTTTTTTTACCTTTCTTGTCCCACTGCTGGGCAAAGGTCTCCCCCAAAGACTTAAAAAAATGTAAAGCTGCTCGATAAATAAGATATTTATATTGATTTACATTTACTTCGGCGTACTAAAGTGTATGGGGTGTATGGGGTTCCCCCAACATCGGAACCCAAGCCAACCTCACCCGCACGTGGTGCACCCTGTTAACTAACAAACGGGGCTCTGGCGGCGGATGGTTGCAAACACCGGCGCAGCTAAATTCCCTGACCAGCGACGGGCAGCAGCGTCGGCGGCGCGAGAAGCTGTGCCCTGCAATCCCCAACACGCATGCCCAGCGTGGGGATTATGGGCATATCCCTAGAGGCCTAGAGGCCTATGTCAGTGGACTGATATAGGATGGTGTGGTGTGGTGTGGGTGTTACTACAGTGACGCTATAGCTTCAATTCTGATAGTGCTAGTATAATAATAATATAAAACGTATAAAAGATTGGGTACAAGTAGGGATACAAAGGTACAAACAAACGTTCTGTGCCAATTTTGCAAGAGACTGGCGCCTGAGATAGGCTTTTTTAAAAAAACCTGTAATAGGTAACAGGCAGGTGCTCAGGTAGTATGTTTCAATCTGGATATTTGAATACCTTTAATTAGGATGTGATGTCATTTACTGCGCAGTCTGGCATTTCCTTTCAATGACCATGAAAGAATAAATAAATAAATAAATAATGCTGAACAATCACACAGCATCATGTAGCCCCAAGCTAAGCAGAGCTTGTGTTATGGGAACCACATGATTGATATATTACATAATATACTTTTTTTTTGTAAATACATACATATCATACATAGAAAACACCCAGACCCGAGACAAATATCTGCAGAACATACAAACATTTGTCCCGCGGCGGGAATCGAACCCGCAACCTTCTGTGTCACTGGCGAACCTTCGCCCACTGCGCCACAGAGGTTGTCTGAAGAAGAACCTAAACTGGTTCTTTAAGTTTTATTATAAATCAATTCTATCTCTAGAGCTGAGAGCAGGTAGTTCGGTTAGTTAGGTCTTTCATTGAGCAGCCCCAACTCTCATGTTACTTGAATAACCTTAATCAAAGGTTCAATCAAAGTTCGATAGAACTATCCCAATGCAATCACCCCGCCCGCGCCGGTAACACGAGCACGAGATCGCAGGTTCAAAACCACAAATGGTATCAAATTGTATCCATTGACCGCCCACCACTTCTTGGGGCAATTAAAGTTACGCGGAGACAGAATCAACAGGGGAAGTCTGGAGGGGGGAGGGTGCATTTTTATATAGTCCGATACGATTTTAGTAACTTGATGAGGAATATTTTTTGTAGACCTATCTGACGACTCAAAATTTTACCTTTGGCATGCATGTATATTTTTGAAGAAAGCATATTTGTTAGAAATGATCCAGAACTATTCACAATAGCTCAAGACATATATCCGCGGAATACTAAATAAGTTGCCCAATTTTCTAAAGGAACTTCCTACTTCTATGTTTAAAAAAAAGATAAAATTGTGGTTATTAGAAAAATCATTTTATACGCTAGATGAGTGGTTTAATAAAAAACTATAACAATAGATATGATTAGACGACATTCACATGCCATTAATATGGCTAAATAGATGGACGATTAAAAAAAAAATAAGATCATGTACATACCAATGTAATTACTCTATTTATGTGAATAAATGAATTTGTATTTGTATTATTTGCATTTGAAGGACTAATTTGGTTTTTTTTTTACCCAGTCGTCATTCCAATTGCATTTTTTATTTCATAATGAGCTTGGTTTTACGTGGTTTTTTGATTTGAGCTCTAAACACACTCGCAACAAACAAGCATGTTGTACGATCCCAGTTATTAGGTATCGGACATTAATTGTACTAGTAGTTAAGTCAGAGGTGCACCAAAATAGTAAATTTATCTGTTATTAGTTCAAAGTTTATTCATGGCGTTATTATAAGTAGTTAGGTAAACGATCTCCGCTCGCGACTGTCTCGCGTGGCATCGAAGGTAGCAACTCTATCGGATTATTTAGTAAATAATAAATAATAAATAACGCGGGACGTAATCACACAGCATCACTTAGCCCCAAACTAAGCAGAGCTTGTATTATGGGAACCACATGATTGATATACTAATACGTAACTGTAAATGTACGTAACTGCGGGGTGATCGGCTAACTTTATTGCAAACAGATATGATTGACACCGATCCTGTTTTTACAAACTGTGACAGTTTGTTAATTGACGTTCATTGAATTTCGACGGATGTAATGTCATAGTTTGTTAAAACAGGATCGGTTTCAATCATTTCTGTTTGCAAGAGAGTTAGCCGATCACCCCGCAATACACATGTTTCAAACAAAGTCAAGCGTTGCACCTGACAAAAACGGATCGGTGAACGTGAGTAAGCTCTGAAGGCGACGCCGCAAACTCGTTCTGTCTTGGCCCAACTTCCCCAAAACTTGTCCAGCTTTATCCAGCGTGGCCCGACTTGCCCAACTTCCTAACTATCCGATCGACTCACGAAAGCTTTACGAGTAATTTGTTTAACAAAAGTCCGACTCCAGATTTACGAGTTGTGCCGATAGGCGTAAGTTTTTATGGATTTCGTGTCGGAGACTAACGTGATAAGGTTCGATGCCCACTAATTTGTCGGCGATATTTTCTGCTTTGTTTAATTTCTTACCATGCATAGACACAATTTATTTACATACAAATATATTTTACAAATACAATTATTTTACGTATGCAAAAGAACACTTTGATACACAGATAGTATTGTGTGCTAGAGCAGCAAATGGCTCAGACTCAGCATGATACACTGCGTAGTAGTGGACGCTGTTTTTCCATACATACTTTGATTGAAGTGAGAAATTCTCATAATGTGCGTGTGCAGTTATAACTAATACCGCAACCACCTGCCCCGCTCTGCTTCCAGCTAGAAATAAGATCGTGACATGAGCTATATCTTTTAGTAGTAGTAGAGTTCTTTGTGGAGGGCTCGTCCGGGTGCGTACTGCCACCATGTCTGTTTCTGCCCTGAACCAGCTGTGCTGTGTTTCGGTTCGCAGGGTGTGGATCCCGGTGAAAATACAGGCATAAGAGGCTTATGATCTTCATGGCTTAAGTTGATGGACGCGGGGCGTTGCATCATAGAGCACGTTCCAAAAAAACGTGATGTACGATGCTTTATTATAGGTAATGGTTACCACTTAACATTAGGTGGGCCATGTTCTTGAACCATGTTCAAGTACCATAAAAAATCTCTGTTTTAAGTTGATCAACGCCCTCTAGTGGGCACAACGCGTAGTAGTAAAAGGCGTAGAAGTTTTTCGATGTGATGTGATTGTCAGTCGATCAGCTTCTAAAATATATATTTAGATAATAATATATTTATGTAAATGAATGCTTCAGTGGACATTGAACCTAAGTTATAAACACGGACCCGAAATGTAACCGGCCGCCACAGTCGGATTATTGCAAATAAATTATTTATGAGCTCTCCAATACGAGTGAAATCTCAATCTGTCGCTCAAATCAAACCCCTCGCTAAAAAAATAATATCACTTCAAAATCTTATCGAAAAGTTATTTCGTAGAACTTTTCACTTCGTAATAAAATTGAAAGACTTTTAAAAGTGGTGTACTGTAACATGAATATTCTGAAAGTAATGATGCCGCCAGACGTATCGAAAGTCTTCGTCCCTAATAACAAGCATCAGTCTCGACAAATCGAATTACAAATAAATGTTATTGAATCTATTTATTTCAAGAGTGGAAAAAGTGGGCGCACGCTGTCAATTGCAACGACTTTGAACACTTTTTAAGCAACATAAGGTCTAAATTAGTGCAAATTTGGCATTTTTAAATTTATTTATGTTGACGCTTAGACGATTTTTGTCAGTTTTCACTTGAATACTCTATAGAGTTCTATGATATTCATAACTAATTCAAATTTTAAAATTCAAGCATCACTTATTTGAAGTCGGACGACTTGACAATACACTATACAACGATGTTTCATATTAATTTATGAACAATAAAATGTGCTTCTGGTGAAATTTTGGAAATGTGGAATGTTATGTCATTGAATATCCTTATCCTATAGAATTGAATTTCATACAAACGAAGCTGTATGAAATAGTTTAGGGTTTTAAATAGCTTTCATGTGTAAATTATTTATTTTCAAAAGAAAGTTCGCTTACACCTAACACCACATTACTTTAGGAACATGAAAATAATGAGTATATAGATTTTTTTTATAAACACTAAAGATGCGTACGTACTATGTAACATATTAACATGTTATACAACATTGCTGTATAACATGTTTCAGATAATGTGGACACTGAATGTTACAAAACATGATATAATAACATGTTATTGATATGTACAACAATGTTATATAACTTAGTCAAGTGTACTCAAATCGCGGGCGCAGCGGCGGGTGGCGGGGTGGTGGCAGTGTTGACGACAATGGTTATATAATATTGTTATATAGCATTGTTATTCTAATGTGTCCAGTATTGTTTTATGTTGCAATGTTGAATAACAAGGTTAAATAATGTGGACGTGTTATAAAACACAAGTTATATAATATGTTACATAGTCTGTACGCACCTTTAGAGATACAAATACACAGAGCTAAGACTATCGTTCAATATGTGTACATGGTGTTGTATGGGTTGTTGTGAGTTCGAAGTAAGCCATGCTAAAAGCCTTCGGCAGGCCCGTAACACGACAAAAACAACACTGGCAGCAGAGTTGGACACTACCTCATATTAAAAAAAAAGAAATCAGTTCCCAACGTTTGGTAGAACTGCAGGTTAGCTGTTTGCCTGCTTCTTATTCTGTGTTAATACTTGGGGACCGCTTCCTGGTGACTCCTGAAATATTTCTTGTGTACGTCGTGTCGCGTCCATTCCCATTTGCATTTTAAAATTTCCACTTTGAGAGTAAAGTTTAAAAGTTAAGAGTGAGCTAGCTGTAGGCACGTAACGCAAATATTATGCTATTTATAAATGAATTATTCATTTCTAGCATAACACGATGTTCGTTGTAAGTTAGATGTAGATTTTGTTATAAACGACTTGGTGAAACATTTTGCTACCATTGTAGGGTTAACATAAAGTTCATCGAGCTAATGAAATAAATTACTGCCCCCTTCATTTATTTTGATGTAGGCTTTAGAAGAAAACACGTATTTTGTCTCATTGCCTAGATACATAATACGCAATACACAACTTTGACTTTGACCACTTTGACTGATAGAATTTCAAATTATTCAGATAATTGTTTGTTATTATTTTCAGTTCTTCACTGCGATGGAAAAGCGATACCAGTAAACCCAGCCATTCTCTTTATTATTGAAAAGTTTTCGTAATATAGTAGATTAAAAATAACATTTATATTGTATATTTTTAGTATCTTTTATAGATTATTTAGTTTTATTTTAAAAGAAAACAAAATATACTTTTACGCTTTCTACTTAACTAATTAGTACAGTTCAACGAATCTTGTTAATAAAAAAAACTTTTTTCTTAAGCGAAACTGCATACAACTTGAGTCTCATGTATGAATTCGTCCCTGAACATCCATGTATATAAAATGGAAGGTCTCACAGGGCGGCCTCATTCAAGAACAAGTCGGGGCAAGTTAAAGTACTCTCCCGTAAGAGGGAATGCTCAAAAATGCAATAAGCACACCATGCGGGCCGCTCTCCGTGCATGCTTGAGCCCTGCATCTCGTTATGGTAGTCTGCGAGAACTCTGGAGTGGAATGCGTCAGCTAAAGTTGCCTGTTTACTATTTATTTGGACATTGGAGTAAAGGGGATAAGAAATTGGGCACATATGACAGACAGATACAAATGAAGGCATAAGGTCGAAGTACGGCGCCTGTTACACAAAATGAGAAAATTAAATCGACTGAGTTGCTTTACTATCGCCCGATCTCCCTGGCCACGACAATAGCCAAGGTGTTGGACAGTGTTCTCTATTTTACAAAAATATTTAAAACTACATGACGTTAGTGGATGGTGTCAGTGTCAATAACATCAGCTAAGCGGATGACATGGTGTTGCTGGGCCCTAATGCGGGATATATCGGGGAAATGCTGAAGACTTGTGCTGCGCTGCTTCGCATGGCCGCCTGTATAATACAAATAAATGTGAGTACATTGTCTTCAAGGCCACTGGTAAGAGACTTGAACATATTCCCGAATTGACCCTTAATGGCGTGAACATAAATAGAATATCCACCTTTAAATATCTCGGCCACATAATTATTGATGACCATAAAGACAATACAGGCATAGAAAGGGGCGTAGGGTGCTAGCGATTAGAGGCAACATGTTGATCCGTAGATTTGCCCGGTGTTCTGAAGAAGTGAAAATCATACTCTTCAAAGTGTACTGTCAGAGCTTTTACACGGGAAATCTATGGGTTAACTATGCTGAAAGGTCGCTGGATGCTCTGCGCATTCAATATAACAATATTTTAGGATGATGCTGGGACTGCCTCGCTTCTGCAGTGCAACAGGGATGTTTATGGAATACCAAACCGTTGGTTTCAAAACTGTCGTATAAAAATGCTTCACTGATGTGCAGAGTGCGGGACAGTCACAACAGCATCCCAAAAACAATATCAGATAGGTGTGACTCCCCACTGTGGAGGTGGTTCATTGTGAGGGTGATCACCTAAGTAAATACTTGGCTGGTCACTCTCATAAATATCCGTAAATTTATAATTTGATTTAGTTTAATTTAATTTGATTTGATTTTGTTTGTTTTAATTTGTTCTGATTTAATTTGATTTTATTTGTTTGATTTAAATTAATTTATTATTTTCTGTATTTTATAATCTGTGTTCTATGTTCTTTGTTTTGATTTTAGTATTTTAAGTGTACCTATGGACTTTTTGTTATCTGAAATAAAATACTTTTATTTATTATTTAAACACATTTCAAGAAGTAGTTTCCCAGGTATTGAAAAACTTTGAGGGGCTAACAATTCTTATGATGGATATTTTACGAGTCATTTCCTCTGCTTTCATTGCATCTAGTGTGTAAGCAAGCCTACTTATTCTTAAATATAATTTTATCGTACAAAAAGGAATTGTGAAGGGGAAGTGTGAAGGGTATATTACCACTAAATAAAAGCTAGAAACAATTTAAAAAGTAGACACCAAAAAATCAAGAAAATACCAGAAAGATACAGTAGCAATAGTTATTTTCGTTTAATTGTTTCCCTATTAGCACGGAAGAAGGTGGAACCATCTTCAATAATACTACAAAAGCAATTTGCTATCTCCACAAAAGCCTGAAGTTTCTAGGTTAAGAACACAATTGATATTGAACCAGTTAGCAAGGAGCTCCCGAGTACATGCGACTCGAGATGAATTGTTCAAATTGCGCGACTGTGCAATAATTTCATCAGTCAATATTGGACATGGAGCTATTGTTTCTGGATGCGCTGTTTTTGGGGTTTAATACTTTTTTTTTACAGAAAAGAGTGCAGACTCCACCACGCGACCACAAGTGATAGGGAACATAGCTCGGTAGGTTATTTTATTAAGTATATCACAATATCATTGAAATAGTGAAATAATTACTGTTTGTTATGATTATCTTATTAACTTGGTTATCTTATTAAAATAATTAAATAATACGAAACAAAAATCTCAGCTGAACTAAGTAGAAAGCAATAAAATTAGAAAATACTATTTAAACTTTTTAAGAGACAAGATAAATTGCTCACTGAATGCTCAAGCACTCAACAAATTAAGCTTCATTTAAATGACAAAGTTAGAAGAAGCTGTTATTCTCAGAATAGTTTTTTTATATCAGAAATTCTACCTAAACCTAGACCAGTTTCGAAATGAAAAATATAAATATAGGTACCTACTTGCACAAGTTCTGGCTCCCAATCTTACCACAACAAAACATCTAGCCGAGACAGAATAAAATTGATAATTTATTTTACGAGTACTAGAAGGCGTATCTTGTAATCTGTAGCCAATGTTCAATGTACCTAAGGGAAATTATCGAATGATACCGGGGGAGGCGGGGGCGAGTCATACCTACCTTAATTTAAACATCTTGTAGAAAGGACTTGGAGAATCTGCTTCTCGGTAAAATGAATATTTGTATTAAATTGTTTATTTAATGTAAATTGAGTTGTGACCACGTGATGGGCTTACAGATCAACGTTGAGGCTTAGATTGAATATTTATTGTACTTCGTTATCTTAGCTCAATAAGATGATTTGATAAATTTATTATGAATAAATTAGTATACAAATTAACGCTTTCTTTTGAATAATTCATCTTTTTGAAATAATAACCTTTATTGCTTTATTTGAAGTTTGATATTCAATTTGTTTTTTTACTTCTTAGTTTTTGTGATTAGTAAGATACTCAGATAACTTCTGTTTACAAAATGTGGATTCAAATTGATTTATGTACAAAATATTTTTAACTTGGCTATAATTTAACACTGTTAAACTGTGAATTCTTGTTTAAAGAACGAATAATAGAAGAATAAATAAACGATTTAAATAATTAATTAATTAATATCAGGCTCGTGAATCCTTGTTCAAATAAATAAATGTTTATTTATTTATTCGATATCCTATCCTAATAATATTATAAATGTTGGTTGCTAATATACTACTTGCTAATACTAATATTATAAATGCGAAAGTTTGTGAGTATGGATGGATGAATGGCTGATGTTTGTTACTCTTTCACGCAAAAACTACTGAACGGATTTGGATGTAACTTGGAATACACATAGTATGTGACATAAAGGCTACTTTTTATCCCGGTACCACGCGAGCGAAGCCGCGGACAGAAGCTAGTACTAAATCATTCATAAATATCAGGATTGTGTATTTTTCATGTTTATGTATAAAACACAAACCTTATAACGACGGATAGTCAAACATTGCTTTGACAAAAAATTAGGAAAGACTGAACGCTCCACGGACTCGCGGAAGGTCGCGGCTAGAAATAATATTGCTACCTTAGAACATACACGTATCATACTAATATTTTAAATGCGAAAGTTTCTCTATAGCGGTTGAACAGAATAAGCTGAAACTTGGAAAATACATGGTTTATGACTTGGATAGTGGTACCCGGATAAAACATATACGCGAGCGAAGCTGCGGGCGGAAGCTAGTTGATAATATATGGCGCTTAAGCGCTTGACTATTATTGTCAAAAAAAATATACGTATGACGTATAAGTTTCAAATTTCAAAAAATAAAGCTAGCGTATAGTATAGTCTACCAAACTCTACCCAACCTTCAACGGACAGATCACGTCACGCGTCCCGAACTCACACAAACTTTTTTAATTTAAAAAATCATCCCTTGGGAATTCCTCCCCGGGGACCTCGTTAAAATTAACAATGAAATATTGGCTCGCTAATGGCCCACTGCTCTAACTTGAATTTTAAGTAAACATTTGCAATTTAAGATAAGTACGTACCCACCTGCTATTCATAATTTCTTAGTACTCTGTTCCCATGCTAGTACAATTTAAATTAGTTCGCTCATTACATAATTACGTATAATAAATACGTAGGAATCGGTATAAATTCAGTAGCAAGAAACCACAAAAGTAGCTTTACTTCAACGTGGTCATAGGATCTTATTGAATAATCAGCGTTTGAATTAATAAAAACTAAAACAATTATTAGTAAGTATGTGTTAATATCGCAATAACCAACTCGCTGGACGGACGCTATTAAAAAAGATACCCAGATCACCAAAGAGCAGTGTTCTCGCAATGCAACTAATCGAGGCAACTGGAGATGCATCGCCATAGCTGCAGCCCTCGGAAGGAAAACCAAAGGCGGCCACCCTAATGTGGACACCATCAGCACAGCCACCACCACTCTGCCAAGAGTGAACAACTGAGAATTATTAATGACTTTTCAGTTGACCATCTGAAACTTTACCATTTAATTTTTACATTAATATAATTCATATAATTATTATATTTTTTTTTATTTTCATGTCTAATTTATAGGTAGAACATAATTGAAACAACAAATATATTAATCATTATCTTTATAATTATAGTTAGTAACTAACTTACCGATTTAATGCATATTATGACCCCAAACTTACAATTGCGAAATATTTTTTAAATTTTCACATGTAAAACTGCGTAAAAATGATAAAATGCAAAAATACTATATGTAGCAGTCACTATATGTCGAGATAGTTGTATAGAACAAATACAAACAGAAAGTTTTCTCGCTAATAACAAATCGTTTTTCCATCACTGATCAATATATTACCTATACTTATTAAAAGTTGATAAATAAATTGTTTGTAAGAACATCAAAGTATTCGAATACGCGCGGAATTAGGTTTCATCAGAATTCGCTTGATGAAATGAAAATACTTAGAGGATTTAATAATGCGAGGCTCACCTTCGTTTGCTTTGAATTCTTCATAAACAACGTTTCAAATTACACAATTTGCTTACGTAAAGAGAACTTGGTATTTTTTTGTATTAGTTTTTGGTATAAATAAACTCAATTCACCTAAAAAAGTAATAAATAAAACCACTTCATAAACTCTGATGGGCTTAGTTTTCATCTTAAAACTAATAAATAATAAAACTACAAAAAACTTGGTTAAAAACCTTTCGATTTTTTTTATAATGCCATGTGCACACGTGGCTCACGTGTTGATATTGAGTGGTAACCATTTCCTACAACCAAGTATCGCATCATAGTTGACGCATGTTTTGAACGTGCCAACGTGCAACACCCTGCGTCCATCAACCCGAGGCAAGAAGGTCATAAGCCTCTTGTGCCTGTAATGTCACCGGCACCCACACCCTTCAAACCGAAACACAGCAATGCAGCTTGATGGTAGAAATAGGCATGGTGGTACTTTCCGGACGAGCCCTTCACAAAGAGCACTAAAAACATAATACATATTCATGTCTACGAAATGAATTTTCATCGTCAACCGAAATCAAGAATTTGGGCTTACGATTACTTTAACACCATTGTTTTTACTGTGTCAAGTTTATGTGTAGGTATGCCTATGAAAGTCTAGTGTCGCAAATTAATTTATTTTCTTTCTTTCTTGTTTATTTTTTCTTGCCACAGCCTTTGGAAGCCCAAATTATAAAATCTGAAGTAAAATGTACAGTGTTTAAATATCAACCCATTTAAAACAACTCTTTAGAGTTTTACCACAATTGCTGTTTTCGGATGCAGCACGAGACTTTGATAACCCACTCATTTAAGGCGTAGGTCACACATATCGGGCGCGGACATGGCGCGGACATGGCGCGGACGTGGCACGGACGTGGCGAGGACATGGCACGGGCATGGCGCGGACATGGCTCGGACATGACGCAGAAATGACGTGACAGAGGCACATGTGTAGTGCAGTCTGTTGTCCGATATCGATGTGTCAGCATGTCATCCTCAGAAGACGAAGATGCTCTTGCTCTCGTGCATACAATTAATTAATATCAGATCAGGGCCCGTACAACCCCGATTTCGAGTTAGTTGCTTCGAAAGTGAAACCCCTTCATTGGGTTATACAGTTCGTTTGGGTATTCTCCTCCTAACACAAGCGAAAGTGTAACCCGTTCCTTTTGGTTTTCAGTCAGTTTGAGTTTGAGTTTCAGTGAGTCAACCTCATAACAGGGTAACCCTATCGGTTACCCTGTTATGAGGTTAAACGAATGAATGGAGTTACCTCTTGATAGGTTTTTTTTGAATGTTACACAATGATTATCATTACGCCTGACACTGGGTGGGGGAATTTAGATTTTGACTCTTGATTGATGTCATCAATCATTAGGTATTAGTTCGGATCGTTTTATTTGGTTGAAGGAAAAGCGTCACTGCATTAAAGAAAAGTTTTGAAAACATAAGGAAAGTGCTGTGTTTCAGTCAGTTTTCATTGGTCATCATCGCAGAGTATGCGTTGTCATATACGAGACCCGCAGTCAACATATTAAAGAGAAAAAAAATGGTGCTTCAGTTTTCATAAGTCATCAGTTATGTCATGTCATGACTGAGGCCCAGCAGTCAATATGTTAAAAAGAAAAAAATATGTTTCAGTCAGTTTTCATAGGGCATCATCGCAGAGTACTTTGCGTAGCGTTATTTTTTATTTTTATTGTATTTATTAGGCAAAGCCAACAGTACACATAATGAGCATTTTGTAAAGCGTTATTTCCGAGACCCGCAGTCAACGTGTTATAAAGAAAAAATATGACCTTGAAAACTATTTTGAATAATAATTTTGGATTGTCACTGTCACTGTCACTCTAAAACTCAAACTAAAAACTCAACTCAAAGCTCCACTCGAAACTCATTCTACAAATTCATCTGTAAATGGTTATATCTCTGGAACTACTCATCCTAGACTAGCCGTTAATTGCTCAAAAGATAGCTATCGACAAGATCTTTATTTTAAATGACATATGTCAAACTTGAATTTGCCATATCTCGAGAAGTACTCATCCTAGACTTGCCGTTACTAGCTCAAATGATAGCTACTAATAAAATCTTAATTTTCGATGACAGCTGTCAAACTAAAAACTGTCATCGAAAATTAAGCTCTTAACAATAACTATCATGTGAGCTAGTAACGGCAAGTCTAGGATGAGTAGTTCTCGAGATATGGTCAATTTAAGTTTGACAGCTGTCATCGAAAATTAAGGTCTTGTCAATAGCTATCATTTGAGCTAGTAAAAGCAAGTCTAGGATGAGTAGTTCTCGAGATATGGTCGATTTAAGTTTGACAGCTGTCATCGAAAATTAAGTTCATGTCAATAGCAATCATTTGAACTAGTAAAAGCAAGTCTAGGATGAGTAGTTCTCGAGATATGGTCGATTTAAGTTTGACAGCTGTCATCGAAAATTAAGGTCTTGTCAATAGCTATCATTTGAGCTAGTAACGGCAAGTCTAGGATGAGTAGTTCTCGAGATATGGTGGATTTAAGTTTGACAGCTGTCATCGAAAATTAAGGTCTTGTCAATAGCTATCATTTGAGCTAGTAACGGCAAGTCTAGGATGAGTAGTTCTCGAGATATGGTGGATTTAAGTTTGACAGCTGTCATCGAAAATTAAGTTCATGTCAATAGCAATCATTTGAGATAGTAAAGGCAAGTCTAAGATAAGTAGTTCCTGAGATATGGTCGATTTAAGTTTGACAGCTGTCATCAAAAATTAAGTTCATGTCAATAGCAATCATTTGAACTGGTAAAAGCAAGTCTAGGATGAGTAGTTCTCGAGATATGGTCGATTTAAGTTTGACAGCTGTCATCGAAAATTAAGTTCATGTCAATAGCAATCATTTGAACTAGTAAAAGCAAGTCTAGGATGAGTAGTTCTCGAGATATGGTCGATTTAAGTTTGACAGCTGTCATCGAAAATTAAGGTCTTGTCAATAGCTATCATTTGAGCTAGTAAAGGCAAGTCTAAGATAAGTAGTTCTCGAGATATGGTCAATTTAAGTTTGACAGCTGTCATCGAAAATTAAGGTCTTGTCGATAGCTATCATTTGAGCTAGTAAAGGCAAGTCTAAGATAAGTAGTTCTCGAGATATGGTCGATTTAGGTTTGACAGCTGTTATTGAAAATTTATTCCAATTTTATTATAATATAATTATTATTGCGTAAAATAAACAATTAGTAGTCTGTATTTCCGCCCTTAATGCTTAGAACACAATTACCGCAATTAATTTTCATCTTTTGACCGATTTTTTTTTCTCCTTTATCTCCTATAACCCACGTATAACCCGTGTTACAATGATAAAAAGGATAACCCTAAGGAATGGGTTTTGGAATAATACCAAACTATTGATAACCCTCATGATCAGGTAACCTAATCAAAAGGGTTTTGAATGGTTTAGACTCATCAAATAATAGTGTAACCCATACGGAGAGGGTTAACTAAGCTTTTGAAATTACTAAATTACTAAGCTTTTGAAAAAACCCTGCCGAAAACCTCTTCATCGGGTTACCAAATCGGGCCCTGATACAGATGAAGAAAATACGCGCAAACGAATTTGCACAAGGATCAGCTAGTATTATCATGGGTATTACATAAAAAAATCTTAGTACCGGTTTAATCTCTTTCCGATTTCCAGCCACAATTTATCTTGAACATTTCAGTTACAATAATTGGAACGACAATGATCATAAAGCGTTGCATATTTTACAATAAATTCACAAAATTCAATATTAAATTCGATATCGTCATTCGTCACGCATTTTTACATCACTAACAGACGTATGTCGCAAGCAAGTACATACTACGAACTGGCGGCCATCTGACGCTCATCTGGCGGCGATCGGGCGCGGGCGCCGAAAAGGCGCGTCATACGTCCGAGCAACGACATACTATGTGCCCTAAATTGTGCTTTATTTCCATGCATTATGTATGAAATTTGAATGGAATAGGAAACCACCTGTGCCATGTCCGTGTCATGTCCGTGCCCGATGAATGTGACTAGCGTCGGGCGCAGACATGGCACTGGCGGTTTCTTATTCCATTCAAATTTCATACAAAATGCATGGAAATAAAGTATAATTTAGGACTAACGGTATGTCGTTGATCGGACGTGGTTATGACGCGAAGTCGTCGAGCTAAATTGTGATTTATTTCCGTGCATTTTGTATTAAACTTGAATGGAATAGGAAAGCGCCCGCGCCATGCCCGCGCCAGGTCAGACATGTGAGGCCTGTGCCTAAAAACAATTTAAACAATACTTTCGAATATCTTAAAACTAACGCTTTTCACTTCGTTTTGATACTTTTTGTAATTGTCATTTCTAGTTAAGCAGTAGGATAACTTTTGTAATTAAATTTAACTATAACCTTAAGTTTTCAGCTTCTTTCTTTTTGCAGAATATTGTATATTTAAATCTTTGGGGATTAATGGCTTGTTACTTTGATATTTCAGCGAATTCAGAGTTATCAACTAAGTATTGTATTAAATATTCAATGTGTAGGACCTTTTCCAGAAATAAGTGACCTATGACCGTTTGCCCCCTATCGCTAAGTGTCACCTAAGCTGCTACGGCAGGGGCAAAGTAAAAATTTTACTTACGGCATGTGAAAATTCAGTCTTTTCATACTTCTTTCGTTTACCAAACGAGACCTTTGCCGTTCCTTAGCTTAGGTGACACTGAGAGTTATGTTACGTTAGTATTAGTGGAGTATGTAGGTAATTGTGCGCTAACGAAGCAAGAGCAAAATCTGTGTTGCAAAAGCTGCTTGATTATGATCACGACTCACACACAAGCCGCGTCAGGGGTTCTGGAGCAATGTTGTCACCAATCAGAGTACTGACTTCTTCGTTACGTTAAAACATTGACGAATCTTGTCGTTTCATGTAGGTATTAACACAACCTAGTAATACCTACGTCTAAACTAAAAATACATAGCTCGGGTCCAAACGCGATGGCTGTAAAAATTTATAATAAATTACCAGAAAAACTTAAAGTCCAAGAAAAGGATGAAATTTTGCAAATAATTTAAAGGAAATGTTAATAAATAAAATACACTGTTCTCTTGACGAACTTATAAATGACTCAAACAAAAATAATGACAATCAGTAATCAACAGTCTTAAGTATTAAAAAATATCGGTCTGCTCCTACTCACTGTTGTGAACACCCTAACTGGGTACATATTATGTATTGAATGTTTCCTAGTCTTAAGACCTGACTAAACTTTACTGTACCGTATATGTAATATGATTTCAATAAACATTGAATGTTGAATACTAAATACTTTAATAGTTGGGCTAGCTGGGGTCAGGGGTCCAATTGCCAGGGGGACACACAATACACCTTAATACGACACGTCAGTACAGAACCATTTCCTTCACTTCAAATTAGAATTAAGAGAGGCCTTTATCCAGCAGTGGACTGATATAGACTGATGATGATGGTGCGGCCTCTAGTTTAAACGCGGGTACAGACTGCCGTAACGTAACATGCAATGTAACATTAAAGGATAATTTCATAAGGGTGGACACAACGCGCGCACATTCAAAACGTGTAAAACGTGTAAAGTGTGTGTGTAAAACATGTAATGCGAACGCAGAGCATGTATGCTCTGTTCGTGCGTGTCATGTCAGCAGTTTGTCTACACTCCACACTAAGAATTCGGTTACATTGCGACAATGTGGGGACAAATGGTTTAATTGCATATTACAGTTTGTAAGTCTGTACCTGAAATAATAGCGATTGTTTCTGATTCCCAACATCAAAGGTATCTGTATCGTCAAACGATAAAACAGGGTCCATTCGCCGGTAACGGGCCACAATTAACCCGGCCGACTTTTGATCTCGAACAAAACAATTAATTGCTCCAAAAACAAATTCAAATAAAAGGTGATTGTTGATTGACCTTTTTGTGTTTTTTGAAACATGCCAATAATTTTAATTTAATTTGCCAGTTGGAGGATTGTCCCCTCTGTTATCAGAATGAGTCATCAGAAATAATATATAATAAACTAAATCTAAGAACCAAAACATTGCCTAATAGGTATGTAGGTGTCATCTTAGTTAAGCAACACTTCGTCCAGTCAGTAGTTGAATAGGTGACTGTTTAGTGTCATTTCGATCTGGAGTGCTTCCGGCTACAGCCATGCAGACTTGTCAGAGGCTTAAAAACGAGTTGACTACTAAATCTTAAGAAAAAGAACAAGAAGATCAGAATTTAGACTAATAAAGCTCATCTGCTTCCACAAAGTAATAGGCGGTTAAACGAAGATGGAACAACACATAACGATTACCCACAAAGCATGGCATCGTAGATCGGCAGAAATAGGTATGGGGTGTACGGGGTTCAACCCACATCATCGGAACCCAAGCCACCTGCACGTGGTGCACCCTGCTAACTAACAAACGGGGCTCTGGCGGCCGGCTGATTGCGGCATAGCATAGCCTACATCGGTACAGCTAAATCCCCTGGTCACCGACGGGCAGCAGCGTCGCCGGTGCGATCCCCAACCCGCATGCCGAGCGTGGGGATTATTGGCATATCCCCCTTTATTAGGCCTATGTCCAGCAGTGGACTGTTATAGGCTGGTGTGTGTGTGTGTGTGTGTGAGGTATGACGGCAGTACTTCCCCGAACGAGCCCTCCATAAAGAACTCTACTACTACAAGAATATATGTTCTATCTGTCATCTTAAACGGTGGTTAGCATTAGTACTAACCATCCGATTTATATCGTTGCATTTGAGCAAAATATTTTTGCGCGCTGTCCTTTACATATTTCATATTTTTTTACAATCTTTCGCCTTTTTAATATTCTTAGGAAGGATAAGGTGGTATTAGTTCTAGTTAGTAGTAATATCTCCTTCGTCTTTGCTTATGTGTCTATACTCATTACCAAATAATAATCTTCATCATCATCGTCATCATGAGTCTATAGCAGTCCACTGCTGGACATAGGCCTCCCATAATGAGCGCCATTGCGCCCTGTCCTGAGCTCGACGCATCCAGCTTCTACCAGCAGCCTTTCGCAAATCGTCACTCCATCTGGCCGGAGGGCTTTCTACACTACGCTTACCAAATAATGATGTACTATAAATAAAAATATAATATTTTCATTCTATTTTAGTTTCGGTAGCTTGTCAATTCTAAGAAGGTAAGTTTTGGGCACTCATGTTTAAATATTTACTTGAGTACGTTTTAGGTTTGTTTGAGTAAAGAAAATCTGCTGACAACAACCCATATCAAAACTAATGGACTGTACAATGAAACACAAAAGTCGAGCAGTACTCCATTGATCCTTCTCAAATACTCGCTCACAATGAAATGTAATGGCTACTATAAGTTTGGTTGAAGATAATAACAAAATTAATAACGTTTCTAAGTGATTATAACTAAAGACTAATTCTCAGTCAACAGATGACCCAGTAAATAGCTTAACCATTGAACAAATTCAAAAAATTTATAATATTACGCGTTCTATTTTCTAATTATTGGTAACTTAATCATTATACGCGAACACGAAGCGGCGCGGAAACAAACAGGGTGCCTAGTGCGAGTTTTTTTACCAGCTCGATCGCGTTTGCGTTTACGCAAATTTGTATGGAAAGGAGTCAGTGCCACGCGTTTTTCACTAGATGGCGCTACATCGATTCCATATAAAATTGCGTAAACGCAAACGCGATCGAGCTGGTAAAAAACTCGCACTAGGCACCCAGTTGATAACTATTGGAGTGTCCTACGTGACCAAACGCATGCAAGATGCGGCGCGGTCGCCACTTCGCTTCGCATCGCGTTTAATTCGCGTGTCACCGCGTCCGATCGCTTTGAATCGTCTACGTAGTACGCCGCGTAAGATAAATGCTGGTTATAATAAAAAGTTCGGCCAGACATTGGTCACTTTAACCTTGAAATAGCTTACTTTGACGTTACTTGAAGAAGGTTAAATAGGTCCTTAGTGAATGTAGTTTAGTCAAAATAAACAAACCAAACTGAACATTTTAATTTTAACCTAGTTTCGTCCAGCCTTTACGTAAGGGTCATAAAATATTCCCAATGACTATTTGAAATGGATTTGCAAATTGACTTTTAGTGAGTACAATAACTATCCTAACTCCGAAGTCGAAAAGTGAGTTTTAAAATAGAATCTGACTAAGATAATCTTATGAAATTAAATCAACTGTTCTTATTATTAGGTCCTACGAAATTGGTTTTTTCACTCTATTTTATTTTTAACCCCCGACGCAAAAACGACGGGGTGTTATAAGTTTGACGTGTCTGCGTGTGTGTGTGTATGTGTGTGTGTGTATGTGTGTGTGTGTATGTCTGTGTGTGTGAGAGTGTGTGTGTGTGTGTGTGTGTGTGTGTGTGTGTGTGTGTGTGTGTGTGTGTGTGTGTGTGTGTGTGTGTCCTATCGTAGCTTTCGAACGGATGAACCGATTTTGATTTAGGTTTTTTTTTTTGTTTTAAAGGTGAATTGATCGGGAGTGTTCTTAGCTATGTTTGATGAAAATCGGTCCAAGATGGCCGCGCCACAAGATGGCGGATTGCATATTTATTCACAACTCCCTGAATATGGGTATCAAATGAAAGGGCTTTATTAGTAGAATACTATACACTATATGACAAATTTCAAATCCAAGATGGCCGCCACCACAAAATTGCAAATTACATATTTTTTTCATACATCCCTCCAATATGGGTATCAAATGAAAGGGCTTGACTAGTACAATACTATATACTATGATAGAGCTGTCGCAGGATATCCAGCACACTAGTAGGAACACACTTAAAAAAAAAAAAAAATAATAATACCATCGTGTAGTCATCAAATTCAATTGACTAATTCGCGTCGGGGTACCGCAAAATTTAAAGGAATAACTAAATAGCTAAAATAATGAGATTACAAACTCATAGCGCTCCCAGATTTAGGTCGGAAATGCTAGTAAATTAATAAATAGTCAATCAAATGAAGGGTCTGACTTACAAAGCGGTACCCCGACGCAAATTAGTCAATCGAATTTGATGGCTCAACGATGGTATTATTTTTTACTTTTTAAATGTTTGCTTTTTGAGTCGGGGGTTATTTTAATTTTTAATTTTTATTCTATGAACTTATTTTTTTAAATTCAACAGTCATTATAAAATTAATTTATATTCTGAAAGTTACATAATTGCAAAGATTGAAAATTCAACAACTAAAATTTTTGAGGAAGTTCATCCCCAAAAAGTAAATCTTAAAAACAGTTCATTCCATATGTTGTCGCTTTCAATGCTAAAATTCGGTTTTTGTATGTATTTGTTTACTTTCTATATTAAAGCTGCGCGTACTTTTCACAATTTTGTTCAATTAAACACACAAAATTTGAGGGAAATAGCATTTGTAGTTCCAGAAAACAAATTCAAAAAGGTATGTATAGAGAAATCAATTTTCTCGAAATTCTCCATCCAAAACGCCAATTTCTTACCTAATATTTCATTAAATTGCAAGTATTTTATTAAATTATGATTTGACGGGTCTTCCTCGCGTTTTACCTTATTTATTTTAACAATAATCATCAGTATTCAATGTTTATTGCAATCATATTACATATACGGTACATTAAAGTTTAGCCAGGTCTTAAGACTAGAAAAGAATATGTACCCAGTTAGGGTGTTCACAACACGTGAGTAGGAGCAGACCGATATTTTAAATACATAACACTGTTAATTACTGATTGTCATTATTGAGTCATTTATAAATTCATCAAGAGAATAGTATATTTTAGTTAATAACATGTCTTTTAAATTATTTGCATAAATTTCATCCTTTTCTTGGGCTTTAAGTTTTTCTGGTAACTTATTTTTTTTTACAGCCATCGCGTTTGGACCCGACCTATGTAATTTTAGTTTAGACGTAAGTATTACTAGGTTGTGTTTATACCTACATTTGAAACCGAAAAAAAACATTAACCAACCTCGGTTAATGTTTTTTTTTTTAAAGTTGGCATACCTTCTTGTTTCTTCAAAAAAGACTATTACAAAAATTTGTTTGAATCAAAGAAAACCAGACCAGAGACGAAAAATATATCTCAACGCCGTCCAAATAAAATATTTTCAACGTCGTTTAACAATCAAAATTATTGTGTTTGGAAAACTTATGGAATAGGCAGCAAGGAACATCGCCTAAAATATTAAAGCTTTAAAATTTTCTATAGTAAACACAGGCTAGTAGCACGATAAAACTGGCTCGCCTATTACCTACCCATTACCGTATATTACGAAATGTTCTCGAAACATTCACAAATAATAAGCAATAATACAAGCAATCATCGGAATAACAGGGGTAATAACTCCCGAATCTTCCTCGCGTTGGTTCAGCTTAGGAATAAGTAGAAATTATTCTTCTTTCTGACTTGTCTAGCCATAACTTCAACTATTTTAAAAATATTTAGTTAAAACTGTTATCTGTAACATAAAGATTATCAAACCCTTCTAGTAACGTAAGATTCTGTCTCAGCTGGCCAAATCAAAGATTCCTCTTTTTGTGGTGGATTTCAACAAGTCAAATAAGTAAGGACAACGTTTTTGACAAAAATGCATGAATTCTTTGTAAGGCAAAGGCTCGCCACCGAACCGGTTTTTTTCAGACAGGGAATTTATCGTGAGGCCTATTTCAGCAGTTGACAAAAGCATTATGATGATCATATTTTTTTTAAATGCGATTTTCAGAAAATATTTTCTTATTACATACAGGTTTCAAGACATTTATTCTCATAAAGACATAGTCACTTACATGAGAACAGTTATTTAACATTTTGTTATACACATTTTAGTAGTAAGTAGGTACAGTTAGGTGTAGTTAGGTTAGTCTTTCAAATGGTATACACAGGCCTACTCATCTCACGCATTCATCCAATTTTGGTAGAAGTTTGCTATTTTATATCAACTATATGTTTACCTAGTAATGTTTTGAATGCATGAAATGAGCTAACATTTTTAAGAGTTAAGGGTAGCTTATTATAAAGTTAACGTAACATACTTACATTGTTAAAGTACCAATGAGTAGGTAGGTACTATAATTTTAGTATTACCCTTACATACTATTTTGTATGCGATGCGTTGTCTGTCAGTCAGCCAGCTTTATTACAGTTTTATATAATTCGATTCTAATCATTGTACTCCTACGGTCTGATAATATAAAAATAAGAAAGCTTTCTCACAACACAGAGTTTATCAAAGCGTTGTTACTAAACTACTTTGTTTTTGTTTGCGTCTGTAGCTCGACACAGCGAGCAATCAGCCGTAGCAAATCTTGCACAAACCAAGAAATAACAAACAAAACCGACCTATTTCATTCACATTCATATAGGTACTATTACTTATCGAAGAAATAATTTACTCAATAAAACTCCATTTCAAATAAGTTTTGAAAGCGTCAGTTAGCTCTTCGTGTGATGTTTATTCATTTTGGTAAAATTTGAATTATAATTTCTCAGAATACTTAGCTGTTTAAAGTACCAATGAGTGGGTACATCTCGAGCTTACAACCGTTTGATGAAGGTTCTTCAAATATTGTGACCGTAAGACAAAGAGTAAAAAAAACCCTACCAACACCCGTAGCATGCCATTTTTATGTCTTTTTAAATGTGTTACAAGTTTAACGTGTCCATCTGTGTGTCTGTCTTTAGCATCGTAGCTTCTAAACTGATGAAACGATTTTGATATATTTTTTTTTGTTTGAAAGGTGACCGAGAGTTATTAGTAATGATTGAATAAATCTGCTTAGCCTTTTGAAGATCATCTGCTCTTTCTTCTAGAGGTCTAGTTGGTTCGAAATTTGGTATTCAATATTATTGCGAGAACATGGATGCTGCAGCATCACCTGGAATCTGCAGGATACCCAACTCCTCTCCAACTACAGCAGAGGTATTGTGTTTGAGCTTATTGGATTGGTCTCGATGAATAAATTTTCGATAGATGATAAACAAGCTAATTATAATTTATAAAATTATTATGTATATTAAAGACCATAACGATTTTATTGCCTTTTATTTATATTCTAAAATGCAATATTGGTAAATAGCTCTTGACTTTGTTATTATAATCAAATGTACTAAATTGAACAACATACATAATACAATGAATTAAAGGAATAAAAGAGTGAATAAAATTGGCCATTTGATCTGTGTTTGGGCGTTTTTATTCGAAATCCCCACCACTACGTCGCAGAAATGAATGCTTCGTAGCTGGTGGGGATTATCGGAAAAAATAAATAATTCTACCAGTAAGGTGGCTTGGCTTGGTGGGGATTTCGAGAATAATCCATTTCTCAAAAAATACATAGATACTTATAAAACACCCAAACACAGAACAAACATTCATGTTCATCACACAAATGTTTGTCCTGGGCGGGAATCGAACCAGCGACCGGCAGCTCAGAGTTACTGCAAACTGAGCTATGAGGTCAGCCAAACTTGAAGAAGTTAATTATCTATTTTTTTATTTATAGAATCGTTATTAATACACAGTTTAAAAAAATACAGACCACATACTAAAACCTTTTACGGAACATCAAACACTTTTGAAGGCAGTCAGACAGAACATATCAGTTATTTAAGTATAGTACAAAAAATGGTTATACAAATAAGCAAAGTGTGCATAGATGCATTAAAAGTGCATGGACGCGTAATGGAGGGCCATATTTTGATGTGCTCGCGCGATCCAACCAAACTTTATTTGACGTTTAATCTTGCTTTCGAACGCGTGATAAGTAAACATTGCGGGCTGTATAATAAGGTTTTTAGTTTTTGACAGCCAATTTTCTTTCAGTATCATCTCTAGGTATCCCTAATACACATATTTTACTAGTTTAAATCGTGACTTAGTCCATGTAGAAGTTTTCACTTGCACTTCAGAAGTTGCATTATAGGAAACCGTTCTAAGTGTACCCGTACACTAGCACGCAAGAGACATGTTTTTTTTCAAGTCCCTAAATACTAGGTTTAGGCTGATTGTCAGTCAGTCAGTAAGTGACCAATCAGATTCATTATGTTGTATATAATATTTAGAAAGCATAACAGAAGGTTACACAATAAAGGTGATACAATGTAGGGGTAGGTAAATAAGTATATTATTTAAATTGATAATAATTTTATTTATTTTCATTATTTCATTTGATTATGTTTTAATTAAATTGATTTCAAATTAGTTTAATTTAATTTCATGTGATTTGTTTTTATTACATACTGTTTATTTTATAATTAGATTTTGCATATTTCTCTACAATTTTTGATACTTATACAGGTAAACCATGTTGCGTCATTTAATTGTACATTCCAACTTATTCTATACGTGTTTTTTTCTAATAAATTATCTTTATCTTTATTCTTAAACTTTCTGCAACCTGTTGCTTATGAAACTTTGAGTTCTTAGAATAAAATAAACAGATCAGTACATCTGAGCAGCTGCTAAAATCTTACCAGCGGCACTACTGCAGCCCGCCCACTGCGCCACCAAGACAGAAAAAAATGTTTCACCTAAATAATCGGTTCAAACGAACAATCTAAAGAGTCGATAGATTAATTGCATTCCCAAATTAAGGCCGATTTCAAAAGAAAATATGACAAAGGTGGCTCGTTAAAGTTAACGGTTGGCCCCGGCGCCCTTTCTACTCCATTTCATTAAAAAAGCTCGTTTTCCGCGGCGATTGATTTTCTTTTACAACCCATTGTTTTAGACCTTACACTTACTAACACCTTTATTATCTAAGCAATAAGGTTCTTTCTGGTTAGATTTAAGGTGGCGATCAGAGCCTCTTCATTTAAAACGACATTACGATAAAAGAAAAGGCTTCGATGACTATTAAGGAATGTAAAATTTTCTCCCTATTGTTGCGGAGTTTTATGGAGATTTTTTTTAAAATTTGTGAATGTTAAATCAATTAGGGGTTTCTTTGAAGCGGTAGAGGCGGGGTTTGGACGCTTACAGTTTATCCTGGAAGGGTTTTCTCATTAGCTGTTATTGGTGTTACTTAATGAATGATTGTTATTTTAAAATTGCTGTATTTTGGTCTTAATTTAAAAATACTAGGACGTCCCGCGACTTTGTCCGTGTAGAGTTTTCTTAACGCCAACTCCCATCTTATCCTTTCAGGGGTAGAATTTCTGGATTTCCTGTTTTATTGCACCCCTACGTTTGAAAACGAAAGTTCTTGTGGACTCTCACAGTACAGCTAGACCACCAGTTTACGTCGAGTCAGTATGAAATGAGCTATGCTCGAAGTTTCTCTGAAGGATAGAATCCGCAACGAGAACTATAGTTGTGAACATAGTTCAGTTAATTAGCAAGTTTTTGAAAGGCTGCTGGTGGAAGCTGGATGCGTCGAGCTGAGGACAGGGTGCAATCGCGCTCATTAGTTGTTGCCCATGTCCAGCAGTGGACTGTTATAGGCTGATGATGATGAAACTATGCTAGGATCATACTCTTAAAATGTTATGTATCTAGGACGGGTTAGGTTGTGCTTTTAATCACTTATCACTACTGTTCGAATTTTTATACTGATGAATATATTAATAACTCACAGAGGTTTTCTCTTCCAACTATTATTTAATCCTATCCTATCCTACTTTTATTAGAAATGCAATGAATGAGTTTGTGAGTATGGATGTATGGATGAATGAATGTTTGTTACTCTTTCACACAAAAACTACTAATCGGGTTTAGATGAAACTTAGAATACATATAGTTTGTGACCTGGATTAACACATAGGCTACTTTTTACTCCCGTACCACGCGAGCGAAGCTGCGGACAGAAGCTAGTTAAAAATATCTATATCTTTATTTTCTAGGAGTAGGTAGGTACAGAGGGTGATGTTTAAAATGAAGCATGATAAATCGCGCTCCACTTGTTAAAAAAATATAAACATTGGAAAAACAAATCATAATTCAATTTGAATCTCGATTCCCACGGCAGCCAACAGATCACGTTTCGCAATAACAAAGATTGCTTGATACTTCTGTGTTACTTCCGTAGACAAAGTCTTCTTAAATTAACATCCGATATCGGTAGATATTTTCTAAAAAAATGTGGGTGTTGTTCTAAAAATAACAATGACTTGTTTATGAATACCAATGAGATATTTACTCACTCTATTAAAAATACGAAAGTTTGTGTGTGTTAGTATGTTTGTTCCACTCAACTCCGTAACGGCTCACATAGGCTTTGTATCCCGGTACCATGCGAGTGAGGCTGCGTTAGAAGATAGTTTACCATAATTCTTGGCTCTATTTTTTTCTTTTTTTTTTTGGTCGGCTGCTGGTAGAACTTGGATGCGTTGAGCTGATAACAGGGCGTAATGGTGCTCATTAAGGGAGGCCTTCCAGCAAGAATAGATACGACATGCGATTTTTTGAAATTATATCTGGTTAAGGTTGTCAGGAAGAAATTGTTTTAAGCGATAAGACAGACGATAAATAATTATATAAATAAATAAATAATGCTGGACTATCACAGAATCATTTAACCCCAAATTAAACAGAGCTTGTGTTATGATTGATATATTACATGTATACTTTTTTTTTTAATACATACATATCATAAATAGAAAACACCCAGACCCGAGACACATATCTGCAGAACGTGCAAATATTTGTCCCGCGGCGGAAATCGAACCCGCAACCTTCTGCGTCCCAGGCGGACCTTCGCCCACTGCGCCACAGAGGTCGTCTGTTCTAACTTTCAATGTCTGTTTTAATGTCTTAATTTTTGTGATTTGATTTGTTGTGTGCAAAATTGAGTTTATTTATCTAGGTACCGAGGTCATTGTCCGCATGTGAAGCCAAAGGTTACGTGTTCGATTCCCAACGCGGGACAAATGTTTCAATTTTTTGCATATAATAGTCTCAGTTCTCGGTGTTTTCTATGCATTAATTGGTATTAATAAAAAATATTGTAGTCAATCAATCATGTGGTTCCCAGAATACAAGCTCTACTTAGTTTGGGGCTACATGATGCTGTGAGATAGCGTCCACCATTATTATCATATTATTATTTTATCATTATCTTACATCTCCTTATAATTTTGCCGGTACTAAAATGGTTGGTAAATTAATATCAACATCGAATGTCTGCATCAACCATATATATAAAATATCAAAAATCTCAGAATTGTTCATCACTCGACACTGCAATATACCCAATTTCGATGAACTAATCTCATAATACATCTAAAACCGTAACACAAGTTCCAACTCTTAACGATTACGTTCCCTAGAAGTGCCTCTAACCCAGCCTAAGCACTTACAATTAGAAACTAGTTTATCCTAAGTATGTCACTTGAATCCCCTGAACCCGTTTTAAGTCAAACAAAACATCGAAGAGGACAACTAAGTAGTTAAGAATAGATTAATCCCTCCACCCGACTCCGGCAGAAATCACACTCTCCCTAAAACAAGAATCGGTTGGTCTTAATCTCAGGGCTCCGTTATGCATAAGCTTAGCGATACGCGTTGCGACAAGCATAGCGATAAGTGTAGTGTTATGCGTAACTATAGGTATAGGGATAAACGATAACGTAGCTGTAACTATAACAGTAGCGATAAACGTAGCGAATAGATTGTATTAAGTCTCATAACCGCAGGGCATTGCAGATAGTTTCAATTGTAAAACATTTTCCGGTCTAGAAGAAATAATAATGCTTTTAAATGTAATGAACTTAACTTATATAAGTTGAATTGATTGGGCTTTTTTCTAATCAAAATAAAGCTAAAACTATAGACTATAGATTTATGTACTAATATAATTTACGGTTTCATTCTTATTTTAACTTTTCTTATCTCTTATTATTAGGTAATACAATAGTAATTATGTACTAAGTTTAACCATAAACTGTTAAATTAATCAATAATTCTGTATGTGTGTGCTTACGTAGTAAATAAACTTTTATCAGTGTCTATATCATAATAGCCTTGCCTATGCAAGCGTCGAGGTCAAGAGTTAGCCCATTATAAAAAAAAATAGTTAGCAATAGTTAAATAAAAGCTACCGTTCCAATCGTTTGATTTTCCGCCCAGTGCGGTCGAGAAGACAGCGCCTTATCCCAGCCTAAATCTAATTGATTGCTGAATGTAAACTAATTGCTAATCCCAATCAGATTAATGAGTGCCGAGGCAACTAATAAAACTGCGTTATTTCATGCAACAGCCCGGGCGAATAGTTCTTCTTGAGTTTACAGCAATAGTAGGCTTCGTTAATTGAGATAAATTACTCACTTTCATTATTACTTAGATTAGTAAGAAAATTTGTTTTAAAGTTTTCAAAAAACTTAGGTTCTAACTCACTTGACTGATGAGTGTAATTATTTAACGCTTAACTCTTAATTGTCTAAACATAACTGCTTTTAATTATGAAAAATGCAGCATCTGTTGAATACCGTTTGTTTTACTTTGAAAAAATGTACTTTTTCACAATTAATTATATTTTAATAAGGCTGACTGATAAATATATTATTAAAAGAAATTAAAATGGCTAGATCAACTGCAGAGAAAACCAGTTGACAGGTGGTGTCAAATAGCAACAAATTGGATCCGCCGACATAAAAAACGGAGAATGCAATGGAGAAGGAGAAAACCACCAAAAAGATAGAGCAACGACATCATAAAAATAGCCGAAACTCGAAGTGGAAACTCTTGGAGGAAGCTTTCACGGCTTGAGGCCGTCCGTACATACTATAATAAACTATTTAAATAGGTAATAATAACTAACGTAAGCCAAAAAAGTATTGTGGTTATAGGAAAATAAAGCTTATTTTACCTGAACCCATAAGACCTAGTAGAGACTTGGAAAGTATATTCCTTGTATACGTAGCGACACAAAGGATAGAGAACCTTAATGTTTAACGCTTTGAGTGCTGAAAACACAAATGTGATTCTGCACGTCATCATCCTCCTCGTGCATGGCGCGGAGCGTCATGTGCGAGGCCAGCAGCCAACGTGCTAGTGTCTAGTGTCTAGTGTTTAACGCTTTGAGTGCTGAAAACACAAGTGTGATTCTGCACGTCGCGTCGTCATCCTCGCGGCGCGGAGCGTCATGTGCGAGGCCAGCAGCCAACGTGCTAGTGTCTAGTGTTTAACGCTTTGAGTGCTGAAAACACAAATGTGATTCTGCACGTCGCGTCGTCATCCTCGCGGCGCGGAGCGTCATGTGCGAGGCCAGCAGCCAACGTGTTAAGACCCTCAGCCCCTGAAGAGACGCAGCAAAATTTGAAGTTAGAAACCTTTCCGCGAAAGAAGTCGCGGGGGGTTCCTAAAGTCATCATCATCATCATTGGCCTATGATAGTCCACTGCTGCACATAGGCCTCCCCTAATGAGCGCCATTGCGCCCAGTCCTGAGATCGACGCATCTTCTACCAGCATCCTTTCGCAAATTCCTAAAGTATTTATACAAAATTATTTAGATTTGGAAAAAAATCGCATCTACTTTGATTAAAAGCATATAGCCAAAAAACCACCTGTTCCATAATTCAGCTCAGCCCCTAATAAATAAGCAACACTGTTCCCATCCGTCAGAAATTGCCGTCAGAGACGTCATGACATGGGATATTCCCGAATAACCTCCTACTCGGGACCTGTGCCACCGAAATGTAACAAACTCTCAGTAAAGACACTCAACTTTAGAAAATGAGTTAGACTTCTATTTCTTCGTATGAGCCAGTGGCCTACTGTTGTCGGAGTTTTTAGACCGCCTGAAGGCCTCCGGCAGCGACCAACACCTTAACGCGTGTTCTAGTACGTAGCAAGCAAGCCAAATGTCACTTAGTAGTCACCCATCCAAATAGTAACCATGCAGAGTGTTGCTTTGCTTAAATATTCTAGTGTTTTTTAAATTTTCACGAGTATTAATAGATTAGATAATCTACTAAGAACGCCAACAGAATAGGAGCGCCTCAATGAGTTCGTTAGATCTAAGTAAGTAGGCACTTATTTCTAACTTAACTTATTAATAACAACGGCAAAATAAATTGAGCAAGCGCTTTTAAGCACTGTACTAAATAATTCTGTTCAAACATACTGAACCAAACTATGTGGACCAACAAAACATTGATTGCTTAACTTCTATTTATTAAATGTTGATTTTCTGACAAATCGGTAGTTAATTGCAAACAGGAGATTGTAAAGGAAATAAACAGGCTAGTCATAAATAGGCTGTTGATCTATCTATATATAACACATTAAAACGAGCAACACTTAAATTCTCGGAAACGGCTCGCAACGATTTTACTTTATCTATAATTACTGTGGTTACTGTTTACCGCAGCTATTTTACTGTGCCACAGAGTCTCCCATATAACCGTCATCACTCGGCGAGAACGATGGCTATAAACCCCAGGCCACATTTCCGACGCACCTGGCGAGAGGCTTTCAGTGTTGCCAGCTGAGAAATCAAAAAACTTTACCAATTTCGGGGTAAAGTGTTGACAAAATTGAACTGTGCCCTTCACCCTTGTTTCTCATCCAGTTAAAAGACGAAACAGAATAAAATTAAGTAGTTTCTTGCGTATAGGTTTATTTACGCCCCAATTTTGTTATTACCTATAGTTTGGATTTGTAAAATCTACTACTAGGATGCCTCTAATACATACATACTTTTACTTATCTTAACTTAAAGAGTCAAAATCGGTCAGTATATTTACTTAGGTAACATTTTACTACTAAAATAAAGATGAGCACTCGTGTGCTTCCATGCCAATAACAAAGTTGGTACTGTGATAAATTTAAAAATATGATGGGCCTAATATATCCCAAAATACCGAACAAAAAACGTTGTAAAGCTCAAAAATTAACAAAACATCAGTGAAAAGGTCCGGCAACCCTAACCGCATTTCATCCCGCGATATTTACATCAGAGGGTGGCACGCTGGTGCGGACGCGGCCTTATTCATGAAATGTTATGGAGATGGTATCCAGCGGTGGCTCGCATTGCATTTGCCTTTCAAGTGTCAATTTACGTTCATGTTAACGTGTTTGTTTTAGCTTATGGACCAAGTTACGGGTTATAAATAAAGTACGTACAAAGCGAAGTTTGTGATCATTCAAATTATGGGTGAAAATTTTAACACAATATGTGAATGTAATATGTTACTCGAAATAATTGTAACTAATATTAAAAATTGGAAACTCCTAAGAACTTAACTGACTTACTCTCCTATCCTCTATCTTCAATTAATTTTAACATTAGGCCCAGATCTCGAAATCCCTTTCAAAATACTTTCGCCCTTCAGGTAAATACTAATAACACTTCATTTTAAAAACCAATGGTTCGAATGCGTCATCTTTATAAAGATTTCTTGATTAGTAATAGTGAAAATATTGACATTTTTAGCGATAAATTATATACATTTAAAAAAGACATTTTAGCCACTCTTATTAAAGAGAGTGTAGGTAATTATTTACGCCCTCCGGCCAGGTGGAGTGACGATCTGCAAAAGGCTGCTGGTAGAAGCTGGATGCGTCGGGCTCAGGACAGGGCGCAATGGCGCTCATTAGGGGAGGCCTATGTCCAGCAGTGGACTGCTATAGGCTGATGATGATGAGGTAATTATTTGTAAATTTTGTTTTGCTCGTTTACTTTTCTTTGGCTGGCCTACAAATATTGTTTTATAAAATAATCTACTTTATCATGCTGTGTACACATGCTTTGGGACACAATCTAGAACTTATTATTGTGGTATTTTTATATGTTTTAATTGATGGAATTCTGTTTTGTGTGCCAAATAAATTAAATAAAATAAAATAAACTTACACGCCATAAGTAGGTACCCAAGCGATCATCATGAAATTTCTCGTGCCAGATATACAGAATAGAAGATAGGGTACCTTTTATCTAAAAAAAATAGATAGTAAGATAGATAAATAACGTGAGCGAAGCCACGGGCGAAAACTAGTGAAATAATAATTATTACCATTATCATGTTTTGTCCATTCAGGGTTTTTATAAATTGAACGAAAAACTAAACCTTGACAAAAATAATGTCTTCGTTTAAAAACTCTGTACATAAAGTCAAAAAAATTAAGCCCTTTACTAACTAGTTTATGATAAAAGATTAGTAAATAAAATTAATAAACTAACTTCAACATCATCAGCCTATAATAGTCCACTTCTGGAAATACCAATGTGGCTTAGAATAGTGGGTCACTTATCTTTATCTTAGCCTATCCATTATCACATACTTAATTATTATTACCTTGCTTCCAGAGAATGAAACAAATTATTATGATAAACCAATGTGACTTTGATCAAAGTAATTGTATGAATCTATGCTATCAAATGCGATGACAACTCTTTATATGAGGCAATTCTCTAATGAATTTGATCAAATCTTGGCTAAAGAATTTAGACAAAGACATTTGACCAATAGCTTGCCACCCTTAGCTACAAAAAATGGCGTTCAATAGGCGAAACATTAGCTATTTCACTCCTTACTGTTTCTCAAACTTTTGTACAACCGTTACACAAAACAATAACGTGAAAACAACACGATAATCCTTATCTATAGGCATCTACTTCATCGCTCTAACAGGCGACGAGATAGAGAGCTAGTTACAACATTCTTACAGCACACGAAAAGTTTGTGACTCATTTGATATTTTTGTACCATTGCTGAAATGTTAACCCCATGTTATATTAGGTTAAAGTACTTAAGAATCTCACAATCGTTTTGTCGCCAATCGGTGATTCAAATATTACATACATGCAACAGCCTTTTCATTCCACTGCTGGACATAGGCCTCCCTTATACGAAGGGGGATATACCTATAATCCCCACGCTGGGTATGCGGGTTGGGGATCGCAGGGCACAGCTTCTCGCTCCACAGATGCCTGTTGACTGCCAGGGGATTTAGCGGTGCCAGTGTTAGGCTGCGTTATGCCGCAATCAGTCGGCCGCCAGAGAACTGTTTGTTGGTTAGCAGGGTGCGTCACGAGCTGGTTGTTTGTGGTTTGTGGTTGGCTTACGTTCCGGAGATGGGTGTTGGAACCCCTTTTACCCCAAGCACATACATAATATTTTTATAATTAATCAATGTGTTTGAAACTAAACATACATAGAACTTAGAAAGATTGGAAAAAAATGTAGATAAATATAATTAGTAATTGAGGTACGCAATGTAGTTACGTCTCTGAGACTACGCCATACGAATATTAAAACGCACGCGTTGGTGCCAAGTACCCGTTTGTGTACCGGTATTGTATCGATACTCGATATTTGTACCGGTACGTTACGGTAACGGGTATCGTTTAACTATAACCGTTACATTTTACGTTCGCTTCAATAAGAAAACTCTAGAATTATGCAATTGCCGCGGGACATGAGAAGAAATCAAATGGAGACAATATAAAAACAAAATAACTCGCAGCCGGTAGGATTCGAACCTACGCTCCCAGAGGGAATCTGATTTCGAGTCAGACGCCTTAACCACTCGGCCACGACTGCTCATGTAACGAGGACCTAAATTAATAGACTACTATTAACCAGAACAGACAAGTACATTTTAGCCACCATAAAAATTCCGTCATAAACCACTGCTGGTGCTCGTAACTCTGTTACAAATAGAAATTATTGACACCGGTCCTGTTTATACTAAAACTATGAACTATGACAGTTCCTCAATCGACGTTTATTTAATTTCGACGGATGAAATGTCAAAGTTTGTAAAAACAGGAACTGTGTCATTGATTTCTGTTTGCAACAGAGTTAGCCAATCACCCCGCAGGTTCTGGATTCTGCTAAGCAAGCCGTAACAATATAATTCAGTGCTCCAGAATCATATTTACATTTGCCACTTTTTTCAATCTCTACACCAATGATAAGACTTCCTGAATAGTCTGCAAAAAGCTCCGAGCCCATATGTTAAATTCGATTACAAAACTAAATTAAACCTACTAATAAATGCAGCAAGGTATAAAATTGGACGACCTCCAGGGATAGTCGAGAGCTCCACTAGGGTATAAAGTATTTTAATTAAGTAGTAGGTGAGGTGCACCTAAACAGAGTGGGCCACAATGAGTTGACAATGTACACCGGCAGCCAATCTAGGCGACGACGTAATCCGGTGCAGGTGTCGTCTGGATGACCGTCCACACCGCGCCGGGCTGGGTACGGGACGTGACAGCGCAGTGTCCCAACTACAAAGCAATATCAATTGTTGAAAGTGTCACGCACGACTCATTTAGATAATAAAAATGCAAGATCAGGTACGTACCTGATGCACGTGCATACAGTTTGGATAATTATGCATTCAAAATCAAAATCAAAATGATGTGTAGGATTTGTTGGAATTTGGTAAAATATTTGTAAACCAAAAATCAATCAATTCTATTATATTGTCAATGCCAGTTGTCAATTCAGCTATCAATTTGTCTTTTACCAAGATTGTCTATAATGCTTAGCTCTCTCTGTCTGCTGTAACAGTAATGTCTACCGGTGTCAAGTGTACCTGAATAAAACTATCTTTTTATATCTGAATAATCCGTCATTATTTAACCTGAAAAACAACAGGATTTCCTCGCGGATTCTCTCGCGTGGTACTCAGTAAGAAAATAAGTAAGATTATTTTGTTTATAAGGTAATTTACACTTATGAGAAAATCTAAGATTTTATAATATCACAAACATATTGTCGACATAGCTCAGAGAATTAGTAAGCTGAAGTGGCAGTGGGCTGGCCATATCTGCCGAAGAACCGTCAACTATTGAGGTAAACGAGTTGTTGAGTAGAGTAGTAGTTGTCGAGACTGCGGCTCGGCAAACGTAGTGTAGGACGCCCTCCGGCCAGAAGTGACGATTTGCGAAAGGCTGCTGGTAGAAGCTGGGTGTGTCGAGCTCAGAACAGGGCGCAATGGCGCTCATTAGGGGAGGCCTATGTCCAGCAGTGGACTGCTATAGGCTGTTAATTATGATGATGACAACATATTGTTAGGAACGTCATTGCTGGGCATATAGCGGGGATCGCAGGGCACAGATTCTTGCACTCCCAAAGCTGTTGCCCATCGGCAGCCAGGGAAATTAGCTGTGCTGGTGTTAGGCTGCACTTTACAGCATTCAGCCAGCCGTTAGAGCACCTTTTGTTAATTGGCAAGGTCCACCACGGACAGATGAGGTTTGCTTGGATTCCGAAGATGGAGGTTGGAGCCTCTTTCATCCCTAAAACTAAGTGCATTATGTGCATATTTAAACTCGATCCATTTACGACCGGTTCCTACCGGTACCGTCACCGATGACGCATTGTTTTTCGCTGAAAAATTATCAAATTTTCGACGCCTTGACAAATTTTTAAGAGACAACGAAGCGTCATCGGTTGTGGTAAAATAATGGATTCCATGGTTAGTAGTGTTAGCGTGAAGACTAGTCCTAGAAAATAATCACTTTGGCTTTGTATTTCATACCTTTCATCCGTTCCGTAGACGTGACGGTATAAGTAGACGCTGCCGGTGCACAGCTCCCAGCACTCGGCCGACTGCATACAAGACACGACATCGGCACAAGGCATTGTTCTTGAGATTGGACACCTGAATTCGTAGGCTGCTATTTCACTGGATTAGCTTAGATTATCTTTAGCTCGGTTTGTATCTGTGGAGCCGATTTACGTGTCCAGAGATACCTGTCAATAAACTAAACACTATGTATCACACTTCACACTAATATTATAAATGAGAAAGTTTGTGTGTGTGTGAGTATGCTTCACTCCGTAACGGCTTAACGAATTTGGATGAAACTTGGAATATACATAATTAAAGAACTGGATCAACACATAGACTTCTATTTATCCCGGTATCATGCGAGCGAAGCCAAGGGTGGAAGCTATGTAGTTTCTAATAATTTTGTTTATTACCAAATTAAGATTATCTATTTTCACGAATAAACCTAATTTACAAAAAAACTTAATTTAATATAACTTGTATGGATCCTAAGACAATTCATGCTATGAGTAATTACGTACCTTCTCTAATGAATACTAGAAGTTGTAGGCTGAACCGACTGTTTAAAATGCGAAATGAATGTTTTCTTTAGTTATGTAAGCGCCATTATGTCTCTAAGCGTCCCTATATTAAGTTTTTTCCAAACTAAATACATAATGCATTCCGCAGTTACGTTTGTAAAACGTTATACGTTTTCAATAGGAATAGTGTTCAATATCAAACAAGCAGGTATCAGCAATAAATTCAGAAGATTAAAAATAAAAGTGCAGAGACCACGTGACGAGCCGCGGAATAGCGCCGTCACATTACGTGTTATTGGGACCCGCGAGAGGCAACACTGACCGTAGGGCTGTCACGTGCACCTGACAAGATATTTATGTTCATTCTTGCAAGATCTGCAAACATTTGTATCGGGTCGGGGTTTCTTATATGACTGTGTAATATGAACGTATTTACAAACAAGGTTGGATACCTTACTATTATCAGTCATGTGGTTTCCATAACACAATTTAAGTATTTTGGGGCTATATTTATAATTACCTATTGATAAAAAATGGCCAACATTTTTATATGCAATCAGAAGCAGCGTCTATTATTTAACCTAATTGGTGCAGTAAGGTCTACTGAGTATTTTGACGGGTGCGACTCTGTCTATTTCAAATGTTATTCGGTAACTCTTTTACGTAGACAGAAATATTACACTGATACAAAGAGTAAAAGTACTCGTATGTGCAGATTTTACAATGATCTGCAAATATTAGCTCTTGTAAATATGTATAATCTCGGCTGAATAACTGTTGTATTTTATTTATTTCATACTATTCAAACAATACTTTAAAATGTTGTTTATGGAAAAATACCTTAAACGCAGTAAAATATATTCAACTAGAGAAATGGGAATTAAACAACCATATTAATTTTATTCTGATCAGACATCCTTTTTATACACTCAGTAGGTATTTCAATACGAAGATATGAAACTCATGTTATTTTATGCCAATACTTCGTCAATAATCGTCAAGAGTACTGTAAAAACGGAAGCAAATTTCCCACATAACACATTAGGTGTCAGCCCTACATACGGCGGCAACATTACCTTCCTCTGTCGTTCGGTTATGACTCCCCGGGCGACTATTGACACTTCGCTTGCGTATAGTTCCGCTAATTTACGAGCGGACGTACACGAGCATACAATTACACTTGCACGTACCATCGATATTTAAATTGAATTGACGCCATAATATCGCGGACAGAGACTTTTGATCGGTTCTGAAAATGTTCGCCTACATCGGCCGATTCCATAAGGTTGGGTTTGCGCATTCTCAAACATACCTACTCAATACCGCTAGCTTGGGATTTAAAGATTGAGTTTGGAACCTATAAAATTTTCAGACCCTTACCAAACTTAAAACTTGACTAAATAAAATGCCCAGTGTTAGTTAAGGCAGGTCGCTAACAGCAAAGTCGAGTCACAGTCGAGGCGAAGTCGAAGCGGAGTCGGGGCGAACGTAACGTGTGCTAAGCGAGGAGGCGGCGGCGTTTATGCCTTGTTTGATACATTCAACATATCCTCTTCGGAAGATGAAAACGTGCTTGCGTCTATACAAGTAGATACTCAATTTAAATAGAACAATGCGGTCTCATTCATACTTAAAAACGAGCGATAAAGATGGTTCGTTGAGATGGATCTGCACGTTTATGGTAGTACAAAGAAGGATTTTTACTAATCAAATCAATTTTAAATTAAATTCTGAATCTTCTCGCATGCAACAGGTAAGCTCCTGTGCTAGAAATATAATGTCACAAAATGGCGGATAGGTAAGTAGAAGTCGCGCAGGGGGCGCGCGCCGCGCCCGCGCCGCGACCCCGCCTCGCCCGCGCCACGACTGTTGTTCTGTTAGCGCAGGTACAGTTGAAACAACGAGATTTTAAGAAGAGGCGCGCTTTTTATGCGCCCTCGCGTCGACTCCGACTCGACTTCCGTTTCTGTTAGCGACGTGTCGCTAAAATATATAAAAATAGTGAAATTCATTAAAAAATTAAACGTCAAAATACGTATACAATTTTATGTACCTACATTGAATAAAGACAGACATCTCCCATTTGGAAAAAATGCTTTACTAGGCATTGCATGATTAGTAAAGCATTTTGAAATTGTATACGTATTTTTGACGTAATTTTTTTTAATGAATTTCACTATATATTTTTTCGATTCTTTAGCGTAGAAGTAGAGTTTTTTGTGGAGGGCTCGTCCGGTGAAGTACTACTACCATGCCTATTTCTGCCGTGAAGCAGCTGTGCTGTGTTTCGGTTTGAAGGGTGTGGATGCCGGTGAAATTACAGGCACAAGAGGCTTATCATCTTCATGCCTCAAGTTGATGGACGCCAGGCATTGCATCGTAGAGCACGTTCCAAAGAATATGACCTACGCTGCAATGCTTTGTGATAGGTAATGGTTACCAATCATCAGGTGGGTCATGTGCTTGTTCCATCTTCAAATACCATAAAAAAACTTAGAAGAAATGTGTACACCAATGAACGTACCATGAATATTTTGAATAAATTACTATTATGACTATTACTATTATTATTCATTGCATGGCTTTCATATCGCTGCAAGTCTGTCTTTATAATTAAGCTATAGAAGACAAAAGGAGTGTCGATAACATTACTCTGATGTTACTCATATCACAAAGTTCTCATTAGCTATTCAGTAAACAGAATGCGGTTGCTCTGTACCCGTGTATAAGTACCCGGGTGTTCTGTACCCAGCCGCTAAGTAATTTATCCGGGATTCGACTTAACCGGCCGGATCATCCGGCGGGATTTAAACTAAGGACGTCATTAATATGCGTCGGGAACAACGCAAAAGTGCGTTCACATCTGTGACACGACGACGCACAAACCTGTCGGTTCCGTCAGTTATTCACACGAGATTTTCATTCTATAATTCTTTATTGTACACTGAAAAAATAAATACAAAGTGTATGGCAAGATGACAAGTGTATGGGCATATTCCCCTTTATTAAGGCAGCATTATGTCCAGCAGTGGACTGATATAGGCTGGTGTAGGTACGGCAAAATATAATGTACACAGGCGAACTTAACCTAACTAGGTTAACCCTTTAAGAGTTTTTGTCCAGCAAAACTTTGAGTTTAGGAGATTGCAAAAGCACAAAACAGGTATTAAAAGTATATTTTTAACATGCTGACCCCCTTGCAACTTCGTTTGTATGTATTTTCTTTTCTGTTTGAATGTTTTCTAATTAAGGATTTTTATTTTAGTGTGCGAAGTCCTAATATATTTTTCATAGCGAGATGAGACAAAAATTCTTGGCTTATCTAGACCACACAACTTCTGGCCAAAGACCTCTTTACTCTTTTTCCACACATTGCTGTCCAGGGTTTTTAACTGCAAGCTAGAAAGGTAGGCATCGAGTTTGTCATGATTAGTGGGACCTAATATTTACACAAATTAATGAACATATAGTTGTTACTAACGCTGAAAAAATCTTGTAGACAATCCTAGTGGGTCTGTATATGCTTGTGTTTACAAATGCGTCTTTTAATAGGTCTGAAACGGTTTTACAGTTTGGTACGTTCTTGTAATAGTAATATCACATAAAACCATGAAACACACTGACCCAAATAAGAAAAGAAAAAAAACCGGACTCTTACACGCTGATTATATTGATTTCATAGTACTAGACTACCTATACTGATATTATTTTGAAAAACAAAAAACAAAAAAAAACTATAGAAAAAAATTGTTTATATTCAATAAAAAATAATTAAAACAGCCACATTATATTCTGCCTTTGTTTATCAACCAACAAACAAAATACTTGCCAGCGCACCACACACTTTAATTACAATCACGACAGATAATTTGGTTATGGTAATTAACCAAACACGCCACAGAGTACCGACTGGAAATCTAATTAAATCATCCCACTCATCAAACAACGCCTGCTTCTGAGCTCATATTTATTCTTTATCGTAAGACTACCGGCACCGAGAAAAAGCAAACTCATATTCTCACTAATAATCTTCGCGTTCTGTCGAGCGAACTCGTGATGCGTGTTTCCTCATCCGTGCCCGTTGGAACTTGCGGTGCCTTTTCGCAGTGCGATCTTGTACTAATTGTTTTATTGCCGGCTATAAAGTCGAGAGTGGGGCGATGATGCAGCATATTCAGAACAGTTGGTGTTTATCAGTAAACTGCGAAAACACTAATTAGCACCAGTCATTGTAGCTGTAGTAAGGAGTTCCAACCCCCGTTTTCGGAACCCAAGCCAAACTCACCTGCACGTGGTGCATTCTGTTATCTAACAAGCAAGGCTCTGGCGGCTGATTGCGGCATAGCGCAGCCTAACACTGGCACAGCTATATCTTCTGGTAGCAGCGAGGGTGGTGCGAGAAGTGGTGCCCTGCGACCCCCAACCCGAATACCCGTGGGGATTACGGGCATAACTCCCTTTATTATGGGAGGCCTTTATCCAGCAGTGATATTTATAGGCTATAAGCTGTGTGGTGCGGATTGTAGCTGTTCTACGCATCCCGTAGACGGCCGTAGAACCGCGTAGAGCACTGCGCCGCAGTGCTACGCTGTTTCTGCTTAAAGCGTGGTGGATCTAGACATTTTATTTAATTTACTCTACAATGATATGATGTATAACTGTATATATTATACTTATGACCATAGCAATTTCAGTGATGGAACTAGGCCCCTTTTTTGTCGTTAAAAATACGGGCAGCAGTATCCACTGGTTTATTTAACAATGTGTGATCACCACCAGCTAAGCGTGGTGATAAAGACCAAATGCCTATAAAGGCCTATGAGGTCTAAAGTGACTAAGTGTAGTCTGAAAAAAAAAGAGAACATAGCGAAAAATGTTTCTTATTCAATAAGATCCTAGGATTGTTCTAGCTATTTAGTTTTAGCAACGCAATGCCAACTGATCGTGCGATTCGTAAGCAAATGCCACGCGTCACGCTGCAGAGATAAGCTATTGATGAATCGCGTTCAAACTCGCTCATAGATTGGAATTTTTGAAGATTTTTGTTGAGGGATTTTGACATTTATTATGAAACTTTTTAACCTTTATTATGAGTGGTAGTTATGGAAAACGCCTTTCGGCCGAGGGTGATCTGCGAAAGGCTGCTGGGAAGCTAGATGCGTCGAGCTGAGGGCAGGGCGCGGTGGTACTGTGCTTAGGGGAGGCAGAGGACTGCTACAGGCATGATGATGGTATAATGAATATAAGTGGAATATAAGTGTGTTCGTAGTATAAGTCAAAATACGCACACACACACACACACACACACACACACACACACACACACACACACACACACACACACACACACACATACATACATACATACATACATACACACACATCAGCCTATATCAGTCCACTGCTGGACATAGGCCTCCCCTAATAAAGGGGGATATACCCATAATCCCCACGCTGGGCATGCGGGTTGGGGATCGCAGGGCACAGCTTCTCGCACCACCGACGCTGCTGCCCGTCAGTGGCCAGGGTATTTAGCTGTGCCGATGTAGGCTGCGCTATACCGCAATCAGCCGGCCGCCAGAGCCCCGTTCGTTGTTTAGCAGGGTGCACCACGTGCAAGTGGGGTTGGCTTGGGTTCCGAAGATAGGGGTTGGAACCCTGTATACCCCAAAATACGCACACTGAAATGAAAGGGAGATGGACATGTCATTGAATGATCAAGTAAAAACAAATGGACCTACGACACAAAAGTCTGAGAGATGGGACCCAAGAGATGGCACGCGCAACAGACGACGACCAATAAAGCTCTGGGAAGATGATTTGCCCGGGAGATGGCGCAGACTCTGCTTAGACCGTATCAAATGTCACGCTATGGAGGAGGCCTATGTCAGAGGACAACCTGAATAATGATCGCCGGTGACAGATAACAAGTAAAAATATTATTATAAGTACTTAGTTTTAATTAGATTACAATTGGACAGCGAAACAAGACTATTTTTATTTTCATTTTATTTATTTTATTCGTAGTATAATATAACAGTGTGTTCTTCCTCTGAATCGCAAACTAAACTATTTAGAACTGATAAATTGGAGGATTAATCGATTTATTAATCTAGCTCGACTAGAATACCTAATGGTTTAATATCTGTCGAAGTTAGTTAATTAAATTCACACATTGGAGCCAATATTTGCATAGTAGTATTGGTTAGTCTAGTTGGAAACTAGCTAAAACTGGAAAACTTTGTGTTTTAAAGCTTGTGAAAATCTATTTGTTTGTTCATTTGTTTATTATACATGATAACATTCCTTAATTTTCTTTATGAATTACTAAGGAAGTACCCCTATAAATTCGTAATCGGGTTTTTGTCTACGTTAAGGTTTTTTAAGAGGAGCAGAGGAAATTTAAGTTGCCTCTGCACCATTTCAGGGGTTGTAGGTATTTAATAATCCTTTCTTAGTGCAACTCTACAATACACTAGTAACATCATCATCATCATCGTTTTTTTGCTACTTGAAGATGGATCAAGCACATGGACCACCTGATGATAAGTGGTAACCATTACCTGTCACGTATTTTTGGAACGTGCTCTACGATGCAATGCCCTACGTCTATCAACTCAAGTTGTATGCCTCAAGGCATGAAGATGATAAGCCTCTTGTGCCTGTAATTTCACCGGCACCCACACCCTTCAGACCGAAACACAGCACAGCTGCTTCACGGCAGAAGTAGGCATGATTGTAGTACTTCCCCGGACGAGTCCTTCACAAAGAAAACTACTGCTTCTAAATTATGTATAAAATATGTAAGTATAGTCTGTAAGGTATATATTCTATGGGTAAGTTATAACATCCTGTACTTTTCTATTGTTGCCTGAATTTAAGATTTTTACTTTATTTTTTTATTTATTTAAAATGTTTGTGTGAGTACAATAAAGAGTTTTCTAACTTCTATCTATCAGCTTCGTTCTAGTTTTATATATCACCAATTGTAGGTAGCGGTAGCTAAACGACGCTACTAAAAGAGTCATCATAATTATTGTTGGTTCAAAACTCGATCTACTTCACTGATTGTATCGTTGAACATCGTTAACGTAAAGAGTAGTTTACGTGCCGATTACCAAACGGGAACGGGAGGCTTAAAGTTTTAAATCCATTAGCGAAAGTAAAATATCACTGCGTCCCCGACGCAATCTTCTACCGCTAAACACTGGGCCGGATTGAGGACGGATAGGACTTTGGTTATGAAACTTTTGTGGCTGAGAAAATTGTTCCAGGGGCGCCTGCCCCTTGGAAGTATCGGTCAAGCTAGAGTTAACAAATAGTTGGGAAATAATTGTGGTGACGTTTGTTTTTACCATCTTTACAAAAATGATTGACAGTCTATATATAATATATGGTGGACAGTGGCATGTGGAACACAAATTAAGCTTGTGCGTTGTTCAATTATTATAACAAAGTAGAACAGTTCTGTAAGTATTAATATTAATAACGATAAAGTCTGCAATAGGTTCAAAAAATAAACTCAACCAGTATTCTAATCTAAGGTCTGTTTCCAAGATGAATATGGTGATAATTTATGGAGTACTGCTGTCACTTGTGGGATGGCTCGGCGAAGTACCAGTTGGAAGCCTTGAACTCAATTAAACGACGCGCCATAACAATTTGGCCATTGGCGTTATCTCGCTGGTGACGACTAAACTCCATACTCTAGAATACCTCGTAAAATCGCACGCCTGTTGGTATTCTATAGAATACACTTTGGGAAATGTGCGCAGGAATTACACAATTTAATTCCCCCATCTCCATTTCATTATCGGACGACCAGACGCACGGAATTTTGTCATCCGTACTCGGCGGACATTCCTCCTGCCTGCACGGAGCGCTTTGCTGCAACTTTTCTCCTTAGGACAGCTAAGGAACGGAATGCTCTTCCGGCGTCAGTGTTTCCCGATCGCTATAACTGAGGGGTCTTCAAGCGTAGAGTATATTCTAGGCAAGCGTGATAAATCGTCGACCGCATCTTCACTTACCAACAAGTGAGATGGCGGTCAAACGTAAGCCTATAAACTATAAAAAAACACAGTTGTCAGTAAAAATCTCGTCTCGATTTCTACTCATGCATAGATTAGCCCCTGATAGTTCATGAAAGCTCACTTAAACCTTGAAAGTTACTAGATAGGATAGAACATCTTCCCCCACCTCATTCCAGCCCTTCCCCCCGCCCTGCGCAGCCCTAATCTCCCATTGCGTCGCGATTAACGTTTCGCTCTGGGACTGTAAACTTTACTTCAGATAAGGATTACTACAACGGATGAATTACAAAGTACCTACAATAATACTCGCACCACAGATTAGCATACAGTATGTACCGCTGTCGCATTCATTTCGGGAGAGGAGCTTGTTTACTTAGGTCGACACGATACACGAATATGGAAATAAATTTGCACGATTATTTTTTCAGTAAAGCAAAGAATAGACCTCAATGTTTTTTTAATTTAATATATTTTGTATCAATAAGAGTGTGCATAGATGTGGCAAAAATGCCGTTCTTGCGTTACTGGTATGAATTTATTGCAAATGTTTAGTACGCTCTAAAGTCAGGTCAGAATCCATACTCCGAAAGAATGCAAAAATCACTAGACTAATGATGCTATAGATACACTGGCGCGTCACCGCGAATTAAATCAGCATCACTAGGTATCTTCTGAGTGGTTATATATGACTTGAATAACTTCTATAATTTTCTTTCTTATGGTATTTTAATTTACCGTGAAGGACAGTGGCAAACTAGGCGACGGAACCTGCGTTATGTGAGCGTCGTATCGGATGGTATAAACTGACCCATTGATTCAGGGAGCGGCATAAAGTTGTAGGCCGATTGTTAAAATGTCGTTGCCCGTGATCGTAAATGTTGAGGCACGTACAGCGGGTTTATTGTATTTCTGTATCGTTTAACAACGCTCTTTTTGTACGCATTTTGTGATTGGATGCCGGTTGCTGGTTTTGTGTGTAAAACAATAGTCAACATCCGTTGGTACACTTTTATTCATTTTTGTTGCAATATCTTTTGCTTACTTCCCTTTTAAACGATTTATTAACATAAGCGTTATTCATGTACCTACTCTAAAAGGGCCAGAGGACGCATAATTATGTAGCCGACTTATGCGTCCTTCGGTGGATATTCGTGATGAGTAAAAAAGACGCACTATTGACTTTTCACTTGTCAGACAGAGAGGCATAACGCGAACCTTAACCAAATATTCAGCAAAAAATTGTTTTTAAAGACACTAGTGCGTGTTACAACACCATAACCCTGAGTATTTTGTACATTTTAATATTACTGTACTTGACCATAATTTCTAGAAGAGTGTAATTTTACACCTAACTGCAAAATTATGTGGACTAAAATACAAACCAACGCAAATTATGCCTCAAAGAAGGCAGAGTAAGCTGACCGTATTCCTGCATTTCACGAAAATATTTAGACTCGAGTATGGGCAGACTAGAACGCGGTTACGTTAGTGTTTTAGAGTCACACAGTCAAATACACTATTTAAATAAATTAGGGTAGCAAGGGTCGATCACAAGTTTAGTTTTATTTTACGCAGTGCCAACAGACTAAAGTATGTTAACCCACTGCGATTTCCATACTAATTACCACTTTTTGTAAAAATGTAGATTGCGCTAACACCATCAACATTATTACCTACAACAGCTCTCCTAAGACTTCTAAAAAGGGGTTCTTTTCAAAAACTCCCGCATTTCCACGAGAGATTGATATAAAGTTATCAGAGATAAGACGATCGAGTCGACGACGACGCGGAATGCATTCAAATTAGCTTATTTAACTCAGGAATCTCAGAAAAAACCGGTTCAACCACGTTGGGACTCCGAGAAAAATAATGAGAGTTGATTTTGGTCACTTTTAATTAACTATTCACCACAGTGGTTCTTGCGTACCGAAAAATACTCGTTACATAATCAACATTGATATTTATGTAGGATTTTTTTATAAAAGAAAAGCTTTTTTACACAAATTACCATTACCATTAATAGATGTCCATTGTAACTGCTTCAGTAATATTAGCGGCACCTTAAATTTGAATTTTGAGAAACACTTTCCTAATTCATTTAAACAAAACTATTAAAACCCATGTTCATGAACCTCTAACTTGTTAGTCCTTCAACAAAAACATAACAAAAGCCAATATCTGCACACGCTGATCATACGCTTCGCCTTATAAGAAGGGGTATATGTACAATCCCCACACTGGCAAGGGTTGGAATCGCAGAGCACAGCTTCTCGCCCTGCAGACGACTGCCCTGCCGGCGGCCTGTACTCAGCCCTGCAGGGAATTTAGCTATGCCGGTGTTATGCTTCGGTACGCTCACGGAACACTTTCATCTGAACAAACACCTCTACAACATCGAAGCAACAGACAGCCCACTCCGCAAAGGGTGTCTGACCAAAAAACATCAGCAGCCCACGTAATCCTGGAATACGTGGGAGTTGCATCACAACGTGAACAAATCCTTGGAACCCCGATGTCACTCCGCGAAGCCTGCGAAGACCTCAGGAAACTTGTTTGCTTCTGGGCGGAGTTAGGCTGGCTAAGTATTTAACCAGTTCTTCCACGCGCACAATAGACCAACTGGAGTCCAATTGCGGGAAAGGGAGTCCATTTACATTTACATTTTAGGCTTTGCTATACCGCAGTCAGCCACCAAAGCCTAGTTTGTCATTTAACTAGATGCACGGTGAGCAGGTGAGGATCGCTCGAGTACCAAGAAAGAGTTTTGAACCAGTGACACCTCCACAAGTTCTGTGTACACCCCAGTCAGTCCCACAACAGTTATATATTTACATACGTGGACTCATTACATCGGTGTCCTGTGGATCGCATTCGTAACTTTACGTCCGATCATAAAACAAGTGTAAAGGATCCAATAAGTCGTAACGCAGTACACCTGGGGTCACGCCGAGTGAAATACCAGCCGGCCCGTTAAACCGCGCAATTCAGATTATATAGAGGTCTGAACTTAAATAAAGCTAAGGATATGCTTGTATGCGGATGAAAATATAATAAAATTATAAATCAATAATTACTATTAATTTAGTAGTAGTAGAGTTCTTTGTGGAGGGCTCGTCCGGGGAAGTACTGCCATATACCATGCCTATTTCTGCCGTGAAGTAGTAATGCTGTTTCGGTTTGAAGGCTGTGAGTGCCGGTGAAATTACAGGCTTATCATCTTCATACCTCAAGTTGGTGAAAGCAGGGCGTTGCATCGTAAAGCACGTTCTGCAAAAACGTGATCTACGATGCAATGCTTTGTGATAGGTTATGGTTACGACTTAACATCAGGTGGGCTATGTACTTGTTCTATCTTCAAGTAAAAAAAACTTTATATAGTTGGCTCAAGAAAAGGAAACATAATCGGAATAAAGTGGGTAGCATACATACATAATAACACGAAACATTTAGAATACAAAATAAGTAGTCTATGCCGGACATAGATTGCTTCATATTTGGAAGAGTTTGTATAAATAAGTCCTGATAGCTATCCTCTGCAGTAATCAACAGCAGGCAGCAATATTTACAGCATGATCTACGTTATGCAATGATTTTTTTTTTCGTATCAGAACCAACACACCAGCCTATATCAGTCCACTGCTGGACATATGCCTCCCCTAATAAAGGGGGATATACCCATAATCCCCACGCTGGACATGCGGGTTGGGGATCGTAGGGCACAGCTTCTCGCACCACCGACGTTGCTGCCCGTTGGTGGCCAGGGGATTTAGATGTGCCGATGTAGGCTGTGCTATGCCGCAATCAGCCGGCCGCCAGAGCCCCGTTCGTTGTTTAGCAGGGTGCACCACGTGCAGGTGAGGTTGGCTTGGGTTCCGAAGATGGGGGTTGGAACCCCGTACACCCCATCAGAACCGTATCAGAACAGTCGATCTATAAGCATTTGATCGTACAGTTTGGATACAACAGTAATATCTTTACGATTATTTTTTCAGTAAAGCAAAGAATAGACCTCAATGTTTTTTTAATTTAATATATTTTGTATCAATAAGAGTGTGCATAGATGTGGCAAAAATGCCGTTCTTGCGTTACTGGTATGAATTTATTGCAAATGTTTAGTACGCTCTAAAGTCAGGTCAGAATCCATACTCCGAAAGAATGCAAAAATCACTAGACTAATGATGCTATAGATACACTGGCGCGTCACCGCGAATTAAATCAGCATCACTAGGTATCTTCTGAGTGGTTATATATGACTTGAATAACTTCTATAATTTTCTTTCTTATGGTATTTTAATTTACCGTGAAGGACAGTGGCAAACTAGGCGACGGAACCTGCGTTATGTGAGCGTCGTATCGGATGGTATAAACTGACCCATTGATTCAGGGAGCGGCATAAAGTTGTAGGCCGATTGTTAAAATGTCGTTGCCCGTGATCGTAAATGTTGAGGCACGTACAGCGGGTTTATTGTATTTCTGTATCGTTTAACAACGCTCTTTTTGTACGCATTTTGTGATTGGATGCCGGTTGCTGGTTTTGTGTGTAAAACAATAGTCAACATCCGTTGGTACACTTTTATTCATTTTTGTTGCAATATCTTTTGCTTACTTCCCTTTTAAACGATTTATTAACATAAGCGTTATTCATGTACCTACTCTAAAAGGGCCAGAGGACGCATAATTATGTAGCCGACTTATGCGTCCTTCGGTGGATATTCGTGATGAGTAAAAAAGACGCACTATTGACTTTTCACTTGTCAGACAGAGAGGCATAACGCGAACCTTAACCAAATATTCAGCAAAAAATTGTTTTTAAAGACACTAGTGCGTGTTACAACACCATAACCCTGAGTATTTTGTACATTTTAATATTACTGTACTTGACCATAATTTCTAGAAGAGTGTAATTTTACACCTAACTGCAAAATTATGTGGACTAAAATACAAACCAACGCAAATTATGCCTCAAAGAAGGCAGAGTAAGCTGACCGTATTCCTGCATTTCACGAAAATATTTAGACTCGAGTATGGGCAGACTAGAACGCGGTTACGTTAGTGTTTTAGAGTCACACAGTCAAATACACTATTTAAATAAATTAGGGTAGCAAGGGTCGATCACAAGTTTAGTTTTATTTTACGCAGTGCCAACAGACTAAAGTATGTTAACCCACTGCGATTTCCATACTAATTACCACTTTTTGTAAAAATGTAGATTGCGCTAACACCATCAACATTATTACCTACAACAGCTCTCCTAAGACTTCTAAAAAGGGGTTCTTTTCAAAAACTCCCGCATTTCCACGAGAGATTGATATAAAGTTATCAGAGATAAGACGATCGAGTCGACGACGACGCGGAATGCATTCAAATTAGCTTATTTAACTCAGGAATCTCAGAAAAAACCGGTTCAACCACGTTGGGACTCCGAGAAAAATAATGAGAGTTGATTTTGGTCACTTTTAATTAACTATTCACCACAGTGGTTCTTGCGTACCGAAAAATACTCGTTACATAATCAACATTGATATTTATGTAGGATTTTTTTATAAAAGAAAAGCTTTTTTACACAAATTACCATTACCATTAATAGATGTCCATTGTAACTGCTTCAGTAATATTAGCGGCACCTTAAATTTGAATTTTGAGAAACACTTTCCTAATTCATTTAAACAAAACTATTAAAACCCATGTTCATGAACCTCTAACTTGTTAGTCCTTCAACAAAAACATAACAAAAGCCAATATCTGCACACGCTGATCATACGCTTCGCCTTATAAGAAGGGGTATATGTACAATCCCCACACTGGCAAGGGTTGGAATCGCAGAGCACAGCTTCTCGCCCTGCAGACGACTGCCCTGCCGGCGGCCTGTACTCAGCCCTGCAGGGAATTTAGCTATGCCGGTGTTATGCTTCGGTACGCTCACGGAACACTTTCATCTGAACAAACACCTCTACAACATCGAAGCAACAGACAGCCCACTCCGCAAAGGGTGTCTGACCAAAAAACATCAGCAGCCCACGTAATCCTGGAATACGTGGGAGTTGCATCACAACGTGAACAAATCCTTGGAACCCCGATGTCACTCCGCGAAGCCTGCGAAGACCTCAGGAAACTTGTTTGCTTCTGGGCGGAGTTAGGCTGGCTAAGTATTTAACCAGTTCTTCCACGCGCACAATAGACCAACTGGAGTCCAATTGCGGGAAAGGGAGTCCATTTACATTTACATTTTAGGCTTTGCTATACCGCAGTCAGCCACCAAAGCCTAGTTTGTCATTTAACTAGATGCACGGTGAGCAGGTGAGGATCGCTCGAGTACCAAGAAAGAGTTTTGAACCAGTGACACCTCCACAAGTTCTGTGTACACCCCAGTCAGTCCCACAACAGTTATATATTTACATACGTGGACTCATTACATCGGTGTCCTGTGGATCGCATTCGTAACTTTACGTCCGATCATAAAACAAGTGTAAAGGATCCAATAAGTCGTAACGCAGTACACCTGGGGTCACGCCGAGTGAAATACCAGCCGGCCCGTTAAACCGCGCAATTCAGATTATATAGAGGTCTGAACTTAAATAAAGCTAAGGATATGCTTGTATGCGGATGAAAATATAATAAAATTATAAATCAATAATTACTATTAATTTAGTAGTAGTAGAGTTCTTTGTGGAGGGCTCGTCCGGGGAAGTACTGCCATATACCATGCCTATTTCTGCCGTGAAGTAGTAATGCTGTTTCGGTTTGAAGGCTGTGAGTGCCGGTGAAATTACAGGCTTATCATCTTCATACCTCAAGTTGGTGAAAGCAGGGCGTTGCATCGTAAAGCACGTTCTGCAAAAACGTGATCTACGATGCAATGCTTTGTGATAGGTTATGGTTACGACTTAACATCAGGTGGGCTATGTACTTGTTCTATCTTCAAGTAAAAAAAACTTTATATAGTTGGCTCAAGAAAAGGAAACATAATCGGAATAAAGTGGGTAGCATACATACATAATAACACGAAACATTTAGAATACAAAATAAGTAGTCTATGCCGGACATAGATTGCTTCATATTTGGAAGAGTTTGTATAAATAAGTCCTGATAGCTATCCTCTGCAGTAATCAACAGCAGGCAGCAATATTTACAGCATGATCTACGTTATGCAATGATTTTTTTTTTCGTATCAGAACCAACACACCAGCCTATATCAGTCCACTGCTGGACATATGCCTCCCCTAATAAAGGGGGATATACCCATAATCCCCACGCTGGACATGCGGGTTGGGGATCGTAGGGCACAGCTTCTCGCACCACCGACGTTGCTGCCCGTTGGTGGCCAGGGGATTTAGATGTGCCGATGTAGGCTGTGCTATGCCGCAATCAGCCGGCCGCCAGAGCCCCGTTCGTTGTTTAGCAGGGTGCACCACGTGCAGGTGAGGTTGGCTTGGGTTCCGAAGATGGGGGTTGGAACCCCGTACACCCCATCAGAACCGTATCAGAACAGTCGATCTATAAGCATTTGATCGTACAGTTTGGATACAACAGTAATATCTTGTTACTGTATTATGTCATTTGGACATATAACACCACACCATACATCACACACACCAGCCTATATCGGTCCACTGCTGGACATAGGCCTCCCCTAATAAAGGGGGATATGATCATAATCCCCACGCTGGGCATGCGGATCGGAGGGCACAGCTTCTTGCACCACCGACGCTGCTGCCCGTCGGTGGCCAGGGGATTTTATATTCATTATTCATATATATAACGCGTAACATCTGGGCGTAATACCTATCCGTTACATGAAGCCCGTTTGGGCCCGATTATAATTCTCATGGAACTATAAAACCCTGAATACATTATATCCTGCGGCTAAGACATCGTTAAAGGTAAAGACAAAGAAAGTTGAACTATGGAGCATAAACCAGAGATTAACATAATATCACCATCAAGATGTTACTTGGTTTTAATAACCCGTTTTATAACTAAACTCTTAAGCACTCTGGGACGGTCAGCGTACTTCGTATTTATGCAGATTACGTTCAGAAATAGTCACTTTACCGTCATTAATAAACTGTAGAAACCTAAATGAAATAACTGTTTAACATCTCAATAAGTTTGTCTTAATAAAGAGTCAAACCGGGTGGTGTAGGTAATCGTTGAATGTAGGTGTGCACTATCTTTCTCTATAGAGATGTATACATTTTGTTAGTAGCGGCGACTGGTTGCGCCGCTACGGTATCCTGGTGGTGAAATATGGCCCTTAGCGTAGTGGCAAGTATCCTTATATTATACAAGCGTAAGTTTTTTTTCTCCTTCTAAATTACTCAGCGAATTAAGCTGAAATTTTGCACTTGATGTATTTCTAGACGAAGAATAATTATATACTTACATTAAAATATATTTCACTTCGGCAACAAGTTTCGCAAAGCTGCGTGTGGAAGCTTTTATAAAGTCATTTTTTTTATTCAGTAAGAACTGTAAAGCCAACCAATTCACAACGCGACCAAACAGAGAAGAATTTCCAGGATACTCTGCTTGGCTTATATTTTTTTAAGTCCATGTTATAATTTATATTCTTTAAAGCTTCCACATGTTTATACATAGAACCAATTATTAAAGCAACTTTGTAGTATTTCTTTTTCTGAAACACAATTTACAATCGGATATTGTTTTCTCAGTTAAACAACTTTTAGCGCAGCTCCAGGGCAGAGTAACTCGCCACTAAATCACCATTGTTTCGGCAAATTAACGACTCAAGAAATTTTCTCTTTAAAACTCGTGCCTTCCCATTGCCCTTGATTTCCGGGAGATCCAAAAAAGGCGGGAAACTCCGCCATTACTGAGATAAATCGGCGGAGCTGCGAATTTCTTGGTAAACCTCCCCCCTAATCCTCTTAAGGTAAGCATTTTAGGGGAAATACGAAACATTGTTCTCTTGTCGGTTTGTCTGTTTAGCCTGTTCACTTATTGATGGATACATTAGTGACAGCCCTAGTCAAAGACAGCCTGAGTCTAGAAATCAAGGTATTGGTGACTCAAGTGGCTGGTATGCACCGACACATTCCGACACCAATCTGACGGCTTATGTGATTATTTAACATACATAAAAACTTCTGTCGATAACTGGTTAGATATTGCCGTTTAACTATTCATTTTTGTCGGTTCATATTACAATATTGTGGGAATTCACGTAAAGAAAGTTGAAGTTAATTTATTGCTTTACATTAAAGATTCTAAAACGTTTTTCTTCAAATGAAAAAAAATCGTTTTATAACTAAACTTTTAACATATTTATACTTTTTAAATGCATAATCTGCATTCACTATATTTCTAAATAAGCATGGAATAATATCATCTGATCTTCTCACAATGTATATTTGATCAACTAGACCTACAATAAATGGATCAGTGTGAAAAAGCCCTAAAGCTACGTTATCGAGAAAGAATCTCAAGGAAATTCGTAATTAGAGCAAGTCCGCCAGCCTGACGCAGATTATTCGAGTAAAATAGTTGGCTGTTGGCTGTACAACTTGTACCTAAATCTTATTGATACGAGCAGAGCTTAGGAAACCCTCAGAGGTCTTGCCTCTGGTCTAAGATGTAAGCGAATTATACTAAATCCACAAATACGCTTAGCCTCTATCATACGTCGTACTTGCAAAAAATAAGACATCTCTACATGTTTATTGCTTTACCAATTAGATTACGTGGATTTATTACCGGGGCTCTTAAAATGTTAGAAACGTATGAGTGACTTTTCAATATCATCATCATCATAATTCTATAGCAGTCCACTGGACATAGGCCTCTAATGAGCGCCATTGCGCCTTGTCCTCAGCTCAATGCATCCAGCTTGTACCAGCAGCCTTTCAATTTAATTTAACTATCATAAGTGAGTTACATCTGTAGATGTCCACCATTGAAACAGTTAGTAACACATCATTATAATAGGACATTAGAAACATTAAATGTCATGTTTCACACGAGCCATCCCCTAAAAGATGTCTCTTCATTTTACACCAAAAATAAAATCTTTATCCTGGGATTAGGGGCGGGTCTGCCCCTATAATTTATCTCACTAATGGTTTTAAAGCTGACATCTGCCCTTTCGGGGCCTTGGCGCAGTTTATTTTCTTAAAATGCATTTTTCTCGCTTGTTTATCGCTTGGCTTTTAAATTGTTTTAGACGGAAATGTAAGGATGTTGGTATTGAGGAAGTGTTTAGCTGTTAATTGTAGCAATAGTTGTTGGTATTATTGTGGATCTAATTCCGTTATGTGAAATCGTATTGAGACTACCTTACACGAAATTTAAATGTTACCTGTATGATTTCACAATAATAGATAATTGAAAAACCATAAGGTATCTACATGCAGCACCTATAGGATCAGAAGCTGAGATTGGTGCTGAAAGTGGAATGATAAATAATTTGGGGAAATTAAATACCGCTTTGGGGTTGGGATAATCGACTTCTTGAGTGGAGATCGCGGCTCAGCAAATGTTGAGTAGGACAGCTTCGAGCCAGGTGGAGTGACGATTTGCTAAAGGCTGCTGGTAGATGCTGGATACGACGAGCTCAGAACAGGGCGCAATGGCGCTCATTTGGGGAGGCCTATGTCGAACAATGGACTGCTATGATGATGATGATGATGAAATACCGCTTTAAATATTGACAAATAAATACTCCTCTATAACCAAACATTCCCGTTACGATACCTTGTTTTAGAAAACATAATGAACGTTTATTTCTTTCCCTTATCTTTGACTATCACATATTTGTACAGCTCCCAGAGAATGCTCGAGCTCGAAATTCCTATACATTTTAATAAGAGTAATATTAAATTCCCGCTGACGTTTATTATAAGTTAGTATAACTACAGTAGATATTAGCTGAATAATCCTGACCCGTCGGAGCGAGATAAACGGATCATCGGCGATAATGCGGCAACGGACTGACGTCACCATCTTGGAATATCTACTCTCCAGATACAAACCATCTTCCTTATGAACGCTAATCAAAGTCAACCAATCAATAAAGTTAGCCCTGTCACTGTTTGTTATTATCCAACGGTAAAAGATGGCAATATATATACACACGTCACATTCCACATGACATTCAGCAAGCCTGATTACACTTAAGGACATGTCAATCGCGCGAGCAAATCGCCGATAGAAGGGAAGGCTCTAGGCATCGTTTATCTTTTGAAAGATGTTCATAATTGAGGTCATAAATAACTACCAAGACAAATAAATTAATAAATAACAAATACATCATTATCAAGATCATCAGTCTACAGCAGTTTGCTAGGCATAGTCCTCTCCTATGAGCGCCACCGCGCCCTGTCCTCAGCTCGACGCATTCAGCTTCTACCAACAAGTACCAAAGTCTTCGCCGATCGTCGATTCTGGCGTCCTTCACTACGTTTGCTGACAGGCGGTTTCCACTTATCTATCCTTTTTTTCGTATGAGCTACCAGCTAACTCCGCTGTCGAATTTTGAACCCATTCTCTGACCCTTTGGCTTAGCGACTGAAAAAAAACCTCACACGATCATTAGAAATGACTTAGATTAAAAAAATCTTAGCAGTCATTGAAAAAGATTGAAGAAAAGATTTAATTTTGATTTTGATTTTTGTTGTCCAGCACATCTAAAACAAATATTTTAATGTCATACAAAAATTTATTAAGAGACCTTACAAACATTTAACTAGTTGGCTGACTAAAATGTAATTTATCATATATACGACGGCATCTGTGGCGCAGTAGGCGAAGGTCCACCTGAGATGCAGAAGTTTGCGCTTTCAATTCTCGCTGCGGACAAATGTTTGAATGTTCTGCAGATATTTGTCTCGGGTCTGGGAGTTTTCTATGTATGATATGTATGTATTTACAAAAAACGATTATATATGTAGTATATCAATCATGTGGTTCCCATAATACAAGCTTAATTTGGGGCTACATGATGCTGTGTGATTACGTCCCGCATTATTATATATAGTATATGTATTTTTTATACAAGCAAGCTATTCAGCCACTCACAGGTAATTATGTCCAAATCTAAGCTAGAACTTGTTTTAAAGTCTGTTGAAAAACATTTTATTCCGAGTCTAGAAGACAATGCGTCCAATGTAACACAAAACGCGACAATCCACGTCGGCGACTCTTTATCTACGACCATAAAGTTTTATGGCAACACCAATACGGCGAGCAACACCTCATCGTTACAATACTCTTTTTGAAAGTTTTTGTCACTAAACCTAAAATCCTATGTTAGTACATTTTTATCACACAAGTATGTGATCGCGGTTCTCCACTCAAGTGGTCAAGTAAATAATAATCACCTAATTCTAAATCATATTTTGACCTTTCTCTCTCTGCCGTTCTATTTTGATTGTTAACAAATATCCAAACGTTTGAGGGATTTTATAATTACTTAATCTTAATCATACGGTTTCCATAATACAAGCTCTGCTTAGATTGAGGCTATATGATGCTGTGTAATAATAATGTCCAATTTTTTTTTATATATGTATTTACGACGGTAGAGGATACGCAAAGTTTCCAGCCGACAATACCGGCATCTTGATGCCTACAACAAAATTACTTTTACCATCCCTCTACAATTCTTTTGTAGTCTGAAATTAATTTATTTGACCTTATTTGACCAACTTACCAAACACGTTGGAGAGACAAACTACATTTGAGAAAAAAAAATAACTTACGAAAATTGCAGTTTCACAAACGTTTTTACCGCGGCGACAGAACAGGTAATTTCAACTAGCAGCATTATCCCAAGTTATTTTCTGCATTTAACAGTAAAACACCTGAACCAGTAACCGTTCTAATTGCCGAGTTAGCAAAAACAGAACACATTTACACAGAAAACTGATTTCTAGCGGCTGGGTCACCGGAACATACGCGGGATCGTAACTTCGCTCTAAGACGAACAATGTGTTTGGTGCGCTACATTTGTTAACCTGTTTTATTCAAGTACCTTCTTAGGTTATGTCAATATTACGAACGAATTATAATTTTTAGGTTAGATTTTCTCAAGACTTTATGTTCTATAGTTCTTCCAATCGTCTTAAGAAAGATTACAAATGCTTCGTTCGTTCGGAACTCAAAAAATCGGCTGTCTATGTAAACACATCCTAAGCCAAGAAGAGAAATTATAATTAGCAAAAACTCGGGAGGATTAGGATGGACTGACTAGACGAAATTCCGCAAAGAAAATTGGCAAACTTAGCAAGTAATACAAGTCCGTCAGTTTAGATTGCCTCGCGCCCCGCGATATTCCTAGGTATACCTTAATTTATAGAGAAGTATGTTTTGAATAAAAATATTTTATTTTTATGATTTTGCGTGGTCAATTTATACATTAGATAGTTGAGGACTAATTACCTATTAACTACAATTTTAATAATACACTGGAGTTTCCTTAGGGCGCTTTCTAGGCTTGCTTAGATCATTGTATGATAGATACTGATGATTGATCATAAAAACAAAGCATTATGTAGTCCATTCATGGCAATAACATAGAACTACCACACACATGCGAGAAATATTTTATAACGTTTTAAATGTTTGATAATTGAAAAATATTTATTGTTGCTCCACGGTAAGGCAAAATATAAAATTCCTTTATAAAAAAATGTTAAAGCGGGATTCCTTGGAAATATAACGCATCACAAAAAATATAAAAATCGGTGTGGGACCGGCGCGTTATAAATGGCCGGTAATTAGGGCACACACCGCGCCCGGCCCGGCCACACTGAGAGGGAAATATTCTTTTGGGGAGGTTTATTCTTGTTTGCCAGTTCTCTTCGGTCGGAGTCGGAGTCGGAGATATCTCATGACTTTCTTATCTACTCTGAATTAGAAATCCATAATTTTTTATATATATTTCTAATAACTAAACACTATTTACATACAACTGTATATTATAGAGAGTGTGAAACTGGAATAACTCAATATCCGGATCTGGAAATAATATTTTTTCTCATGTCAATCTTAGTCTTCGATTACAAATTTGACTATACAAAGGATTTTGCACTATCCGCCCGAAAGCGGCTTGTCTAAAACTCCGCCAAAATGTATTAGAGCAGCAGTTTTCATATGGTCGGCTTACTTATTTTCTGTCTTATGTACTTTAATAAAGAGGTGATATTTGTACGACGTGCATTTGACAAATGATAGCTAGCAATGTATGCCACTTTTTTCATAGTACTGCGCGTGATATCCTTTGTATAGTTGATCGAAGGTCTTAGTCATAAACTAAAAAAGACTCTGCGTTTCTTATTTCCCGAGCTAGATCGGACTTGTCGGAATCGGAATGAAATGAAGATAAAAACAAAACAAACATCTTCAGATGTTTTTATCTATTTTTGAAATTCTCAGGTTGTGCTCAGAATACTCTGAATAATAAGTAGAACGACGCCAAAGGCAAGTTTATACTCGGCCAGTAACATACCTCTTAATTAGTAACTCTTTCAATAGTATGTTCGGTTATTGCATCTTCAAAGCCAACAGTTTTTGTATGACATCATAATGCACGCCGCTCGGTACATACCAAACTTTACTTAACCTTTTTTTTTACCAACTTTTTGTGGATATTATCCTTTAGCACCGTGTACTATTATTATGAACGCATCGCAAAAACTGCAGCGTGCACACCTCTTTAAATTGCGATTTTTTACCCCCTGTCCGGGGACAGGGGGTAATGAGACTTCTGGCAAAAGAAATAACTAGAGTATAAAAACAGTTTCTTCACAAATTCTACCTTTATTTACAGCACGAGATATTTTTAACTGAAAGAAAGGAATTTAATATAAGTATTTAAAAAATCTATATGACAATTACGATTGATTGCTGAAAAAGATTCCTAAAATAAGCTATGGATCGTCTTTTTTACATTTGATGGACCTTCGTTTGACCACGAACTCACCTGATGATAAATAACGTAGTGGTCTAAGATGGAGCACGAAGGTGCAAAAGACACATATCTACTGGTAATAGGTACGATTTGAACGTGCAAGAAAGTGACCGATTGTTTTGGTCTTATAAACCAATGACCGATCTGTATTTGTAGGGTTACGATACTATCATCCGACAGACTGCAGAAGCAAATGTATGAATATGCTATATACTATGCTATATGCTATAAAGCGCTATTTAGATACATTTAGTCCGGGGGGGCTGTTGTTATATCTTAGCACTACGTGTATTTTCCATATATGAACACGCTCTGTAGGCTGGTGCCCAGTTAGTAGACTCAATGCTTCTGATATGACTAAACCAGAAATATTCTTAACATTCCAGCTAAAACACAGAAGCACCTACATCCTAAGAGACTTGAAACTGAGGCGGTACGTTACAACTACCCAACGAGTGATTTTTAAAATCCTATTAAATATAATAATAAGATTTGGTGACACAAGCTTCGGGAGACCTATATCCAGCTGTGGATAAAGTCGGGCTGTGGTTGATGATGATGATGATGGTATTTATGAACAATATTAAAGCGATCAGTATGTACATACGCATAATGGTATAGTTATTGGTACTATCATACATTTATTATAATAAATCTATGGTTACTATACTGTTGTTTCGATATCATTATGCTCCAGAATAAATAATTTAAGATAGATATTCTACATGAATTTCAGATAATTGGATTGGATTCCATGAATTTATTATAATATTCATATAATGGAAAACTGAAATATGATAATTTTGTGTTTGACTAGTTTAATGGAAATTATTATTTCTTTATTCTTTGTTATGTCCTTTTAAGCTAGATTTTTGAGCTTGAATAAAATAAAGTTTTCACTTCTCTTGCTCAAAAAGTGTATCATAATAGTATAGCTTAGCGGGCTTAAAACTCGAGTTTAATACCTCGGGCTAAAAAGTATTTTTTCTTTTTAATTTTTGTCTAAAATCATCAGCCCGTACAAAGCATTCGTAATCTTACATAAAAACTCGACTTCTTGGTGCTCCGTCAATCTTTTTTTTGAAAATAGAACCGTCTTGGTGATGTTTTATGAAGGTTTATTAATTTTTAATAAAATTTCTGAAATTAGTCTAATTTTGAATTGTTTTATTTTCTCGCAATTGAAGTGAAAAGTAGAGTGTTTTCTACAAAAAAAACAATCTACTATTAATAGAAAAACAACATGATTTGTTACGGCAAGAATCATAACCCGCAAATATTCTTAGTCGGCCAAATAACAGACTCCTTACAAATCCTTCGAGACTAAAAAGAGTGTATTAGCTTGAGCTATACCTAGCCGCAGAGTACATCAGGGTAGCTCGGGTACATTTTTGTCGGCTCAGCGCCTGGACAAATGTACCGGAAAGATAACCGTAACGGCTTCGAACCCCGCACTATATGTTATACACCCTACGGCACACTATGCTGGGTACGTTATGGCAGACATTACGTTATGCCGTCGCACGGTCACTGAGCAAACCTGTTTTTTGTGATGAAGAGAATCTCGCCCACATCCAAGAACCTAAAGGTCAGTTACTAAAATTGATGCTAAGCTTTTTGTTTGTGGACTTTACTAAAGTTGAGATAGTTCTGTTTTGATTGTTCTACTTTGTTTTGTATTAGTAGCAGTATATTTTATCATTGCCTACATTAAAACATAAAGTTTTAGTTATCTGAGCGAATGTTATAACTTATCGATAATCTACGAAAGAGTGGCCAATTGTGATAATTATGGTATCAAAACATTAAGGCTACCCGTGGAACTTCAAAGTCGGGATCCAAAGCACGGATGTGAACGAAATACAATGAAACTAGCCAGCCACCTAGTCCAAGTGGTGATCAAGCGTAAAGTAATACAGTTTATGATGACCTCTGTGGCGCAGTTAGCGAAGGCCCACCTGAGACGGAGCAGGGTGCGGGTTCAGCGGGACAGACGTATGTATAAACAGGATATATCTAACTCACTTTACTTATGACAGTCGTTCTGATTCCTTCTTTCTTAGTACGTACTTGTTCGTTGCCAACTCTAATGTCAGAATCAATTATGCTTTTTCTTATATTATATGTAAATAAATATTTACAGTTCATATATAAGGCCCATTTACAGCCCCTAAAAATAGTAACGAAGATTTAACTTGGTAACACCATGAGCTGTATTATTATGTAACAGCCAAGCCCAAGACAGAATTATTTTAGTTCTGTAGTATTTTTCTGTGTAAGCACAATGAAGTTTTTTATTTATAATTTGTGAAATGTTATTTATTGACGTAACTAAGTGTTCTCATAAGTTAAAAATAAACAATACACACTGAAATTAAATGAAATATGCAGTATAGGGTCTGGGTTTTTTCGTTGTTTAATAAAAATTACTAGTACCTTTATCAGTCATATCGTTCCCATAACACAAGAACCGCATAGTTTGGGGTAGTTTGGGGGTTTGTTTGATGGTGTCCAGCATTCATAACTATTATACTATTACATTTATGTAACATTAAGCAAGAAGTATAATGTACACCGACATAAACTTAGATCAACATTGCGGGATCAATAAAACAAAAACCTAATAATTTTGCCGTCTCAATTTTCGTAAACTAACGAGAAAACTCAAATTTAATACGCCAGGTGCGCCGGTTGTAAAATACACGATATCATTTTGAATCTGTAGGCTTTCACAGACGGTCAATATTGTACGAGTATAACTTTGAAGCTAAACAAATAGTAGACTTTTACTTACTCGCACCAGAATTGGCTACTAACTCATACGTAGGAGGAAAGAAAAAAGGAACTTAGTTTATTTACTTAACTTTTCTTTTACTTTATTTAAACCAATAACTGATAAGATACTGATAAGCTTTTCATAATGGTCTCTTTAGTTGTTTGAAAGGCTTTAAATTTTTCTTGAAAATTCTCGCTCTGCTCTCGCAATGTATACCCGTTGGCCCTACAGCCCCTTTGGGATAGCGAAAACTTAAACATTGTGATAATGTAAAAATATTTCTATCCCCAGTAAGAATCACTTTTTTATCCTTCGGGTCTGAAAGTAAAACACAAAATGGTCGGTTTCGTAATACCAACAACATGATTTTGATAATCTTTTTGATTTGCTACTCCTCCTTAAGGATTATATAATTTAATTTTAGGTTTTTATAGGACACAACAAGGCACCTTTCATTCAGATACTTTTTTCTGCTACAAATATACCTTTTAGACGGATTGAATAAATCTACATTAACACGAGAGAAACGGGCTAAAGCAAGTATCATCTATTTGAGCTAGATGTTACAGTTCTGCTGCTTCGTCCGTTTGTTCGACCCTTTTCTATCGATGCTAGATCTTTTCATCAATATCTGAATATTTTCTTTATTTACTCGCGAGTGATACGATTCGTTCTGCAAATATATTTTACGGTTCTATTCGCCCTGATTTATGTTCCATTTGTTCCAAACCGATCACTTTATTCAGTGAATCTTCAATATTAATAGAGTTCTTTCGAAACTTGTACAGATTCCATTGATATTCTTTATCATACTATTTTCTTGTTTTATTTTCTTTATATTATCTTTTACGTCTTATAAAAAATGAAAGTAAGATAAATAACGCTTAGAATTAACAAGATGAAGTGGAAAAAATAAAAAGTAGTATACCTACGAACGATTGTCAAACAAATAAATTACTATAAAGATGACCGCGAATTGGAAAACACGTTTCATAAACTTGATAAACCCACGTGTAATGTCTAAAACTGTTATATTGCTAATCACTACCGTGATACGACCTTTGATGAAAAGTAAGTATTAAATTAATTCCATGCCTTGATGAGACGAAGGTTAGTGACAAATATTAGCCAATGAAATGGACCTTTCCTATAATAGCTGATTTGATTGGATAATATTTGACATCTACCTCCTTCTTGGTAGACGTCGTTAAATTATTCATGCTTGGATAACCGATCTCAATTCAACCGTCCGTTGGATATCAAAGGTTTATAAATAAGACCTGGAGACCGAATGGTAATAAAGTTTTCAGGTTACTCGAAAGCCTCCATCATGGTTAGGTGCCTGAAAAAACTGGTATCATCAAATACATAATAGTAGATTGTTTTACAAGGGACTAAACCATCCCATTATATACGAGGTTGTTATACTCCCGAACGTAGCGAGGGAGGATGACAAGACCGAGTTATAATGGGTGGTTTTGGCCCGAGTAAAACACTCTACTTTTCACTTCGATTGCGAGAAAATAAAACAATTCAAAATTAGAAAATTTTCAGAAAATTTATTAAAAATTAATCAACCTTCATAAAACATCACCACACGGTTCTATTTTAAAAAAAAAAGATTGACGGAGCACCAAGAAGTCGAGTTTTTATGTAAGAGAACGAATGCTTTGTAAGGGCTGATGATTTTAGACAAAAATTAAAAAGAAAAAATACTTTTTAGCCCGAGGTATTAAACTCGAGTTTTAGGCCCGCTAAGCTACATTACATGTTATTGGCTTCTGTGTCCGCAGCAATCGGGTTGCCAGTGCAAACTGCCAGCAATCGCATTGCCGACGCAACTGTGAAGCCGGCTTTTCACTATGGGATGTAATATATATTACATCTTGAGCTATTCACGTTATCATTTGACACTTCTGCACACGATCGTCACCATTCAAACTCAGGGCGAGGCCGGGGGAGGCGCGGTGTTCAGGTACGTGTCTCGTACAAAATGTATGATGAGCGATAAAATATTATATCTCAAGATATAATATATATCCCATAGTCAAAAGCCGGCTTCATTGGGAGTTTTGTATTGAGCAGTCAAGCAGTAACTGTGTGAAGTCAGAGAGATTGAAGTACGTCCTTGTGCAATCCGTATGACATAAACGGTACGCATCGGAATAATTGCAATAACAGCGGCTTTACCGTTGCATAGTCCGAGTGAGCAAATCGCAATAAACACTAAACTTTGACTTTGACTTTGATCTTTAGAAGCAATAGTTTATCAGAGTTGATTTGGTTTGAAAACCTAAACCCACACAGTGTGTGCGCTCCCAGTATATAAGATATAAGCTATCTACGCTATATTCATTTCAAAAGATAGTTGTGGATACCGAAGGCAGGTCATCTTTTTTGAAAGAAAAGGTGAGTTTTCAATAGCGTGGGCACTAAACATTCATACTATCTGGATAGTGCATATTGAAGGCGCACAGGTATCGGAGGTATGTGTACCGGCCCGGAAATAGGAATCCAGTGGAGCTGAACGTCTCGGACTCGGCATATAATAATAAAACGCCCGTCCGGCCGTCCGCACGCGAATGTGAAATACTCGGAAAGGAAGGAATAAACGAAGCATTTATTTTAATATGTTCTGTGTTTGAGCTGATTTGAATAGAACCTGTCCTACGAAATATGTTGGATTGTGAATTCTACGTTTTTTGCTATTGGGTTGCTTTTATTTTGTTTATAAAATAAAAAACAAATAATACTGGACATACCACACAGTATCATGTAGCCCCAAACCAAGCAGAGCTTGTGTTATGGGAACCACATGATTGATAAACTACATACCTAATATACTTTTTTTTGTAAATACATACATATGATACATAGAAAACCCCCAGAGCTGAGACAAATATCTGCAGAACATACAAACATTTGTCCCGCAGCGGGAATCGAACCCGCAACCCCCTGCATCTCAGGCGGGCTTTCACCCTCGTCATCAAAGCGTCATCGTTTGCTATTTAACATTTGTTTTGTAAATGGTACATAGGCTTTTTTATTTAGAATGAGATGAATAGATCGGTGGCTGAGTCCTTAGAGCCTTCCCCGAGCGTCACGTGGTATGTGCACGCATTTCACATTCCACGTGACATTCAGCAAGCCTGATTGGATATGCATGTCAATCGCGCGATCGACTCGCGCGAGCAAATCGCCCATCTGGGAAGGCTCTTCGATATTGTGACTGTTGCATGATGTTGCTATAGTGTGATACTGTGGGAGCGCTGATTGGATCAATGATATTGCTGTTTGCTATTCGATCAACCAGCATCAACATTATTGATTCTTTATGTGTCAGTTGATGACAATTATTTTTTCACTTCTCTTGCTCAAAAAATGTATCATAATAGTGTAGCTTAGCGGGCCTAAAACTCGAGTTTAATACCTCAGGCTAAAAAGTATTATTTCTTTTTAATTTTTGTCTAAAATCATCAGCCCGTACAAAGTATTCGTTCTCTTACATAAAAACTCGACTTCTTGGTGCTCCGTTAAATCTTTTTTTTTTGAAAATAGAACCGTCTTGGTGATGTTTTATGAAGGTTGATTAATTTTTAATAAAATTTCTGAAAATTGTCCAATTTTGAATTGTTTTATTTTCTCGCAATCGAAGTGAAAAGTGTAGTGTTTTACTCGAGCCAAAACCACTAACTCGGTCTTGTCATCCTCCCTCGCTACGCTCGGGAGTATAACATCCTCGTATATAATGGGATGGTTTAGTCCCTTGTAAAACAATCTACTATTATTGTAGGCTGATAAATAAAATATAAAAAATAATAACTATATTTCTAAACTTCAGACAGTTTCAAATATTATATCTTTATCTGCCTGTAGCACTTTGGAGCCAAATGCATACTTTAAGGACATATTAATACAAACAGTACGCTCTACTAATACCAATAATAATTTCTCACTGTGACTCCAAACAACAACTAATCCAATAAAAGCACGATATGAAAACGACTGACTGGAGCAACATAAAAACACTTTCCGTCCCCCCGCGGAGCCAATTCTGAGTGTCCTCTTGCAAGCTTTTACATTCACATGCAAACAAAAGAAAAGTATAATGCACGGAAAAGCCAATGGGCGAACATAAGTTAAACCGTTCGCTTGTAAACATTCACAGTGAAGCGGGGTGTCTACCTATAGCTTTCAAAAATAGAAATAGTATTTTTACGACGTAGCACTTTACCCGAAACCAATTAATAGCTTGCGTTTTTCAACAATGTATGTTGTTGAAAAATCACAAACACAGGTGGCTATTGACGGGCCTTTAAGCTTAAAGATGATCCACTGGAGAGGGATTACTAATAGATATTTGCTTGGAGAAAAAGAAGCTTTATCTATCGTTTTTAGTGTCATAGTCATCAAATGTTTAATTAATTTTAAATAAAACATTTATGCTATCATATGTGAATTAAATTAGTATCATCCAATGGTATATTTTACGAGCATTGGACATGAATGAAACTGCGGACGTGATAATAGAACTGAAATAGAAAGCGCCTTTGTAGGCACTTCACTTTAAAGGAATAGAACAATCAAATTGTAATTCGCATTAAAAACTATGATCACAAAAAGCAGAGCGCGATAAAAAGGGAACAAGTCCATACGCGGAGAGCGTTACTTGAGCATCGCACTCGCCTCGGGCGCGCGGACTCATTCTGGACTTTGAAATAAGTAAATATAAGATTTGATAAGTGTTTTAAAGATTTATCATTGATAAATCTTAAAATGATATATCTTTACGTAAAACACTTATCAATTCATAATCATAAAGATGGTCAATTCAGTTAAAAGGTTTTGCTCATAAAATGAGTCGTTACGTAAATTTCAATTTAAACAATGCGAGCTGTATATAACATCAAATCTATTGTATAGCTGCCAAAAAATTTTTTGTAACGTTTCTTTTTTTCTGTCACACTATATTTCTGACTTTTTTTCTTTCACACTATATTTAAAATGTATACATTCATTTACTTCCTACATATCCATTCTCATTTCGCATGTTGTGTTTACCTCTACAATGTCGTGCACTTGCATTTGTTTGTGATAGCCTATATTTTCTTTGTGGCTACACACTATAGCCGAAATCACGCGACGTAAGTTCGGCATTATTATGCCTGCAATGCTATTTTAATTACAGATGACACATTATGCTGAAATTACGTTGCGTTTTGGCATACATCCAAACTTGTCAAAATCGATAATCGTGATTATTTCTGTAGCGTCCACTTTGATAGACCTAATAAAAAAAATGATAAGAATTTTTAACTAATTCACTATACTCCTAGACTGCAATATAAATTTTATTGAAAATTATGATATTTAACTGATTTGATTATTGATGAATGTAAACGTTTTTTTTTATAAAATCTAAAATAGTAAACTAAACTGCTTAATCATCTATGTAGTACTCAGTACCCTAAGTTTTGACTGATATGTTTATTTTTATAGGTATTTCCGTATTTTCCGATACGCTTAGCAGTTCCATATCCCAGTTCCAGAATAGGCGGCGTCCAGCGGGCGCAGTCGCGCGCCGGTTTTGTCCGGTCGACATTTATTGTTTTGATGGCGGCCCCCACTCATATTTCTCTCTCTTTGTTAGTTTTTACTTATTACCACGTCGCTGCAGTGGCCGTATGAATAAATTCCCCGGAATGTACCGCCGGTGTTAGCGCCGCGATCATTTCGGATTAAATTTTCATTTCACTTTTGGCTGTGGATTCGCGGTCGTATCAGAATACGTAATTTGAATTATTGTTATGTATGGTTATAGCATTGGTTTCACTGCACGAAAATGACATATCGTCCAACCACGCGAATCGCATTTATGTGGCGAAATATTGCTTAAGCGATTTTACTATCTTTGCTGGTCATTCTTGTTGAAAATAACATACAAGAAGGTTTTTCTTGATCTTAGATAATACGTAATCCATAATTAAGGACAGCGGTCAGATAATCCCTTCCTGAGGATCCAAGGGTCGTAGTTGAAGGCTTGAAGCTAAATCCGTTAGTGGGCGTGCAGTGGTCTGTGATTAATCACAGAATTTAGCATTGGAATAGGTTTGGAAAACGCTTGCTAGCATAGCGACCCACGAAGAGTAGGCTAAAACCCCAAAAAACTAACCGGCTATTAGGGAGCGGATCAATTTGACAGAAGATTTCTTTATATTTATCTGTAATCTTAAACAATTCATTTAATAATATGATTGCACATAGGTCTAAGACGTACAAAGAACCGAAGGTGAAGTGAAGATGCAAATTGTAATTGTGGATTATGCATGTCATCGTTTAGGTATTCTGGTTCGTGCATTGCGCTCTTCCCGTCGCGTGGTCGACGCAAGGAGATGCAATATTCATAATACGGGCTCGTCGGATCTGCATTTATGTTTATCTTCTAGTTTTGATGTGGATGCTAGTTGTTTTAGTGAAACAGGGACTGGCAGTAGGTTTTTGAAACAAATTGCTATAAATTTATAGAAAAAGATAATTCAAGCATTAACATTTAAAAATTAAATTATAAAAAGGAAAAATATTTAGTTAATTCTCTAAGCTTTTAAGGAAAAATATAAATCAGGCTGCTATTCAATTTGTTCCATATCCAACAAACTAGATTGCTTTATATATATATACTATTATATTATTACGGTTTTTTTAGTCTAAGCAATTCTATCTCCACTTTTGGGTATGATTGTTTGTTTTTTAGGAAATTCTTAGATTCATTATACCGTATTTTTTATGAAGATCTAAAATAAACTTGCGCATTTTCTAAGATTTGTCATAGCAATTTCATTATTTACGTTGATTTTTTCTGGTACCTATCATTTTTCTGGTTTCCAAAGCATATTATGTAGATAGTAATTCGGTCCTGTACCTAATGTATGCCCTATTCTAATGTAAATGTAAATATTTTATTGTTAATTACTTTTATTGGTGTAAGTGGTGGTGTAGCGACCGTACTAATTAATTAAAAAAACAAATAATTTAAATAAAACGCCATAGGTACTATGTATAAAGAGATACATCTTCACTTGGCTCTTGGCACACCTTGGCTCGAATTGTAACAACATTTCACAAGACGTTTCCTACCTTACTGTCCAGTGATAGCTTGTCTTCGAGGTCCGAAGCGGTAAGTTCACTCGACAAGACGGAAGACATCGGCACACAGTACGTTCCCACTAATGTCAGCTTCAATCTCACTATTCAGCTGAACTTCACAAGTTTCCAGTCCCACCAATCAGCTTGTCTACATATGTCTTAGGAAGAGGTGAAGATGGTTCAGGGATCCACTAGAGTCTATTTAAAATTCGTATAGTGCTGCTTGTGTGCATATTATACCATTTTATTAAAATATATGTGTGTCAATCGTGTTAAGCTGATATATAGTAGCAACATAAGAGCATTTTATATATTATACTTACTTGTTTAAGTAGAGAACTCGTGTTGGAAAGAAGGTCATGAAATCCAAACAAATAATAAAAAATCAAAAGTTTGTGAAATATGAAGATATGTTTGTTCCTCCTTTACGCCAATATTACTAAACGGATTGATATGAAATATTCTCAAAAGCTGTAGTTATACTTAAACCAGGAATAAGTACATAAAATATAGACTACTTTTTAGTATGCGAGCTTAATTGCTGGCGGAAGTTAGTGAGGTATATATATATATATAGCAAACGTTGGCCGCCTGAACAAATAATCAATTGTATCGTAATCTGTCTGTAAATACAAATTTCTCTATTGCAAAAGTTACGATCTGTTGAACTATAGGCTAATTACATAGGCAAGTATTTTAGAAAACTATCTGTGAATATATTTGAGTAACAAAATATATTTCAATAGAAAATAATACACTTTTACCCAAACAAAGCCGTTAATCAATTTATACCAGAAAATGTGCAATAATGAATATGTTGTTCATGGCGAACTGACATGGCAGCTAAAAGGGTATTTACGATCTAATCCTGAATGCATCGTTTCACAGCTCAATTATTCATTAGTCGTTTGTATTCATAATCCTATCAAATGTAAGCCCTTTCATAACATTACGTGTATTTGAAGTAATAACAGTGTATTTTGTTAATGGAACCTATTTCTGGTTTATGAAACAACTGGCTTCAGTCCGCGGCTTAGTTTAAAGGTTCAAAACTTCTGTACCTCTGACTACGTGTAAGCGACCGTGTTTCATGATGATCGGTTGTTAAGTCAAGTTGTAACAAACAAACAAATATACAAATTTTGTATTTAGAATATTAGTTAAGAGTATGATTATAATAGTTACAAACTGTGATTACAAATCCTGACCATACGCGATCAAGTATTGTATTTTGACAAACAAAAAATTATTATTCTGTGAATAATCACACTAATATTATAAACGCAAAAGTTTGTGTGTTTGTTCAAACTCAGATCCGTAACGGCCGAATAGATTTGTATGTACCTTGTAATAGACATAGCTTGTCACCTGAATGAATACACGGATAAATCCTACATAAATTAAAGATCTAGACTAGTCACCAAATTACAATACTTTACTATTTATCCCGTTACCTACCGCACGAGTTTCTGAAATTCTTGGAAGAAGTTAAAAAAGATAAAATTATTACTTAATTGTCGAAACATGACACATTATACTTTTAAATTCATTATATATTTGAGGCATAGAGACATACAGGGTGGGGCAATAATTGTACCTCATTGAGGGCAACTACCTTTTCTTTTGTAGTTAGAAGGTTTTGTTTTGAGGAAACTATAAGTTTATTTTGAAGGAAAAAATAATGAAAATGGCATTTGTAAAAAAAACAAGTTGTTCTCAATCGACTCTACTTCCCAACAGGAATACTTTTCCCAAAGTAACATACCAAATCAAATCGTAATTTTTCGCGAAAATTCAAAAATAAGTTTTCTATACAATTTATATGAAACTAACCCCCACGTTAATCATTGGCTGCCCACATGAGTGTAGATACCTACCTTCTTATAGCCTGCGGTACCAACAGAGCTCTCAAGCGCACAATCAGTTCATTTTAATTCAGAGTAATAGGTACTAAGAAGCTTAATAAATGTTTATTTAGGCACCTACCAGAGTACAACCCCAATGGAAAATATTCAGGCTACTTATTCATGTAAATTTTCGTTTGAAAATAAACATTTTGTCTGTTAACTGTTGGTATGTATTACAATAGTATCAGAATACGTGGGCTTTAAGCCGATTATTATGGGAGCTTACGGAAATAATAAATAACGTACTGAAAATAACGAAATGTTCAGTAAAAATAATAATTGTGAATCATTCATGAATGACTAGTAGGCGCTCTGCGACTCCCGCTCGTAGATAAATGTTTACCCAATTGAGTTTCCTGGATTTCAGAAAATCATTTCTATCCCCTTCTTTCAAGTCTCTAGCTAGTGCGATGATGGTCAGATAACCAGTCTTCAAAAAAAGAAGGAGGTTTTTACGAATTATGATCAAAATTAAGATTTTACTCGTCGTGCTTGAAGATTATGAAGTGTAAAAGCATTTACTTTGTGGGTAATGCAAAGCCAATGTCGATGAACAGTAGGTGGAGGAACGAACAAGAAAGGCGGCAATCGCCGTATGAACGCCATCGGAGCGCCGCCGCCGTCGCACCGTGCCGCGTCGCAAATTAATTAATTTCATGAAACCAAGTTTACGCTAGTCAGACTAACGGTTACGTAGAAAGCAGGTAACCCATAACCGCCTGCCCCAACGAACCCGAGAAATTATAAAAAGGATGGAACGCAGATTCAAGAGAATCCACATCCACATCAGCCTATATCAGTCCACTGCTGGACATAGGCCTCCCCTAATAAGGGGGGATATACTCATAATCCCCACGCTGGGCATGCGGGTTGGGGATCGCTGGGCATAGCTTCTCGCACCACCGACGCTGCTGCCCGTCAGTGGCCAGGGGATTTAGCTGTGCCGATGTAGGCTGTGCTATGCCGCAATCAGCCGGCCGCCAGAGCCCCGTTCGTTGTTTAGCAGGGTGCACCACGTGCAGGTGGGTTTGACTTGGGTTCCGAAGATAGGGGTTGGAACCCTGTACACCCCAAGAGAATGCACTTTCCTAAATATGAAGCCCCAGGACAGTTTTCCGGTGAATCGTACTAATCTATGGTAGGGCAGGACGGCGTTGAACACAGATTTTAAATACTTAATATCCTATCTGCAGTCAACAGACCTGTCGACTGCTGATAGGATGTTAATATTATGATGTTAATGCATTTGACAATATACACCACAATTTTTTTATCACACAATTATTTAATTATTTTTTAATTTTTATCAATATTAATTAAAAATTTAACCGACTTCAAAAAGGAGGAGGTTCTCAATTCGACTGTATGTTGCTTTTTTATTTTATTATTACTTTTTAGTACACAATTATGAAGTGGTTATGAAAAATTTCCAATATATTTTGAATTAATAACGGGAGAATTCACTAAGCACTAAGCAGTGCTGTACAATTTGCTATTTATCTTTAGTCAGGTATCTGTGTAGCGAGGTAGTAACCTGAATTCAATATACATGCGTCCTTTGCCAGCGATCAACCCCCAATCGCTCGCTTGCTGCTTTAAATATGTAAATGAACGCTCGGGTCGGCCAAGCCACACAGAAATATAGAATAAAAAAAAAAAATATCAACGCTCGAGAAAAAGCTATGAAATAATTTATAAGCGCTTAATTTATTCTTTTTTTAAATTCTTTATCTCTAACTCCTCCGGAGTTATTATTTCAGTGTCTCTTGTTTATTTATCAAAACGCAAAATGCTTTTATTATGCAATTTAAGAAAGAACCTTTATAATTATTTTCTTTACGATTGGATACAAATATTACACAAGTATTAGTGAAATGGAATAAAAGAAGATTGAACGGGAATTCTCTGATGAAGAAAATTGTGCGCCGATCGTTTTTTGTTATAGTCACCATGGCTATAGCAGAAAACAGGACCTGACTGAAGACTGGACGACTGGACTTATAAACCATATGAGGCAACTTATTGCCTCATATTATTATGAACATTATACTTGATACTGGTGAAATTGTGGAAACTATCCCAGAAGCCAATTAATAAAGAAGTGAAGTGAAGGATACAAATATTTTAAAGCCATAATTTTACTCGATAGCGCACGTGATTGTACTTCTTCTATAAATCTGAACAGCGAACGTTTATTCAATAGTTTGCATAAACGATTTCTACGCAAACTATTCCAACATATCATGCAATTTTGTTTGTGGTCAACATATCCAATGGGAGCGTAAGATGCCATTTCTCAGTATAAGAGCTCGGTCCGTGAGCGCAAGACAAATGGCGCGGTCGCATCGGCCCCGGCGGGCTGCGGCTGGTTAACTAATAAATATGCAAAGTTTCAAGCATTTCTAGACGAATCCCTATCTATGGCGATGTTCCAGTCACAAATTTTGAGCAGGTGTGCTTAATATGTATTTTAGGGTAATACTACCCATAGCTTTTACGAGTATATGTACTTCAGCTTTAATATTGCAGTAAAACTTAGAAATATTTATCGTTTGAACGTAACATTGACTTTCAGAAATGTAGAATCAATATTTTCTTTATTGACAAACGAAATGTCCTAAAGACATGTTTTTTTAATTGTTATACATAGGGGGTGCACTAAGGAATCGCGGGCGTTTAAAAAGTAATTACTCAAATGATTCGAACCAAATATCAAAATATCTGTCTGAATGAAATCGTGGGCGTTTTACAAGTAATTACTCAAATTTTTTGAAACAGTTATCAAAATATCCGTCTGAATTACGATAAAACTGTACTTATTTTACCCAGTTAACAAAAGAAACGTTTAAAAATAAGTTTTCTCCGCATATGCATCAAATGCAGGTAAGTACCCGTTAATTATTCCGCTATTAGCACCCGCCCAGGTGAAGGCAAGTTTTTCAGTAATAGAGTGTGTCTGGGCGGGAGTGCTAGGGCGGGTCGGAAGTGATTATCTACCGGAAGTGGGTGCAATGGGCTTCCGCCTACACTTTTGATATCGCCCTCGGAGAAAAGGCTCATGTCTGAATGCGATCGACTTGAGACAGACGTACTTGTACTCGCACGATGCCTTGCACTAAGTTTTACACATCTCTCACTTTTTTCATGAGATCCACGAGCTTATAGATGTTATATAACGATTTGTATCTATTTTAATAAGTAACCCCTTATTCATAATTAAATGTAATTTGGTAATGCCTCGATAAAGTAATCTTGTCCGTGTCATTTAAATGTAAATAAAAAGAGGTGAAATGATATTTTAACGCTATTATAGCTATCTGAGTTTGATAAGTATCTGAGTTTGATGGGGTGTAAGGGGTTCCAACCATTATCTTCGGAACCCAAGCCAACCCCACCTGCACGTGGTGCACCCTGCTAAACAACGAACGGGGTTCTGGCGGCCGGCTGATTGCGGCATAGCACAGCCTACATCGGCACAGCTAAATCCTCTGGCCACCGACGGGCAGCAGCGTCGGTGGTGCGAGAAGCTGTGCCCTGCGATCCCCAACCCGCATGCCCAGCGTGGGGATTATGGGCATTTCCCCCTTATTAGGGGAGGCCTATGTCCAGCAGTGGACTGATATAGGCTGGTGTGGTGGTGGTGGTGTGGAGTTTGATAGGAATTATATATAATGAATAGGACGGTTAGTATTTTTTGGAAAGCTGTGAAACACCCAAATAAGTAACATGAAATTATTTCAAAAACACAAAATATAATATGATTTGGTCGCGCAAAATTATTACAAACTGGTTAAGTGGTTGATGGCGAGATAAGTCGACGATATTAGAAAAACCTGGCTCAGCGCCAGCTAGCGCAGGATCGAGACGAGTGGTATAGTCAAAGCGAGGCCTATGCCCAGCAGTGGGCAGAAAATGGCTGAAATGATGAAGTGGTACATCATTCTTTTTTTTGCAGTCAATCGTTTGAAATTCCGCTTTAATATTATATTGCCAATAAACTATCTATGAAATAATTAAGTAGAATGGCACTGGTACACAATTTGCCGGCTTCCGTCCCTTTGTGCTGAGAGCTCCAATAAGGGCGCGGGTGCAAATAAAGAACAACTATTTAATTATTATGGCCGTCCTTTGAATCCGCTGCCTTCAGACAAGAGCGTGCAATCAAATTGTTGGAGCAAATCGTAATTTCGTTAGATGAAGATTTCCCGGATGTTTTGTTGGTTTCGTGATTCATTGTGTTTAACTGCTTCTTTTTTTACGTTTGCATGTTCTTAATATTCTCTCCTTTTATTTTCGCTACATGTGTTACTAGACAAGGTGGGACAACATTTTACTTCATTGAGGGCAGCTACATTTTCTTTTGTAGTTAGAAGGTTTTGTTCTGAGAAAACTATAGGTTTATTTTGAAGAAAAACCAATTGAATGTTCGAATTTTTGAATAACAGAGCCTAGAAAATTTAATTCCATAAATTAACAAGTTGGTCTCAATGGACTCTATTTCAACACTTTTCCCAAAGTAACTTACCAAAATGACAATAATGTAATATATGTACCAACACATACATAGAATTTACTGAAGTGAATTTAAAACACACTAATATTATAAAAGCGAAATTTTGAATGATTAAACAAATCTACTTCGTATCGGCTGATACGTTTGGTTGAATATTTAATTTAAATGTAGATTTCCTATACCATGGATTAACAAAAGCTATCATTTACCGCGGACAAAAACCTGTATACATTATACAAAAAAAGCGAACTTAAACATTTTTGAAAACCCAGGACGGTTAAATAGTAATTGAAAAAGGATGAAACATTTCTAAAACGCTCGACTTAAAAAATAAATGTACATATGTACTTTACAAAAAACCCAAGAATATCCGTCAGGGTTGCCATTAAATGAATTATGTAGTTTTTCAGTTTTATATAACGTGAATCATTGGAGATTTCTTAGCGCTATACTCACACCCTGAGGCCGTGCCCCTACACTACTACGGGGACCTTTAAAAGTTGATGACGATACTTATTTTTACTAACGATGAAATTTTAAATAGTGATGGCAGCCCCTGACGCATATTCTTGGGTTTTTTAATAAGTTTACAGGTAAATTTATTTTTTAAGTCGAGAGTTTTAAAATTATTTCTCTTTTTTCAATTACTTTTTACCCGTCGTGGGTTTTCCAAAATTTTTGAGTTTGCTTTTTTTAACTTTTTAGAGAGCATCGATATTAAAATATATTACTGCAGTGCCCTCTAGTGAGTACCGTAACATTTATTTAAGAACCCTCACTAATGAACCACAAACTGCATCAAAACCGGACTATAGTATTTTACAAATGTTGACTGCAGCGCCCCCTGGTGAGTTGTCACAGTAACACCTATCTAAAAACATGCACCAATCAAACCCAAACCCCTAACTGAAAATTGGACAAGTAGTTTTGGAGAAAATGGCAACATAGATTTGCACAAACAAACAACCTCTCACCCCAACCGCATATACCGTCTCCGTTCCGTCGTGGGTAAAAATATTTGTTTGATGCAACCTCTGTATTTGCACCAGTCTATTCCGCTACGGATGTCGGTCGTACAACCTTTATGATATGGCCATGGCCATCCTGCTACTTCAGAGAGTGACCTTGGTTCTCCGGATCCTCCCTCGTGAAATAAGTCTATCTATTTTCCTATTTATTTCCACCTGCTTCGCGCTGGCTGCGAGTTTAAAATGGGAAAGCTGGAGGTCGCATTTGGAATAGGATTGTACTTCAGAGACAAATACACTCAGATAAGGAAATATAAGAATTGCGGCGCGGTGACTACTTCTACGTATATTCTGTTCCGTTTTATATTCATAAGTTTAGTATGGATTTTAGTACAATAGACAAGACTTCTTGATGGTACTTTTGATTTCTTATTATTATTAAGTAGGTACTAGTTTTAGAAAGTTGGGTTCGCCAAGCCGCCAGCATGCCGTTTTCTTAACTAAGATGCTAGGACTCCTGTATCTATATATGGTAAATTTTTGTTATAATTACAACTTTGGGATAAAATCAGGTTTAGGTGCAGATTCAGTTCGTCGTAGCTCACAAGATTACAATATCACAGGATGAGGACTAGGTTTCTGTGTAGTGGTAAAGATCGTGCTCATAAAGTCCTATTTCCCATAACATAACCTAACTTAACCTAACCTTGTAATCTAATTCCCATATATTAAGTATATTTACAATACATGGAAAAATTCTTAAGAAAAAAACCTAACTCTGGGAAAAATACGTAATGGAAAAATGATTGGTTTGATCTTTGGATCATAAGTACAAATTCCAAATCTGCATCTGTTTGTAACAGAACCTACTTATCCTACCTCCTACTAATATTATAAATTTAAAAGTTTGTGAGTATGGATGGATGTATGGATGAATGGATGAATGTTTGTTACTCTTTCACGCAAAAACTACTGAACGGATTTGGATGAAACTTGGAATACACATAGTTTGTGATCTGGATTAACACATAGGCTACTTTTTATCCTGGTACCACGCGTGCGAAACCGCAGGCAGAAGCTAGTTATAAATCAAATAAATAAATAAATGATCATGTCAGCTTGCAATCACCCACTACTGGGTATAGACCTCCCTTAGCTCTTGCCAGCCTCATCTATCATCCAGGTATACCCAGCGACGTTCGAAATTTCGTCGACCCAACGCGCTGGCGGACGACCGGAAGCCTTTTTTCCCTGACCTTGTATTCCCAGCATCTGTATTCTTAGTTTAATACCCATAGAAATATGATAAAAAATAAATGAAAATTTTTCTTCTAGAGATGGACCGAGATTACTGGAAGTCGGTAGATGGAAAGGGCTCAAAACTCGTCGTGGATATATTTTGCTGACAGCTTAAGCAGTGGACTTCTACTACATACTAATGATGATGAAGATAAAAGTAAAATAGGCACTTGGACCTACTTCAACGAGTAGATCCAGCGGCGAAGCAGCTGATATTGTTAATTTAAAACAGCGCTTGAAGCGGGTGTTGACTTTAATTAAAAGCGGTCGATCGCCGATTTATTGGAACCGCATTGAGCTGAGACTTCGGCCGCTGTATAGGGCAGTTGCACAAAAAAACATTCATTATCGAATTTAATATCTTTACCAACCATTTTTTTATTGTGTGCCCAAGGTAAATCACACTTACCATGAGCACACTTTATTCATTCATTTCATTTGATATTACTCAACTTGGTAACGGCTGAAAGCATTTATATGAAACTTGAAAAATATACTTATATTGTGACCTGGATTACTTTTAATCTAGGTTAGGCGCGAGTGAACCCGCGGGCGGGATCTAGTTTTTGTATATTTTTTATCTTACGTCAAAAAAGGAGGTTATCAATTCGGTTTAATTTTTTTTTGGTGTCTTATATATGTTTAAACATGAACTCGTTTACAAAAAAAAATAGATCTTTATGATAATAACTGATTTATTTTCGACGCTCGTCTTACTGCATACTTATTATCCTGCGTTATATTGGCAGTGTTTTGTGGCAGTGGTGAGAACTTCCTCCATTTTTTTAAATCGGTTGATAATGAAGTAAGATAATTACCAGAACATAAAATCTACGTATTTTTATCAATAAAATGTTTTGTTTTACTTTTGTTTCGTCAGAATTACCAAGAGTCCTAGGAACAAAGGTTCACTAAGCGTAGAATGATTGACTGAATGAAAGATAACATGTTCATTCCGGCACCCTAACGCAAGGAAGTAATTGTTTTGAGCCTGAGCCACTCACGCGCACTTCAGTCACCATTATTTGCCTTTTTATCATCGGACGGCAGTTTGAATTGTATTATTTGTGAGTTTTCCCGGACAGAGGAGTATTGTGCGCGGGAAACGGCTCGTGAACAGATAGGTTTGTCCCGATTTGATGGACACGGCCCGCTGGCTGGTTTATTAGCTTTGTTTCTACAACAATGGCGGTGTTTTTTATTGAAATACGATATTTGTGGCTCGCCGCGTTGATTTAGGCAAGTTCTATTATGATAGCTGATTATTTGATTACTCGTTCGAATACAACGTTGTAATTTGACGATAAATTGTCAATTCCATTTTTTGATGGAATTCAACATCAAAGGCGGCATATTTTATTTTTAGGAGCTACAAAATGCTTATTCAAGTTGCTTCTAAGTCCTGTTTTATAGGTAAAAGTTTTTCTATTTAAATATCCTGCTCTCTTGGAACCACAAATTAATAATACGCTCCTACAAGGAAGTGAAACCGTAAAAGATCGATTCAGTAGACAATTTCTCGGCCGCAATAAAGGCCTCCGCTCGTGCATCCGCGAGACGGAATTAAAATATATTATGCAGCGTGCAGTCGCCTCGAGTCGTTGCCTCGAAATAATTAAACTCGCGCCGAACATAACAAATAATAGGACCTACTTACTTACACTAACAAATTTTCACTCAAAAGTTGAGTGTTTGTAAGAGCTATTCTAGCTAGACGACCTCTGTGGCGCAGCGGACGAAGGCCCGCCTGAGACGCAGAAGGTTGCAGGTTCGATTCCGCGAGCCGCGAGACAAATGTTTGTATCTACAAATATTTGTTTCGGGTCTGGGTGTTTGCTATGTATAAATTTATGTGTTTACAAAAAAAGATATTTAAGTAGTACATCAATCATGTGGTTCACATAATACAAGCTCTGTTTAGTTTGGGGCCATATGATGCTGTGTGATAGTGTCCAGCATTATTCATTAAATATTTATTTTACAATGTATCTGTGAAACTACTAAAATATTGAATGAAACATCTCATGCCCAATGCAGACTATGGGCATTATCTACTTCATTTGAAAGCTCTATTTTGAAAAGTGTTGGTTGAAGTTTCTTTGATATTGTAATCCACGGCGCTAAGCTTCTAAGCTGTCCTTAATGCGCTAAGCAGGTTTAATAGCACCCGCTAATATTACCCAGGTTATGAGACTTACCTACCAGCAGTAAAGGAATCCCCACCATTTTCCACGCTTGGTGGAATTGGTTCTATCCTACAAACAAGTAAAGGTTCGAATCCTACCTGGGCCAATAGTTTCAGGAATTGAATGAATGAATGAATGAAAACTCTTTATTGTACACCATAATTTAAAAAACAGCAGATAGAACCTTAAAAATAAAAATGTACAATGGGCGGTCTTATCGCTTAGAAGCGATCTCTTCCAGACAACCTTTGGATGGAGAGGATTATGCTAATAAAAAAGTACGGCTGGGGGTGTACATGTAATAAGAAATAATAATAGTTTCAGGAATTGAAATGTAATTAATCATTTATTGTACAATAATGCACAAACAAGAGTGAAAAATATTTTCAGTAGAGCCAAATCATCGCAAAACTATGCTTATAATCAAAGAAAGTAGCTTAAAGTTCCAAGACCAAACTATGTAAACAGCGCAAGGAACTTTCCGCTATGAATTCAAGACATATTGAATCTAAAGTATGGGCAATAACGCCGGTTTTACTTTGAAGGTTTGTTCGGAGTAGAACAGGGTGGTTTAAATCCCAGCTCAACATAATTCAGTGATTTCCATATCGCCGCCGGCTAATATGGATAACTTATCAACTCGGCCCGTTATGAACGCGGTATAATCTCGCAAGCTCTACCTGAGATAGATTGACTTTATAATGACAAAAGTTGAAAATTTAATTAAAACATTTCATTTTTTTGATGGAAAAATTGTTGGGCTATGAGATACTTGCAATTAGGAACGATTTAATCGGAATTTAACAAAAATAATGAAACTAATTGTACATCTACGAGTATGTATTCTTTTTTGACCCAAATCGGCAGAACCTATTTTGACTTTTGATCAAACGAGACGCAAATCATGTCCGTACTGAATTTTAAACATTTATTGAAAACCATTGACATGAAAAAATGTAGTAACATGAGATTCCAGAAACTGGTTTCGCAAATGTGTACCAAGCTAACAAGCACCATACAAATCCCCTTTAACTAAATTGGCTTGGCATCGAGTATTCAGACACTCCTGGACGTAAGGCTACCACCATCCCGAGGAATAATTGATGTACTGGTAACTAAGGGTGTTCCATCACTCCTCTACAAAGTGAACAATAATGCTTAGACTTAATATGGACTGTTTACGTATACGCTCTTCGGCGAATATTCGCGCTATGTAGAGATACTTTTCACTCGGCATTCATAGACATTTCCAAATTTTGTGAAAAGATGTTTTGGCTTTTTATGAACCGCCAAACAAATTTAAATAAATATAACAATCATTTTTTGACTTCTGAAAAGCCAACCAAAGAACTTCCTACCAGTTTTTTCTACGTCTAGGACTGTCTTGTTTGGTCTGTGAATTTTTGGAATTTAAATCTTCTACCAGTACGAACTTACTTTGGTAAACTTAAAATCCGTTTGCCCTGCCATCTGCCATCCGCTGATATACACTGGCATTAAAGGTGAGTACAGTTCACGTCCAGATAATATTATAGTCTGTCGTACCGATAGACATCACGGGGGAGCAAATCACACTAATATTATAAATGCGAAAGTGTATGTTGTGTGCGTGTATGTTTGAGGTTGTTTCACTCTGTGACGGATTTAGATGAAACTTGGAATATACATAGTTAAGGACCTGAATTAACATATAGACCACATTTCATCTCGATATCACACGAGCAAAGCCGTGGGCGGAAGCTATTCTACAATAAATGGTTTTATTTTCTCTCTACCAAAGATCATCGTTCGCAATGGACCAACGACATAATATTTCATATACCCCCTTACCGGTCCTACAGATGATATCCTCGTACGTATGCGAACTTGCCCCAAAGTAACGATTACCAAAGCTAACCTGAATACCTACATTCAAACTCATGAATACCCAAATTACCTGGAACTTTGAATAGGAAGCCATCATTTAAAATAACGTGTGAATCCAAATCCTGAATAGATTTTGAACATAATGCAGCTTTTAATTAATGGATAGGCGACTAATACTGGGATAATGGGATCCAGGGCAAGAGGGTTAAAACACTGGAGAGTGCGAATATGTTTCAAGAAAGTGTACATTTGAATGCTGAGAACAAAACGGTACTCCTGGCGCACGACTTGCTCCTCGGACATTGTAGGTACGTATTCATGTGCGGGGTCAGCCCGCAGTCAACATCATTTCCCTGCCCTTATCCCACTCTAGGTGGGGTCGGCACAACGACACATGTTTTCTTTCTCCATTCACTTCTATGGGCTGTCAACTCTGTATTCACTTTTTTGACTCTCATATCCTCTTTCACATAATCCATCCATATCTTCTTCGGTCTCCCTCTACTCGCACATCCAGTGACATTCAAACTCATCACTCTTTTAGTCACATCGTCCTCCGGCAACCCCAACCCCATCCCCAACCATCCCCAACCCGCATGCACAGCGGGGGGATTATGGTCATATTCCCCTTTATTAGGGGAGGCCTATGTCCAGCTGTGGACTGATATAGGCTGGTGTGTGTGTGTGTGTGTGTGTGTCCGCCGGCAGTCAACAATAAAAATAAAATACAAAAAGTTTATTTTCCAAACCGTGTAAAAAAAGTTAGATCCACGTGTTTATTCATAGTTTATTTCCACAAACGGCACTTCAGTATATTTTTGATTGGTGCCCATTCGCAACAATTGATAAGTGCAGAATTCTTGTTATATCACTTTGCAGTAATTATAATTTTACCTATAATGAGAAAAAAATAATAATAATATAATTTCACACAGCATCATGTAGCCCCAAACTAAGCAGAGATTGTGTTATGGGAACCACATGATTGATATATTACTTATATACATTTTTTTTTAAATACCTGCACATCCTCCTCCTCCTCGCGTCGCACTCCTCATGACTGAGGGTCGTGATTCCCCCGTAGAATCTTCTTTTTTTACAATATCACGCGAAACTCTGTCGGTCTTTGCCTGCGTGGAGCGCATCGTGTAGTTTCGTATCCAGAGTTCAGCGGATTTGGTCTGTCCAACGAAGTGGACTGCGTCCTCGCGATCTTTTACCATCAACCTTCCCGGTAATCGGAAATCGGAATGAGTTGTTCTAGTACATACACATCATACATAGAAAAGACCCAGACCTGAGACAAATATCTGCAGAACATGCAAACATTTGTCCCACGGCGGGAATCGAACCCACAACCTTCTGCGTCTCAGGAGGACCTTCACCCACTGCGCCACAGAGGTCGGCAATAAAATAAAACTGAACACCGTTTCTTGGTGTCGGTAAATCTTAGGTACATATGTATATATGCGCCTCTTACCGTAAGTTTGTTGGAGGGTAGGTTACTTCGGCTTTAGTTCTCACTATCCCAACAGGCTTATCCGAATAAATCATAAAATACCTACCATCAAGCGAAACGAGCCGCAAATAAACTTTTTACTCTGTACTTCATCATCATCATCATCAGCCTATAGCAGTTCACTGCTTGACATAGGCCTCGCCTAATGAACGCCATCGCGCCCTGTCGGCACATTCAGCTTCTACTTGCAGCATTTCGCAAATCATCACTCCACCTAGCCGAAGGGCGTCCTACACTACGTTTTCCGAGAACTCCACTCAAGAAGTCGTAGTCGGTTAGACCAACGGTTAACGGATCTTCGGCAGATATGGCCAGTCTACTGCCACTTCAGCTTGCTAATCCTCTGAGCTACGAGTATGTTGACAACTTTGGTTCTATGTCAGATAGTCTCATTACGGATCCTATCTTCTAATAAAAACTTACTCTATACCTGAGTTGATGTTACTCTGATCATCGAACAAATGTGAGTGGATATTAGGATTTTCTGGTCTAGCAGAATGGAATGCCGAAATTACACTCTGAATTAGAATATTGTAATTAATTGGGAGATAAAGAATTGAATCCAAACAGAGATACTAATATATAGCTATGTAAGTTACTCATACTCATAATTATTCATAATATATATTTAATATCTTATTAATATATAATAAACTTTTTTCATCGATGATAAATGTTGAAAGGCCTGATGATAATAAATGATGATGATGAATAATATGAAAGAGAGAAAGGCTGTGTTTTGGCCGTCATGACCCAACATACACATGCAATAAGATGTATACAATTTAGTACTATGTCAAAATGAAAATTGCTTGCTAACAGATGGAATTGCGCTCGTCGTATGAGTCAACTTTACAGCGATATCGTCCTAAAATGTACTCATGTTATTGCACGAGACTGTACATTGTTCTCGTGAAAAACGAAAGTGGGTCGCTAGTTGTATAGTATTTTAAGATTATCTGAACTGGATGTTATAGATGAATATCTGAAGCCTCAGACATCATCTATTTTAGCCTGACTCGTGCAATATCCAACAGGAGCCCTGCTCTGGCCTCAGCTCTTTGGCTTAGTCCAGGGCTCCCACACTCTGGCAGGAAACCAAAATATTTTAGATTGCTAAAGAAATTGATTAGCGCTAAACATGTTTGGGCGGCGACTTAATTTGTTTTCTTTACGTTGAACATTGAGCTAATTATGTAAAATCTATAGTGTTTAAGTGAAAACTGACAATTATCATCCTAGCGTATTTGACATAAATAAACTTCAAAATGCTAAATTTGCACTAATCTAGACCGTATGTCGCTTGAAAAGTGTTCAAAGTCGGCACAGTTGACAGCGTGCGCCGAGTTTTTATGCAGACACTTTTTTTACACGTTGACGTCGAGCCTCGTTACGTCGTACCTAGACTAGACTATTGTTAATAATTCTGTTTACACTTTGACACTCATCTCGAACTATTGGTTTTAGAACTTTGCAAATTAGGCAAAATATTAATAAAACACTTTTGACCAATCATAACTTTATAATATTCGAAATAAAGGGTTTGTTGACTTCTTGAAACTTAAATGTAACTTTGAAGCGCAGAGTCAGTTGAAAACTATTTTCAATTTATTTGTCTTCTAACATTTAAAATAAACTAAATGCCTTTGTCATCTAAAAGTATTTTTAATCTAAAGTTTTATGAAATTCTCCTGAGCAAATAGCTAAATGTTCATGTCACAAACAAAGTTTCAAACATCAACATAGTACCTACGAAACTTTCCAAAAAATCATCATAAAGTTATGAACTGTTCGCTTAGTTTCATTCTGAACTTTTGATATGGTTAATATTTTTTTATAGTTTTGGTGCAGCTCATATAACTTCATAAAACGTACGAGAAACCGGTTCACTATACACAGTAACTACGAGTGAAAGTGAAAGTGAAAATTTCTTTATTCAGTACGCATATTACAGTACACTTTGAATCGTATTTTTTTTTATTTACACCCAATTCGTAACGAGACCAAACAGAGAAGAATTGGCAAGAAACTCTGCTAGGCTTATATTTTTATAAATGTCAGTTTCACAATATTTTTTTAACTATTACATTGGTTTTGAGGGAGTTGGAGACAGTGTCATCCCAAGATTTTTTGTCATCTAAATAATCAGAAATTTTATAATGAGCTTTATTATTATTATTAACAACATTTTTGAATTTATTTACAGATAAATTAATCACGTCATTTGGGATTTTGTTTGCCCTTCGTTTCGTTTTGCCCTTTAAATGATTAACTAACTTTATGGAGCCTTACAGTACAAATAGCAAGTTTATCTTTATTTCTATTGTTAACAATCATAATGATTGTCGCTATTTTTATTGAACAAATTAATATGTTTTCGGACATACATTAAGTTTTCTTAAATATATTGGCACGGCACAGTCATTACATTTGTTTCTTTAAACTTAGTTCTAAGTGAATCTCTGAGGCCCATATTATAAATTGTACGAACAGCCCTCTTCTGCAGCAAAAATATGGTATTGATATCTGCTGCATTCCCCCACATCAAAATGCCATAAGTATTTTTCAAACTAAACTTGATCTCACCCTGTATACTTACTCTTCAAGTCAACCTAGTCCCACTGCTGGGCAAAGGTCTCCAAATCATTATCTTTCCTTGTCACGTACGGTCTGAAAATCTTTCATCAATATAATATACCTACGTAGGTACTATTAGTGAGTACCTAAGTATTTAAGTTTGTTGGTGATATGGCAACCCTCGGACGTCCTCGGTGCAACCTGTCTTTATGTCAAATGTGAGGTTTCTCAGCTCTATTGATTTTGAGAAGTTTGTATTGAAACCGCATTTTATTGAGCAGGAAAGCTAATGGCTAACCCCAGTGACAGACAAGCTATTATGAATATTATTATTAATTGCTTGGCTTTTTATATCACTACGGCCATGAAGACTTATTGTGATCGCCACTTCTATTTTAAGTCTCCCCTTGAAGCCGGGCGTTCATAGTTCATTATTAAGCCCTACTGCTGACAGAAAGTGTAGGACCTTTTTTTTGTGAATTGGCGTAACTCCTCTGGGCTTAAAGTGAATTTGACCAGAATGGCGCTCGCTACGTTTGTGCATTAGTAGCCCACACTCTCCTAGCAGATGAAGGGGCCATTCATCCGCCTCTTTGCAGGTTGTAGTGTCGCAAAACTATAACTTACATGTTCATATTCATATTCATATTCATTTATTTGCTTACATGTACAAAATAACAATGCTTAGATAGTAGGTAGCTTAATAGTTTAAACATGCACCCTGTTAGGGTATTGCAATTTTGTCTGAGCCTATTTTTACATATTACCTATCATGCTAATAACAATTTATATTTATCATTAGTCAACAACACAATAAAATATACTAAAAATGATTACGTAATGAAATAAAATAAAATTAGTAATCAAGTCAATAAAGGTTATGTTAAATTAAAATAAAATAATGAGAGGAGAATACAAATAAAATTTAAAGTCAATGTCAATACCCACTTATTCAACTATACTTAATTATCATGCAAATTTAAATGTCACAGGACGTCATGATCCTTTGTCGGAAAGGTATTCTTCAACAGAGTAATAATATTTTTCTAGTAAAAGTAGTTTTATGTTTTTACAGAACATGTGTTTGTAAGGCGACAAGGTACAAGCTCTGACCATAATGTGTAGGTCGCGCGACTCTAGCGCTAACCAGTAACTTAGCGCTAGAGTGTTGAAACGTGTCAGACAGTCCTCTACTAGCTTGGACGTGTTAACCTTCGAATCCACAGCTAGAAGAGCTGCTTACAGACAAGCTCACTTAAGCATCAATGTTTTATTTGTAGACTTTTTGATGCAATTTTATTTTTCTAGAGAAAGCGACCACAAATTGAACAACTGCTTAACAAACTCTATTTAGAATGTTGTTGTAAAGTATCCTTAGTGTTGACCTACCAACAAATTGTCTAACCTCTTTTTATTTGCTTGCTTTACACAACTTGTTGGCATGTATGAAATTGTAAATAATAATGTAATATGTGTTCTATAAAGCACATTTAAAAACTCGATCGGCCAAACCTCGCCTTTTAAGAAAAGTTCAAATAAAGCCCAAATAGGTATTAGAATGTCTGTTTGCTTTTAAGGTTCGCGGGATAAAGTCGGCAAAGTATCGGTAAGTGTGCGCTCGTTCCTATGCCCTAAGCAAGGCTCTATCTCGGCTGTAAAGTGCGCTTATCTCTCATTAGCCGATACAGAGACGTCGTTAACCAGTTATGGACTAATAAAACCTCGGATAAATTCTACGCCCCTTCGGATAGCGGGTAGATTATCGTGAGGCTGAGGATGGCTTCTTGATTTCGGTTCCTGTTTTGATAATTCTTTCCGCAAAGTTCCGTTTTTATGAGAGAAAGAGAGAGAGAGAGGCACTTATTCACCACAAAACAGTAAAATTGAATCAAATAGAATTATTGACAGCTATGTTTCTTATAACTAGAGAGTATAGAGAGTATAAGTACTATATTATATATTATTATTATTACCATACTGAACATCAGCCATAAGTCGCGGACTTGACTTTGAAAGCTCGGACGTCGGCACAGGCCTCACATGTATGACCTGGCGCGGGCATGGCGCGGGCGCTTTCCTATTCCATTCAAGTTTAATACAAAATGCACGGAAATAAAGCACAATTTAGCTCGACGACTTCGCGTCATAACCACGTCCGATCAACGACATACCGTGTGTCCTAAATTATACTTTATTTCCATGCATTTTGTATGAAATTTGAATGGAATAAGAAACCGCCAGTGCCATGTCTGCGCCCGACGCTAGTCACATTCATCGGGCACGGACATGGCGCAGACATGGCACAGGCGGTTTCCTATTCCATTCAAATTTCATACAAAATGCATGGAAATAAAGCACAATTTAGGATACACGGTATGTCGTTGATCGGACGTATGACGCGCCATTTCGGCGCCCGCGCCCGATCGCCGCCAGATGGGCGTCAGATGGCCGCCAGTTCGTAGTATGTACTTGCTTGCGACATACGTCTGTTAGTGATGTAAAAATGCGTGACGAATGACGATATCGAATTTAATATTGAATTTTTTGAATTGATTGTAAAATATGCAACGCTTTATGATCATTGTCGTTCCATTATTGTAACTGAAATGTTCAAGATAAATTGTGGCTGGAAATCGGAAAGCGATTAAACTAAACCGGTATTAAGATTTTTTTATGTAATACCCATGGTAATACTAGCTGATCCTTGTGCAAATTCGTTTGCGCGTATTTTCTTCAACTGTATCAGGGCCCGATTTGGTAACCCGATGAAGAGGTTTTCGGCAGGGTTTTTCCAAAAGTTTAGTTAACCCTCTCCGTATGGTTTACACTATTATTTGATAGGTTAAACAATTCAAAACCCTTTTGATTAGGTTACCTGATCATGAGGGTTATCAATAGTATTGGGTTTTGGTATTATTCCAAAACCCATTCCTTAGGGTTACCCTTTTTATCTTTGTAACACGGGTTATAAGTGGGTTATAGGAGATAATGGAGAAAAGAATTTCGGTCAAAAGATTAAAAATAATTGCGGTAATTGTGTTCTAAGCATTAAGGGTGGAAATGCAGACTACTAATTGTTTATTTTACGCAATAATAATTATATTATAATAAAATTGGAATAAATTTTAAATGACAGCTGTCAAACTTAAATCGACCATATCTCGAGAATTACTTATCATAGACTTGCCTTTACTAGCTCAAATGATTGCTATTGACATGAACTTAATTTTCGATGACAGCTGTCAAACTTAAATCGACCATATCTCGATAACTACTCATCTTAGACTTGCCTTTACTAGCTCAAATGATAGCTATTGACAAGACCTTAATTTTCGATGACAGCTGTCAAACTTAAATCAAACATATCTCGATAACTACTCATCTTAGACTTGCCTTTAGTAGCTCAAATGATAGCTATTGACAAGACCTTAATTTTCAATGACAGCTGTCAAACTTAAATCGACCATATCTCGAGAACTACTCATCCTAGACTTGCTTTTACTAGCTCAAATGATAGCTATTGACAAGACCTTAATTTTCGATGACAGCTGTCAAACTTTAATCAACCATATCTCGATAACTACTCATCTTAGACTTGCCTTTAGTAGCTCAAATGATAGCTATTAATAAGACCTTAATTTTCAATGACAGCTGTCAAACTTAAATCGACCATATCTCGAGAACTACTTATCTTAGACTTGCTTTTACTAGCTCAAATGATAGCTATTGACAAGACCTTAATTTTCAATGACAGCTGTCAAACTTAAATCGACCATATCTCGAGAACTACTCATCTTAGACTTGCCTTTACTAGCTCAAATGATAGCTATTGACATGAACTTAATTTTCGATGACAGCTGTCAAACTTAAATCGACCATATCTCGAGAACTACTCATCTTAGACTTGCCTTTACTAGCTCAAATGATAGCTATTGACAAGACCTTAATTTTCGATGACAGCTGTCAAACTTAAATCGACCATATCTCGAGAACTACTCATCTTAGACTTGCCTTTACTAGCTCAAATGATAGCTATTGACAAGACCTTAATTTTCGATGACAGCTGTCAAACTTAAATCAAACATATCTCGATAACTACTCATCTTAGACTTGCCTTTAGTAGCTCAAATGATAGCTATTGACAAGACCTTTATTTTCAATGACAGCTGTCAAACTTAAATCGACCATATCTCGAGAACTACTCATCCTAGACTTGCTTTTACTAGCTCAAATGATTGCTATTGACATGAACTTAATTTTCGATGACAGCTGTCAAACTTAAATCGACCATATCTCGAGAACTACTTATCTTAGACTTGCTTTTATTAGCTCAAATGATAGCTATTGTTAAGATCTTAATTTTCAATGACAGTTTTTAGTTTGACAGCTGTCATCGAAAATTAAGATTTTATTAGTAGCTATCATTTGAGCTAGTAACGGCAAGTCTAGGATGAGTACTTCTCGAGATATGGCAAATTCAAGTTTGACATATGTCATTGAAAATAAAGATCTTGTCAATAGCTATCTTTTGAGCAATTAACGGCTAGTCTAGGATGAGTAGTTCCTGAGATATAACCATTTATAGATGAATTTGTAGAATGAGTTTCGAGTGGAGCTTTGAGTTGAGTTTTGAGTTTGAGTTTTAGAGTGACAGTGACAGTGACAATCAAAAATTATTATTCAAAATAGTTTACAGGTCATATTTTTCTTTTTAACACGTTGACTGCGGGTCTCGGACATAACGCTTTACAAAATACTCATTATGTGTACTGTCGGCTTTGCCTAATAATACAATAAAAATAAAAAATAACGCTACGCAGAGTACTCTGCGATGATGCCCTATGAAAACTGACTGAAACACATTTTTTTCTTTTTAACATGTTGGCTGCGGGCCTCAGTCATGACATAACTCATGACTTATGAAAACTGAAACACCATTTTTTTTCTTTTTAATATGTTGACTGCGGGTCTCGTATATGATAACGCATAATCTGCGATGATGACCAATGAAAACTGACTGAAACACAGCACTTTCCTTATGTTTTCAAAACTTTTCTTTAATGCAGTGACGCTCTTCCTTCAACCAAATAAAGCGATCCGAACGAATACCTAATGATTGACGACATAAATCAAGAGTCAAAATCTAAATTCCTAATTAATAAATTAATTAGGGTATAATGGGACCGACATACCATTGTTGGTAAAGGTTCCTAAATAAATAAAGAGAAAAAAAAATAATAATAAAAATAAATTCCCCCACCCAGTGTCAGGCGTAATGATAACCATTGTGTAACATTCAAAAAAACCTATCAAGAGGTAACTCCATTCATTCGTTTAACCTCATAAGAGGTTAACCCTATCGACTGAAAACCAAAAGGAACGGGTTACACTTTCGCTTGTGTTAGGAGGAGAATACCCAAACGAAAGGGTAATCCCGTCAACTGTATAACCCATTGAAGGGGTTTCACTTTCGAAGCAACTAACTCGAAATCGGGGTTGTACGGGCCCGGATCTGTATATTTATTAATTGTATGCACGAGAGCAAGAGCATCTTCGTCTTCTGAGGATGACATGCTGACACATCGATACCGGACAACAGACTGCACTACACTTGTGCCTCTGTCACGTCATTTCTGCGTCTTGTCCGAGCCATGTCCGCGCCATGCCCGTGCCATGTCCTCGCCACGTCCGTGCCACGTCCGCGCCATGTCCGCGCCATGTCCTTGCCCGATATGTGTGACCTGGGCCTGACTAGACGTCTCGTCAGATAATACTCGATGGAATAGAATAGATACGTTGCAATCATTTATGGTAGGACCTCCTTCACTGACGTCCGTCCGTCGCGAATTTTAATCTTACGAGCGACATTACCTACTAGTAGAAGAGATCGCTTATAAGTGATAGGACCACCTATTGTAGTTTTTGTTTTGTAAGATTCTGATTGATGCATTTTTTTAAATAAACTATTTTCATTCATTTCGTGATGTATAAAACATTATTGCGCCCATTGAGATAAAATAGTATAAAACAGTATATTTCAATGATTGCGACGCTATCAGATTCACAAATAGTCAAATTGCTTACGCGTCCATCATAAGCAGTAACTCTACAACGCTCTTTTTGGAAATAATACATTTTATAGGTCAGCTTCACTTCTTTAGTTTTTCTTCTTACCCATCATGGCCGTCAGTATTCAGTTCCAGCCAATGATTTGAGCTGAAACTGAATAGGTCGATGTATAGAATTTCTTTGTTATTATTATGACACTTTATTCATTTTAAAACTCATCAAAAATACATTTTTTACTATAAAATTTAAAACATTATTAATCTATTATGTACAAAAATAATATAAAAAACATTATAGTAAAAAATATATCCAAAATGGTGGACCGCCGACCGCGGGGCAAGGCTCAAACGGTCAGTGGCTAGGGCTGCAGAGAGAGGAACCTCCGCACAATGCGTGCTGAGTCCAGGAGAGCCGCCTTCTGTATCTGACCCTTGATCCAGCTGCCTAGCGAGAGCCTCTTAAGGTATTATTATTATATATATTAAATATATATTTTTATTTTTATTTTTTTATTTTATTTTATTTTATTTGGGACACAAACGGTACAAAGTGATGATAAAAAAAATACATATGAATAAATCTAACACCTGTGAAGTTTCCACTATAAACATTAAACAAAAAACGAGTGAACAGACTTAGGTACTAAAATATAACTCTTGATGAATATAATACTTTTACACGTAGGACTTGAGCAAAAACAAAAACAAACAAAGTAACATAAAAAAAAAGGGGCGGCTCTATAATTATACAAAGTCTTTGTTGGTGGCGGCAATGCTTATGCTTCTACGGAACGCAGCGGAAGTAAGTTTGAAAATGTCAATATCATTAAAAAAAATATTATAATTATTGCAAGCTCTATTTAAAAACATATTCGTCCTATAATTTGTTCTAGATGTAGGGGTCCAAAAAGTTTTCTTTTTTCTAAACGAAGCCCGTGGGCAAGATAAATAAATATTTTCGAGTAATAATTCGGATTCAATTTGGTAATTAAGTAATTTATATAAAAACATTTGGTCACGTATAGTACGACGAATATGAAGATCCACAATAGAGTCTGTAGGAGATGTCGGAAAGCGGAATTTGAAATATTTCAAGAATTTATTTTGAATTTTTTGTATCTCTTCGATGTGTATTTTATATTATTTAAGAGCCTAGTAATTGTCGGTGTAGTGATGCAATTATTTCCATTTAGCTATTTCCATTGCTGTCTCTTTCACTTACTTATAAACATGACAGTGACCTTCTCTTTTATCTGACTCATGTATCTTATTCTTGGTCTTCCTCTTCCACGCTTTCCTTCTACCTTTCCCTCGATGAAGTTTCTAATGAACCTGTCATGTCGTATAAGGTTTCCAATTATTTTTCCTCTTCTGTTTTGTATGGTGTCCATCAAGACCCTTCTTTGAAGAAGAATTTCTTTGTATACACCTAGAAATAACACACATTATCCAAATAAATAAATAAACAGACTACTTATAGGTGTGTACGAGTATAATAACAGTGAAGCCGGGGGTGATATACTACTAACTTAGCAGCATATCACAATGTACGACAGCAAACACATTGTTACAATCTGCCATTCAATGCAGAGCCTCATAAACCCATAACCGGCTCACGTGGCCCGTAAACTCCTTTATCGATGCCGCAGCCTAGATCAAATACAGCTGGCTCAATCAATGTATCTGCAAATAGGGTATGTGAGAGCTGAGGTACAAATCTCTTTATATCATGTTTAGTTTTAATTTAAAAATAAGTATGTAAAAGGACATTGTGAAGGCAGTAAGGGGCTGGCACAAGATCGCCAGAAGTGGCGTGAGTTTTAATAAAGCCTTAAATACCTTCTTTCAATACCTTCATATCATGTTTAGTTTTAATTTAAAAAATACGTATGTAAAGGAACATTGTGAAGCTAGTAGGATTGCATATTGTTGTTATAGAATTTCCAGAAGTGACATCATAGAAAAGAGGCCTTTACTGAGCAGTGGGTGTTACCAGCTGAAAAGAGAGATGGATAGAAGTACAAAAAATATGATTTTGTTTTACCTAATAACTAAAACATACCTCGCCACTGAAGAATTATTTAAGCCGTTGCCTGATAAGGGTCATTGCTATCAATATTATTAAAAATACGTTAAGTGTGGTGTTTTTGAAATTCATAATTATAAAATGAACTTACATTACAAATAAAGTTTCTGCATCAAATGAAATCATAATCATTTATTTTGACAGAAGTATGGTAACAATAGGTGTTACATATTCATGAAATCTACACAATTCACCATTTATGTTATGCAATTTTATGTCAAGTTAATTGAGCACATATTATTATTATTCAACGTATAGGTAAAATTATTATTATTTAATTGATAAAAATTAGATTAAGTTAGTCATATACAAAGGTATTTTATGTTGAGAATAAAATGAGTTATAGTTAATATAAGCGCACGATCCATATCATGCAACATCACACTGAGTGTACCAGTTGTCGAGTTGATGAGCTGCACCAGCTGCCTGAAAGAATTCAATTTTAGTTGAAACAGCGCCGTTCGAAAGAATTCTGCATGATTTTATTTGCGAACCTTTTGTAAACTAAGTAATGCGCGTTTCTTTGTATAGTACAAACTACAGGAGCGCTCTGTGAACGAGTTAAGGATATGCTTGAAATCAAATGAATATTAAATCCATGCCATGACATTAAATATACACGAAAGTGGCACTCTGAGACATAAATTAAAGACTTTTCTTTAGCCAATGACTCAAATGATGTTAAGTGGTAACCATTACCTATCACAAAGCATTACAACGTAGATCGAGTTTTTTCAGAACGTGCTCTACGATGCAACGCCCTACGTACATAAACTTGAGGCATGTAAATGATAAGCCTCTTGTACCTGTAATTTCACGCGGCAGCTACACCCTTCAAACCGAAACACAGCACAGCTGATTCACGGCAGAAATAGGCATGGTGGTAGTACGCACCCGGACGAGCACACAAAGAACTCTACCACTACTACACTAGACGAACTTAAAAATTGTTGTTGATCACCTTCTTACATCCTAATCTGAACCTTTTCTTTCTTTTTGTTTTTATATAAATGTTTACTTTTTACGTAGTTTTGTGTTTGTGTGAGATTTAATAAAGTATTTATTGTGACCTAATATTTTAGTGTAGTAACTAATTTTCGCATACAATTATTATTGTTTAATTTAATTTAGTGGAATGTATTATTATATATAGACCTGAGAATGGAGGGCAATTCATCGTAAGGCATTTCTGATGTGTGGGACTTCCGAATACTGACGTAATACTGACGGTATAGCTGGTCCAGACTGCTGACAGCCGGCTCAAACGCAAGAAGTTGCGGGTTCGATTACCGCTACACGGCAATTTACATTTATTTATTTATTTTATTATTTATTGGGTCGCTGGCAAGGGATACACAGATACTTAAACAAATTATAGTACTTAATCTTAAATGCTAGTGCTCCCTTAATTATGGGTGACCACATCATGCACATTTACTTAACTAGACTAGGTCAGAAATTTAGATTAGGTAAATTAAATTGTTAATACATTATATAGAAAACATTACCACAACAAAAAAATGTTTTTATAAAAAACTATGTATTTAGGTACTCAAATATGTATACCATCAAATTGCAGTTACAAAAGAAGTAGGAGAGAAATATGCATCTACTGATTAAAAAAGGGAAATTACATGCTTTTTATATTTATAAAGGTTCACTCAAATCAATCAAATACATGTTCTGCGTCTGGGTATTATTTACCACCTGATGATGCTCACGACATAAGACTGGTGCGAGGTCAGGGCTACAGAAATGTTAAGTCATTTTCTTGCCCTTATCTCACTCTAGATGGGATCAGCACATGTTTTCTTTCTCCATTCACTTCTATCAGCTGTCAACTCTCTATTCACTCGTATCGCTCTCATAACAAACCTCGCAACAAATAAATATACAAAAGTGACTAACATTTATACGAATAAATATACAAAAGTGACTAACATTTACGAATTATATATATTATATTAGTCACTTTTGTATATTTATTTGTTCGTAGCATATTTCCCACAAACTCCACTAAGCCCGAAACGGCTGTTTGAACTTTAAGATTTTGAAGTCAAGATCTTAATTCCAATAAACTTTAATTTCCTATGCATAACTACAGCGTAATCATATGTAGGCGTCCACCCGGAGACATCCAATGTTTTTCCTCCCCCTCCCCTATCCCCCCCCCCCCCACCCTCCACCACGTGCCCTCATATTCAAAGCCTCCTCTAGTTTTTCTTATTAAATCCTCGCCTGGGGCGAGCGTGTATGATGATAATAAATCCAAACACACAAAGGTTGCAGAATTCGACAAAAACTACCACATCTTTTCGCCAAAAAGCATTTTCGCAAAAAAACGCAATTAGCAACGCAACGCCACCGTTTTATTTTGCCTTTTTAGAATGCAAAGTTTTTAGGGTTCCGCTGCAAGAATACTGAGCTTTCTGTAATTGGCCGCGATAAAGGATGCAAGTCACGCAATACGGAACTGATATTACCTTTTAAGACTAAACTGTCTCACATTAGCTCTGCTCATGGGGCGATTAACATACAGGTACTTGTTTTTTCTTCTTCAGTGGACTTGGTGGATTAATGTGATTACCTTTATTAGGTGAAGCGCTCGTGGCGTGGCTTATTCCGTTGTTCTTGCACAGGTCACCTTGGTTAAGCAACACTCCGCCCGGTCACTACATAGATAAGTGACCGTTTAGTGACATTTGAATTGGAGTCTTCCATGCTTCGGAAGGCACGTTAAAATGTTGAGCTTGGCTTTTTCAGTATTTATGCCTAACAGGCCTTCGAGCGGCCTAAAAACTCGGACAACAGAGTTGGCCACTAACTCATATGAAGAAGGAAGGAATTTATTAGGTGTATGTGTTAAACATTGCTACCTGAAAACTTTTAACTATCTAGGTCTCTTTTGAATACTTACATTCAAAAGATATCAGATCGCAGGGCACAGCTACTCGCACTGCCAATGCTGCGCTGCTGCCCGTTGATGGTCAAGGAATCTAGCTGTACTGGTATAAGGCTACGCTATGCCGCAATCAACCGCTGTCAGATCCCCGTTTGTTAGTTAGCAGGATGCACCACGGGCCGATGAGATTGGTTGGGTTCTGAAAATTGAGGTTGGAACCCCGTTGTCTGGCAGCTTAGAATATTTTGCATGTTGTTTTTCAGTTTAAAGTATTTTCTAATTTCAAACACCACTGAAACAGATCCGTAAAAACAAATGAAAGTTCCAAGATCACGTTGTACGTGGTTTGATGGCTGCAACTTTACCACCAAACCCATAATAAAATCCGTTCCTGCAATTCTTCTAAAAAGTTCTAGAAGTAAAGTCTTAAGTATTCCAGACTCGAGGCAATATTGTGCATCTTAATTATGGAGGAAGTTTTAAATGCAAAGAATAAGTGCAAATAACTCGCCCCGCCGTGACTCATGATTTAGGGGCTGGTTTCTTTGCTTTATCTTTGTGGGACATTAGCGGTGTTTGTTCTTACTAATTATAGTTTTATATTTTTAATATAATCTGCTTCAGGTTACATAAACTATTTATTTGAATAAAATATAAAACATGTTTTAATTACTTCACCGATCCATTTTGGTACAAACTGGAGCTACAAAAATCATATATTTAAAAAGTAATTTTAAAAAGTTTTACAGAATACTTTTTTGTGTTATACTCGTAAATGTAAAGCGGAGCAAACTTTGAGTGCTTGGGAGCTTTCTATACAATGATATAAATCTTTGTATAGAAAAATTAAAAATAACTTTAATACGTGGAAAAATACAGCCTGTTTCAAGGATACAACGTAGCGTTTGATATCTGATAAATAAATATAATATTTTCCTGTTCCGTCCGGCACCGCCCCGAGGGCCCCGAGGGCCCCAGTTTATACTCGTAGTAATGCACAAAACATCTCCCCGTCGAAGTCACTATTTAAAAGAAACGTTAAAGCGTCTCCGCATTAAACGCGTCCAAGTTCCCTCCGGGCCGTAATTAAACAAGACGGCCCAAGAAATGTTCAAACACAACATTCCAGCGGGAACTCAGAATATTACATGTAGGCTACCTATTGCTACCTACTACTATCTACCTATTCCTATCTATTCCTTCCTGTAGATATCTTCATTATTTAAGTAGTTTATTATCCTACCTACCTATCTTCAGTATTTACATTTATATATCAAGTATTACCTACCTACTTACCTATTTATATACTTACCATATACCTAGTCACGTTATATTTAGTTTATTCTATCATATATTAATATACGTCCATACTCACGATACCTTGCCGTCGCACCATTTACTCCACGAGCTTGCCGTGTGCCATGGAAACAACCGGTCGCGGCCCGCATTCCTGCGCGTGAGTTCGTTCGCCGGTCGGCGATCGAAACCAGTCCGCTACAGCCTCTGGACGAGACACCCGTGTCGCGCGACCTCCGCTCTGTACATACCTCTCGCCTCGTACGCTTGCTTGTAAACTGATTGTTATCGTGTCTATCTCTGCTATCTTCTTCTACTTATCTGTGCTCCTTCCAAATCTACTTTCCTAAACTCTGTGACGTGTGTTCTTCCTGTGCCGTGCTTGCTGTAAACTATCTGTGTATATAATAAACCTTACCTGTGTAATCTGGATGCTTCATTCACCTGGACCACCTACTCGACCCAGCTAAATCTACGCAGGTACTACCACACCACAACACACCCCCTACCATAACTGGTGACCCGACTAAGGACACGAACTCAAGATGAGTGAAAATAAAGACGCAGAATCAAGTGATCCCGGCGAGTTACAAGATGGCCCCGAACACAGCAATGTGAACACAAAACCGCGTGCTTGCAGAAAAGTGCGCGTGTCCACTGCACCATCCGACTTTTTCAGAGCGAAAATAAAAGTTCCTCCATTTAGTCCTGATGACCCGGAATTGTGGTTTGCACTGTTGGAAGGTCAGTTTGAGAGCCTTGGAATTACGGACTACGCCGACAAATTCAGTAACGTCATTACCAACTTGGATCTGCAGCACGCGAAAGCCGTGAAGGATATTATCATCAATCCTCCGGCCTATAATCGTTACGAGAAGCTCAAGAACGAGCTTGTCCGTCGTCTCTCCGCTTCGCACGAGAGGAAGGTGAAGCAGCTCCTGACACATGAAGAACTCGGGGACCGGAAACCGTCGCAGTTCCTGCGCCACCTGCAGGACTTAGCTGGGCCTTCCGTTCCTGAGGACTTTATCCGGACCATCTGGAGTAACCGCCTGCCCAACAACATCCAGACAGTGCTGGCTTCCCAGACGACCCACTCCCTGGAACAGCTATCGGAACTGGCAGACCGCATCCAAGAGATTACCTCTCCTTGCAACGTCGCGGCCACTTCATCCACCGCAGCAGTAAGTAGTGGCCCATCCAGCGAGATCGCAGAACTGCGGAAGATGGTCGAGCACCTCGCGCTCAAGCTTGACGAGCACACTCGGACCTTCAGCTCCAGAGACCGCTCCGACGATCGCGCCTACAACCGCACCGATCGTTCCAGACCACCTCACCGCCGTTCTTCTTCACGCCACCGATCGAGATCGAGCTCCAACTACGAGAGGTATCCCGTATGCTGGTATCACTCCAGGCACGGAGCCAAGGCCAACCATTGCGTCAAGCCTTGTGACTTTCACAAGGCGGGAAACTCCACGGGCAGTCGCTAATGGCGGCGGACGATTGCCTAGCCTCATCAAGTCGCCTCTTCGTGACCGACCGCAGCACGGATACCCAGTTCCTGGTTGATACCGGCAGTGACCTGTGCGTTTTCCCCTACACTGCGCTTCGCGAACGTCGAGCCAAGCAGACAGACTTTTCATTATGTGCGGCCAATGGAACACCCATTGAGACTTTCGGCTATATCCAGCTAGATTTAAACTTAGGCTTAAGACGTAGCTTTCCATGGCGTTTTACCGTTGCTCAAGTAACTAAACCCATAATTGGCGTCGATTTCCTTAGTTTTTATAACTTAATGGTAGATGTACGTAATCAACGCCTTATAGATAACACTACTACTTTGACTGTTGTAGCTTCCACTGCCGTAACTGATATCTGCTCTGTAAAGGTTTCGTCGGGCGACACGAGGTACCACGAAGTTTTAAGTAAGTTTCCTGAGATTACTCGCCCTTCAGGTACACCGTGGATCCCAAGGCACACGACAGTTCACCACATCAGAACCACACCCGGCCCACCCATATTTTCTCCTCCCCGCAGACTCGCCCCCGACAAGCTCCAGATAGCTAAGAAGGAATTCAAACTCATGCTGTCCAACGGCACCGTACGTCCTTCCGAAAGCTCCTGGGCTTCACCGTTGCACCTCGCACCCAAGAAGGACAACGGTTGGAGGCCTTGTGGCGACTACAGGATGCTTAACGCACGGACTATCCCAGACCGCTATCCCATTAGGCATATCCATGACTTTGCCCAAAGTATTGCTGGATCCAAAGTCTTTTCCACAATAGATTTAGTTAAAGCCTACAACCAGATCCCAGTCTACGAGGAGGACATCAAGAAAACGGCCATAACGACTCCGTTTGGGCTGTATGAATGCCCGTACATGTCTTTCGGTTTGAGAAACGCTGGCCAAACGTTTCAGAGGTTTGTTGACGAGATGACGAGAGGCCTCGATTTCGTGTACTGCTACTTGGACGATTTTTTAGTCTATTCACAAGATGAGTCTCAGCACGAAATCCACCTCCAGCAGCTCTTTACCCGTATGAAGGACTACGGCATACTCGTCAACACCTCGAAATGTGTTTTCGGGGCCAACGAGGTTACCTTCCTAGGTTACCGCATCTCCGAAACTGGTACCAAGCCTCTCGAGTCGAAAGTCGAAGCCATTAAGGAATTCCCAGTCCCAAAAACAGTCAAGCAGCTCAGACGTTTCTTAGGGATGCTTAACTTTTATAGGCGTTTCCTGCCTCAAGCTGCCAAGATACAAGCCCCTTTGAACGCTCTTCTCGCTGGTTCCGTCAAGGCATCCCATCCTGTCAACATCACTGGTGACATACTTCTTGCCTTTGACCAATGTAAAGAAAGCCTGTCTAACGCTGCACTACTCTCACACCCAGATTGCAACGCCAAACTCGCACTGGTAACAGATGCCTCTGACCTTGCGATGGGTGCAGTAGTGCAACAACTTAAAGACGGTGAATGGCAACCTCTTGCGTTTTTCTCGCGAAAATTTAGCCCTTCCCAACAAAAATATTCACCCTACGACCGCGAACTCTTGGCCATATACGAAAGTATCAAATACTTTCGGCACATGTTGGAGGCCAGGCATTTCGTGGTGTACACTGACCACAAGCCGATCACTTTCGCTTTTCACGAACGGAAAGCCAACTGTTCGCCTCGTCAGTATCGTCATCTCGATTACATCTCGCAGTTCACAACCGATATTCGACACATTTCTGGCAAAAACAACGTCGTAGCCGATACGTTATCACGTGTTGACGAACTGCAGATGCCAATCGATTATGACTTACTCGCTCAATCTCAAGCTGTCGATCAAGAGCTTCTCCATTTTCTTGGTGGTGATTTCTCACTCCGCCTCAAGAAGCTCAGGATCCCCAACACCAACCTAGAGATTTATTGCGACGTAAGCACTCCGACACCAAGACCGTTCGTGACAAGACCCATGCGAAAGCAAATTTTCGACAGCTTGCACAATCTTAGCCATCCAGGCGCCAAGGCAACCACAAAGCTGGTAGCCGAGCGGTTTGTTTGGCCCGGGATGCGCAAAGAGTGTCGAGATTGGTCACGGAAATGCTTGGCTTGTCAACGTGCCAAGGTAAACCGCCACGTGTCCGCACCATTAGGCACGTTCGATTTACCCCGCAGTCGCTTTGCTTTCGTCCATGTGGACATTGTTGGCCCCCTTCCACCATCTCAAGGCTACCGCTACTGTTTTACAGCAGTAGACAGGTTCACCCGATGGCCTGAAGTCACACCCATGGTCGACATGACAGCCGAAACAGTCGGAAAGGCGCTGATATCGTGGATATCCAGATTTGGATGTCCAACGGATATCGTCACTGATCGTGGTCGACAGTTTGAATCCGCACTTTTCCAATATCTCGGAAAAATGATAGGATTCAAACATCGTCGAACGACCGCGTATCACCCGGCTTGTAACGGCTTAGTCGAGCGCTTTCACCGTCAGCTGAAAGCGGCCATAATGTGCCACGCCGATTGCAATTGGGTTGACACCTTACCCCTAGTGCTCTTAGGCATCAGGTCCTCCTTCAAAGACGACCTGCGAGCTTCATCCGCTGAGCTGGTTTATGGCGAGCCACTTCGTCTCCCTGGAGAATTCTTCCAGGCGACCGAACCCGAATCCACCGACATTTCGGATTTCACCACTCGCTTACGCCACTTCGCAGCGAAGCTTCGCCCAACTCCCGCAGCACGTCATAGCAAAGGCAAAGTCTTTATCTATAAAGAACTGAACTCTTCGAGCCATGTCTTTCTAAGGGACGATGCATTACGAGGCTCATTGCAACCTCCATTCACCGGCCCATATGAAGTGCTCGAACGTAGTGATAAGGTTTTTAAGATATTGGTCAAAGGCAAGAGTGTCACAGTATCTATAGACCGCCTTAAGCCGGCCTACCTACTCGTAGACCCATCTCCTACACCCACAAACCCTATCACTACTCCCGTTCTAACTCCCACCTCCACTCCTACCCCTTTACCCGAACCTCCTCCCGCGCGGTTGGACGCCCCTGTTCAGGGAGACGTCAAAAGAACTCGCTCTGGTCGCATAGTTCGATTTCCTGACTACTATCGACCGTAGTGACGGTCTCTGGAGGGGAGTGATGTAGGCTACCTATTGCTACCTACTACTATCTACCTATTCCTATCTATTCCTTCCTGTAGATATCTTCATTATTTAAGTAGTTTATTATCCTACCTACCTATCTTCAGTATTTACATTTATATATCAAGTATTACCTACCTACTTACCTATTTATATACTTACCATATACCTAGTCACGTTATATTTAGTTTATTCTATCATATATTAATATACGTCCATACTCACGATACCTTGCCGTCGCACCATTTACTCCACGAGCTTGCCGTGTGCCATGGAAACAACCGGTCGCGGCCCGCATTCCTGCGCGTGAGTTCGTTCGCCGGTCGGCGATCGAAACCAGTCCGCTACAGCCTCTGGACGAGACACCCGTGTCGCGCGACCTCCGCTCTGTACATACCTCTCGCCTCGTACGCTTGCTTGTAAACTGATTGTTATCGTGTCTATCTCTGCTATCTTCTTCTACTTATCTGTGCTCCTTCCAAATCTACTTTCCTAAACTCTGTGACGTGTGTTCTTCCTGTGCCGTGCTTGCTGTAAACTATCTGTGTATATAATAAACCTTACCTGTGTAATCTGGATGCTTCATTCACCTGGACCACCTACTCGACCCAGCTAAATATACGCAGGTACTACCACACCACAACACACCCCCTACCATATACATTAAAATCTGCGCGGAAGGAGCCTAAGTAATGCACTTCCCCGACTTCACAGCGACAACGTCCCACCAGTATTTGCAGATGCAAGCGAATGGAACTTTGTCAGGGCAAATTCGTCTCACAATGAAGCGACGGCGCTCGAGAAAAATGCAGGAAATTTCGCGAGTGGAGCGAATTAAAATAAATCGAACCGACATTGAATTGTTGCCTTTCAGAGCTTGTAATTGCTTCGTTTCTTGCAGGGCGGCCGCACCAGTCTGCTCGCTCTATTAGAGATGCGCTTTAGTGGCGAGGGGACTTTATGGGAACTTTGCGTTGGATATTAAATGAGAGCATTGCTTTCAGAAATGTATCTAACTGCGCGTAAATGGCCAGCGCATAAGTTACCATCTGTTTTACCATGCACTTTTTTAGCTATATACGAGTACTTCAAGCCCAATTTATTCAACGGTTAAGCTATTTCGAAACATAAATTGCACGCACAATTAAAAGAAGCTTGATCGCATAGAAGAAGACATGCAAATGCGATAAATGAAAATCTTATCAATAATAAAGTAAGCTAAAGAAGTTTTTCTGATCTTCTCTTCTTCACTTTTTTTGACTAACTCATACAATTATTCTTATAAGTTAGTGGCAAACTCTGGTGTCGGAGTTTTTAGGATAAAAACTTAACATGGGCTAAAAACGTAAAAACCTGAGACCAACATTTAAACGAGCATTCTGAAGCACCAAAGTCAGCCTTAATGCAACAAAACGGTCGCCCATCCAAGTAGTGACTGGGCGGAGTGTTGCTTAACCAAGATGATCTGTTAAGAGCACCACAGTAAGTCCCACCGCGAACGCTTTATTTTCTGATTTTCTGTTTCTAAAATAAAAATATTGCAATGTTATGATTTCCGAACGACTTTTAAACATACCCTTACCTCGAACGATTGAGCTACACAAGTAACGATTGTTTGTGAGACGACAAACAAGTCTCAATACTATTGTGAGAACTCTGCAAAAATCATATTTCTTTGAGAACCGATTGAGTCAGAGAGCTAAATTGTATTCTGTATACCTCGCACCGACTAGTTACAAAGTTGCTAAAAAAAATTTTTTGTAAAAAAGTTTAATATTCAATCTTGAGCCACTTGAGCCACACACTATATTTTCTGTAAAGTATTAGGTTACAAAACAATGATGATTTATTACGATTTTTCTTTAAAATGTGTTTAAAGTTTTGGCAGAGGTTAAACACACCTCATCAAACACCCCAGATGCTTAAACTGTTGGTAAGTCATTCTAAGGCTTAATTTTGCCAATAACTTAAGCATCATGTAGCCCTAAACTAAACAGACCTTGTATTATGGGAACTGACTGATATACTACTAGTATACCAAATTTTTTCTTGTAAATATATACATATTTTACATAGAAAAACCCAGACCTGAGACAAATATCTACAGTTAGGTATTGCAAACAAATGTTTGACAAATGTGGGACAAATGTCTCGCGGTGGGAATTGAACCCGCAACCTTCTGTGTCTCAGGCTGGCCTTCGCCTACTGCGCCATAGAGGTCGTCAAATATCATGATGGAGATGTTGTCATATCTCGGCCACTCGTGGAAAACTCGCTAAACTACTATAGGTGTACTACTTAGTGGGCGGCACTTCATAGTGAGATTTTTTCGAACGTTTCCTTGCCCCAGAATCTGCACAAGCTCACTCCTCAATACGAGGATAGGATGAGCAAGCAGGCTCTCCAGCTAGGTGCAGCCGGTCGCAGTGTCGAGTTCTGAAGGCGCGTAACAACGATTGAAACTTGACCTCAAAGGCGACGTTCATTTCAACAATACATTGCGCATTGCGAGGTGGAAATAGTTTACTGAATCATACTTGCTTTTACCAACGTTTCCGCTGTACTCATAATAAGTAGGACAGCCATCACTGGCCTAGAACTACATAACTGTAATTGTTGTCGATATCTTTTGTCGACAATTTTCACTTCTATTACATAAACACAAAAATACTCTCAGACTAGGCCTATATGTACTGACATAAATCCTAACCACACCACACCAGCCTATATTAGTCCACTGCTGGACATAGGCCGCCCCTAATAAAAGGGGATATGCCCATAATCCCACCACTGGGAATGCTGATTGGGGTCGCAGGGCACAGCTTCTTGCAACACCGACGCTGTAGCCCATTGGTGGCGAGGGGATTTAGCTGTCGATAGGCTGCACTATGTCGCAATTAGACCGGCTGCCAGAGTCCCGTTCGTTATTTAGCAGGGTGCACCACGTGCAGGTAAGGATGACTTGGGCACCGAAGATGGTGTTGGAACCCCGTGCAACACGCACATAAATCGCAAATTTAGAGCTAAAAAGAACTGGTTTTACCGCCCGTTAGTATCGGTGTACACAGGCCTTAAGTTAATCTTAATATCAAAGAAATACATCAATTTGGAAGAAACCGACGACATAACAAAAGCCTCGACTACCGATATAATCAAAGCTCAGAATTACAACACAAATAGCCTTCCCGAACATGACTCCTAGTCCAAATTAGACGGACAAACAGACGATCAGACAGGGCCAATAAGCCGTAATCCATACATTTCGACCACGTCCATATGGTAAACATGTTTTCGACGTCTGGATATTTCTGGACGTTTGACAAAAGGAAATGTTTCAAACCTTTAAAGGAGGTTTCTCAAGTGATATTATATTTACTACATTATATTAACTTTAAGATTGCTGATCAAATTGCTGTAATTAAATATTTGTTCGTTGGTAAACGCAGCACTTGATACGGCTGGACCGATTCGGCTAAGCTTTTTCTTTTGAGATTTTTGTACGAACTCAAAAAGGTTTTAGGACTAAGTCTTAACGGTCAGCTAAGTACTTACTGACTACTTAAATGTTTATTATGTAAATACTCTTACATATATAAAACTGCCACGAAGCTGACTAATGACCGGTTCCTATATTATACCGTTACCGATTACGCCTCGTTTTCCTCTGAAAAACTGTCAAATTTTCGACGCCTCGTTGTTAATTTTTGACAGTTTTTCAAGAGAAAACGAGGCGTAATCGATAACGGTATGTCACAGCTTAAACTGTCAGTCGTCAGACGTGAAATTTTGAGGGTTTTTGTGCATAGTGGAGGGGTGCACTAAGAAAGGATTTACTGAAATTCAACCCGCTGAAAGAATGCAGCGGGGAAAAGTCTTACGTGCATGAAGTAGCGGGGCACCTTCACAGAATTTTCTATCCTAAATCTTGCGCCTGTAAACTGATATTACAGTTGATGAGCCCCAAGAACATTTATCTTCCAACACCTCCTGATCCGAAATGAGATTTAGGAACAACTTCCACACAAAACTAAAATGAGAATAAGATGAGTAAAGGGTAGAGTACATGTTGGTTAATTTTATAACAACCTGCTTTTTGTGTGAATACGGCCTATCTCATGGAAAAGTTGCGTCCCCTCCCGCCAGCAAACAACACGTCCCATAGCGACCGTATCACAACACGCGCTTCTACAAACACACGCAAAACAACCCGCCCTCTTAATAACTTGCGGCTTGTGTTTGACTATTCATTATCAGTAGGCATATTGACGGCCTCTGTGGCGCAGTGGGCGAAGGTCCAAAGGTTGCGGGTTCGATTCCTGCCACGGGACAAATTTTTGCATTATTTGCTGATATTTATCTCAGGTCTGAGTGTTTTCTATGTATAATATGTATATATGTACAAGATGATGTGATTTATGTCCAGTAGCATTATATAATGGTAATCATCATCAGTCTATAGCGGTTCACTCTGGCTAACCATAATGGGTGCCCATCATGAAGGGATTTTCGTCCATAATCCCCACACTGGGCATGAAGATTAACGCGGCATCCTACGTGAGCGAACTGGACGCAAACGCGAAGCGGCGCGGTTCGGCGCGGAAACAACAAACAGTTGATAACTATTGAAGTGTCCTACGTGACCACGCACGCAATGCGCGAAGCGGCGCTAATTGACGCGAACGCGATCAATGCGCGAACTGGATGATGATGTAGTACGATTCACGTGCACGCAGGACAGAATCGCCGCGTCGCTTTGCATCGCGTTGAATTCGCGTGTCACCGCTTCGGATCACTTCGCACTCGCGTTCGCTTTGGATCACCCACGCAGGACGCCGCCTTAAGATCGTAAGGCACAGCTCGCGCCGCCGTTACTGCTGCCCGTCGGCGCATGCAGGGTATTTACCCGTGCCAATGTGGGCTGCGCTATGCCCTAAACTGCCGGCAATATTGATAGATAGGCAGAAACAATACTGAAAGATAGTTTAAAGCACATAATTAAAGTGCTTGCCTTCCTACCTCTTAGCAGATCATCCTATCCTATCCTACTTCCTATCCTATCCTATCCTACTATGCTTTCTACTTAATATTATAAATGCGAAAGTTTGTCAGTATGGATGTAAGGTTTGTTACTCTTTCACGCAAAAACGACTGAACGAATTTGTATGAAACTTCGAATATATACAGTTGTTGACCTGAATTAACACACACGCTACTTTTTATACTGGTACCACGCGAGCGAAGCCGCTGGCGGAAGTTAGTCTTATATAAGCAAAATTTCGTGCAGTCATTAGTTGGATAGGTGACTAATCATGGAGATAAGTAATACTTTTTTCCAATATACTACCGCGCAAAAATAGCCAAGAATAAACACTAGTCTTAAAGTAAAACAAACCAACCGTTATCAAGTAAACATTCGGCCACAAGCTTTCAAGTAAAACCTCAGAACAATGGCAGCAGAAAACAAACGCGAGGTATCAAGAGCGCGCGAATGTAAAACGCAGCCGAGATTAAAGCATGCATAGTTAAAGGGTTAACTCCTGAAGATATCGCGCGGCCTGCAGAACGCACTTGAGGTTAAGGTACACTGGGTTTTTTACGCATTTGTAAATGTTTAGTTCAATTTTTTTGTGAAATGTTGGTGACTATTATCGACATTCTACGTATTCCTTCACATTCCAACTTAGAATGGGAATTGGGTTATCTATCTCAATGGATATGATTGGATTAAATCGAAAATTAATTTGAAGAAACTAGTTGTTCGTGAATTTCATGTCATATTATCTGACTGTATGAATAATTTGCACAGAGTTTAAATTGATTTTTAAATGAATTTTGAATTTTGGATTCATACCTAATACGAACAATTGGTATTTTTAGAAAATGTGTGAAACGAGGTTTTATGATGAATTTTTGCAGCAGATAAACGAAAAACTGCATAAAACTCGTGGGTCATTCGCGTCATCGCTGAGCTAGACAGATATTTATGGCCGTGAAGTCTGGCTAGCCAATAGTAAAAATAAAACGTAGGTTTTCATTAATCATCGTCTGCTCTGGATCATAACTCAGTCGTAATAAAATGGCCATAAAGTTTGGCTTTATAGGTCTTTGCAATGATAGATAGTTATACCATCTAAAAATTTTAGTAAATATTAGCCGCAAGCACCGTTTGCAAGGTTACCTTCCCGTCTGTGTGTCCTCTGCTTGGTATGGCTGCGGGTACTTCGTAGAGGTCAAGCCATATCTCGGATTCTATTTGCCCAACAATAACAACAACACCAGCTTGTACATAGGACATAGGCCTGCCGTAGAAGAAGAGGGATTTGCCCATAAACCCTCAGGATTTAGCTGTACCAGGGTTAGGCTGTGCGATGCTGCAATCAACCGACCGCCAAAGCCCTGTTTGTTAGTTAGCAGGGTGCACCATGAGCAGGTGAGGCTTGGGTCCTGGAGATTTGGATCGGAAATAATGAAGTTATTTGTTGTTGTTTACACAGCCGAGTTATAGAGGAAAAAAATCAGGCCCAGAGAGTGCACTTACGAAATCTTGGTCAACAATTTGAAGTTAAGCTTTTCTCGCTACGCACTACTTGGCTAGCAGCCGAGTTATAGAGGGAAAAAATCAGACCCGGAGAATGCACTTACGAAATCTTGGTCAACAATTTGAAGTTAAGCTTTTCTGGCTACTACTTGCTATGCACTTCTCGCTACGCACTACTTGGCTAGGTGCTACTTGCTACGCACTTCTTGCTACGAGCTACTCACTACGTACTACTCGCTACGCACTTCTTGGCTATTTGCTACTCACTACTCACTACTTGCTACGCGCGACGAACCGAAAATATTCTTATAGTGCTCGTAACGTGCATGTTGTACCTACAACCTTATGCATCCGAAACACATAAATAATTCATATTTCACGCCGGGCGAGACCCGACTCCTGCCAATTCTATAGTTGTTAACTTCATTTAAAATAACGACTTCGTTATGTACGAAGCCGCCGCACACCGCTAGTTATGCATGGCGTCCAAATAAATATGAGTTTCTTCAGAATACAAAAAAGTTACTTTACCTTTTTTGGAATTGTAAATGAGTATTCGTCCATTCGTCAAGTATTTATTCATTTTCTTAATTTTATATTTACATTTAAAAACATTTTAAATTTGTAAATATTTTATACAAAAAACTGTAATATTTTAGTATACTACGCAGCTGTATATGACTCAAATATGATTATAAATTATACCACTTTTCCGATAGCATAACGGCCATTGGTTAGTTCATAAAACTAATAAATTCACTCATTACACGATAGCCGACCTATTGTGGTAAACTTTCCCTGTTTCACTATTTTGAACCTTAAAGCTTATAATTAAGAATTCAACATGAGATTTGTTTAGTTACAGAATTTATAATTATGCTACCTACGTACAAACTTGTGCACCAACAATGGGCCAGCAAATGCAAACTACGCACATTTTATCGCACCACGCTGGTTTAGTTAATCTGAAACTACCGTTCAAATTGGCAGTTTACATCAAAATTTATCAATTACCAAATCTAAATTAGTTTTAACGTGTTTATTTGGCGAGTAAGCACAATGATTTTCCAATTAAATAAATATTCGTTCCTAATCATCATTTGAACTGAATACTTATTTATTTTCGGACTGTAGATTCTGTGATTTAAAAATTTTTTCTCTGACCTAGATAAAGAACATTAAACATTAATAAGTCTTACTTAATGCTAACTTTATCGTAGTAACGTAGTCGAAGCTTATAAGCTGCTTGTAGACTGGCATGGCTTAGCCCCAATTTTTCAATCACCAGTAACCACTCCAATAACAGTTAGATATATTTTTAATATAATGCGTAATGTATATTATTCATTTCTATCTATACTCTAAAACCTATATCACTATTTATAGTTTAGCGAAAGACATAATATACTCGTAGGGCTTCCATAAATTGATTATTATAAAGCTCTAGCGACCCGTCCCGGCTTCGCACGGGTGCATGTTATATATATAAATCTTCCTCTTGAATCACTCTACTAAATAAATAAATAAATACTTACATAGGGACAGACAGACAGCGGGAAGCGACTTTGTTTTATGTAGTGATTGTGATTTACAATAAAAACTATACGAGCATGTTATCGACAGCCACTGCATCGGAAAGGACCCAGCCAAAACATATATTTAATATATCGGGGTATCTTGTAGTGCCGCTGACAGTTATGAAGACTGACTGCGATGGGTTGTGGGTATTTTAATATCATAAAAACACAAATCGATTGATATTGTATAATGCCTTGGAAGATAAAAAAAAAAAAATATAATGCTGGACAGTATCACACAGCATCATGTAGCCCCAAACTAAGCAGAGCCTGTATTATGGGAACCACATGACTAATAAACTACATTGATTTTTTTTAGTTAATACATACTTACTTATTATTCATAGAAAACACCCAGACCCGAATCAAATATTTGCAGAAGGTACAAACATTGGTCTCGCAAATGACTTGGAAGATACGAGTAATAACTTTAGATTATGCAGGCGAGTGGATTATTAATTTATTTATTTCGGCACTCATTACTTATTTTACATGTTAATATTTCACTTGAACACTGTCTTGATCTCGTGTAGTCTAAGTTGATACAATTGAGTATTACAATTACGTCATAAGCATGATACGATTGTTGCTTTTAATGTTTATTAATGTAATTAATTATTGCAATCACGTGAGGGTAGTAGTACAAAGTAGTAAGTAAGTAGCTTATTTCACTTTGTAGAATGAAAAATATTCATATTCGCAACTTATTCCGATTGCATAAAATTTTCTGAATACTCTAATGTGATATAGCTGTGACGTAATTTTGATTTTGAAAAAAATATTCTTATCTAAACCAAGGTGACTTTTAAATTACAAGTACTACATTTTTAATACATTTATCTCAAATGTTTTCTATTTATATACTATGTAATAAACTATACAGGGTGTAACATTTTGAACGGTCTAAAATAAATTAAAGGACATTGTTTTATTAATAATTAATGCATTTTATTTTTAGACATCATGTTTCATAGTAAAATTTACTGCTTCAGTCCTACATAATCGATATCTAAATAAAAACAGTGCTAGTTTTATTTTTCAAAACATCCGGGTTCGATTTCCGAGCTGAGTACAAGTTTTTTTATAAATTTATAAATGCAGTTTTCCTTGTTACTAAAATCGATGACATGGTTCCTAAGAACAAATCTTCGTATGTCTTATAGTTTCAGACTTTCCCATACTGACCGTTCTAAATGTTACGACCTGTATATAACTCTGTAGATTCCTACAAGAAATAATATTGTTTCATCCATCATTGACTCTACCTTCAAGGAAAAACTTTAGTAATGACATAGAGACAGGCTATTTTTCATTTAGACATGTCGACAGACGCCGCCGATCGATCACTGCAATCGAACACACCTCACCGCTCACTGAGCCACTCATGTATCACTCATTGATCACCAGCGAGTCCCATACATGCCTATTTCTTATGAAAAATAATAGGTAAAACGTCCTCTGGCCAGGTGGAGTGACGATTTGCGAAAGGCTGCTGCTAGAAGCTAGCTGCGTAGAGCTGAGGACAAGGCGCAATGGCGCTCACTAGGGGAGGCCTATGTCCAGCAGTGGACTGCTATAGGCTGATGATGATGATGCGCTAGAAGTAAATTGTAATTACAACTCAAACATGGTTTCCAGTCTATAGGCTTACTACCATCACCACCACACCAGCCTATATCAGTACACTGCTGGACATAGGCCTCCCCTAATAAAGGGGGACATGCCCGTAATCCCCACGCTGGGCATGCGGGTTGGGGATCGCAGGGCACAGCTTCTGGCCTAACCGACGCTGCTGCCCGTCGGCAGTCAGGGAATTTATCTGTGCCGATTTTAGGCTGTGCTATGCCGCAATCAGCCGGCCGCCAGGCTCATGCTTACTAAAGCATTCGTATTTCTTTTTAAATACACCAGGTAGTGCCAACGCTGTAATAGTTTATTATTTGTTGTACATCAGGGGGTAGTAAGTATTTATTCCAACGGAGTGGGGTTTACGATGATTTGCGCGAAGTGCGCGAGTTACGTGTACGTCCCAACGCCACATCTATTGTGCTTGTCGCGGCCGCTCACGGAAGCTATGTTGTTGTTTTTTATCTAAAACCACGGTATAGAATCATGCAGAGAATATGGTTTTACAAAGTTGGTAAATAATATAGCCATCAGTGTTGCAATATTGATGATATCAAATGATGGATATCCTACTAATGTTTTAGCGGTAAATAGTTTGTTCTTGAGGACGTTTAGATATATGTTGTTTACCTAATCTTTGACGCAAAAATGCTGAGCAAAATTATGCAAATATGTAGTTGTTACTATTTATTACTCTAGGAATCGTGCAAGCGTCACGAGCCATGGGCGCAAGTTAGTATAAAATGCCTAGACGAAGTTCTTACTTTTGAAATTTGCTTAAATGTATAATTTATTTTTAGAATCAGGTTTCAAGCGTCTGTAATACATTACATTTAACAAAAGTAGGAGGATTATTGTTGAGGTCATTACGATTCCCACATCCTACTCCTAGATCTCTCAAGTAATTTCAAACATACATTAGTCCGATAATAGGAATCCTTATTTAGAAACCTAACCCGCAAGTCTTTCATCTCAGTTACCTACTCACCATAGTACAAAGCTTCCTCTCTGTTTGTTACACCTTGTTAAGTATTTTATTCTGTGACCGCATGGCTTTTTCGTATGCGGCGGGCGATGCGGCGAACGTACAGTTATTGTTTATGTGACTGTTATTGTTCTATCTATTTATTGCCGGATTTTAACTTAGGAGGGTTTACAATTGTGTTTTACTCAGATTAGATATCTATTCGAAATTTCACCTAAAGCTTTGTTTGATAAAACTAAGGCTGTTGACCATGTCGATAAAATTAGTGGGTTAGTTTATCTAAAGCTCATGATTTTTATCTTCAAACTGTTGATTTTACGACTAAATGGAAAAATATTAAGTGGGAAGTCTGACGAAATGGGAATAAGTCGTATAGAATTGGTATCGCATGGTGTAGTCATAAGATGATGAACTGAGATTATATCGAGATGGTGGCCAATTCCAAATACGTGGGTATAATTTCAATATTTTTAGGACATAGGCCTTCCCCAAAGAGCTCCATTGTAGTTAGTCTTATGAATATTCTCAATTATTTTCAATACAGATATGTCAAAAATACCCACACTGACCAATTCAAATGCTAAGCGTGCAGATTCCAAGGCTATTTAGACTATCTCATTTCTAGAAACTACTACAACTAGAAGGGTATGTCCATTAGTGAACAGGTATATGATTTTCAGTGGATAGCGAGATCGAACCTGCTACCTGCGAGTTGATACTCATACATTACTAATTATGTGTATTAGGCCACTATGGGTTACAGTTTATCACTTTTAATCTATTATTTGACCGAGACGACTAACTCATGGAATCATAATCGGGCCCGCGGGCCTCGTTATCTACTTCCCCAATTATATATTCCTGCCACTAGACATTAGAATTATGGCAATACTAGTTTTACATATCTCATTACTGCACTTCATCACTGGTAATATAAATATTAATCATCATCACCATGATTTTAGCAATGTTTAGCCCATTGCTAGGTAATGGGGCTTATAAAATAAATACGAATAAAAAAATAAAAAAATGAATTTACTAAACGTTGTTTACTGAATTACTAATATTCATCGTCATTCAATTCAAAGAAATTAAATTAAAAGTTATTTTATACGGTGACTTACCCCGTGACTTCAAACGCGTTTATCATCTTAAACTCCCATACTCCCTGCATGCTATCAGAAACTCCTTCCTATAGTGTTTTTTCTATGCACTAACACCTCAACACTAAGCAAGAAACATACCCTCCAAGTTTAAAGTCTAGAACTTATGGTTTAAGCTCTATATATTTAGCTTTCTGAGTAAGTGTTTAGAAGCACCAAGACAAACCTTTAATAGGTTTTATAGTGTTTTTATGATGTGTTACTGTAACATTTTGGTTGATGAATAAATACATTGATCTAAATAATATTACGACAATAATGCTATTATTATTTTTTTTGGCCCATTATTTTTAGTATTTATTATTGTAGTAGTACTATTATGTTCTTGACCAATTATTTGTATTGAATTTGTTATTATTATGATATTCAATTGAATATGTTAAAATAGGCTCAAACCGAATTCCATTACCTGCTAACAACTATCTTAGCTTTTATAATTATGTAGAATGAGCAAGATATGCGATGACCAACGATAAATTATATGAGCCACGTTAAAGAGAAGGAGAGAAGAGAGGTTGCTGTATTATTTTTGTCCTATAAGGAAGGAAGGAGGCTGCTTTGGAGAGAAGCAAATAGGAGGAAGGAGCTGCATCAGTTGGGCCGACAAGAGCATATGATGACATTGAGTAAAATGATTGAATTTGAATATGAATATGAGTATACCTATATAAACGGTATTGAAAGTTTCACTTAAATAGCCCTCAATATTTTTCTTAAAGACACACTTTTTTCTGAGCAAGATAGTTTTTCCTTCACCGCTTTAGTTCGTAGTAAGCAAACATATCGTGGTTGTTTTCCTTTAATTTCCATAGAGTTAGATCTATGGCGTGGTGTTGTCTTTGTGTCTTCTGCTTATTTAGGACGTGCGGGCGACGACTCAATCTCGGATGAGCCGAGATTTTTCTGAAGCAATAACAGCGTGAGACTGGTAAAGGTCGAGATTGATAGTGGATTCTTTGTATAGCAAATTGAAATTCGGCTTCTTTTGCGGAAGTAATGCTTGTACAGTTTCTTGCAATATGATGATACAGTTTAGCACTATGTGAAAACAGAGAGAAGAGATTAATCTAATTAATCCCTAATTCTCTTCTCTCTGTGTGTGAAACTTGAAAGAGCTTGCTCATAGATGATACGCGCTTGTTAGCATTTTCACATTTATATATATAATAGAAAACATAAAAGGTACCAATCATTGTATATAAGCTTTGAAGGGAAACTAATAGGCCATCTTTAGCGATTCAGTGTTAATATAGCTTAACTAGCACTACACTAAAACCTATAAATATAGCTTGGGGCGTTAGGTAAATATATATTTAGCAAAGCAAGTAACTGAAACTCTACTTAAACGTGTAGCCAGGTATTTGAAACTCATATACTTTCCACCAGCTCACTTATATATAACACTGGAACTGAAAGGAGAAGGATAACCTCATTAAATAAGAAAACCTTGATACGTCAATATTCTTTAATTTACCGCCAATTCGGAACGTGGCCAGGCAGAGAAGAATTGGCAAGAAACTCTGCCCGGTATATTCTTTTCAACGTCTTCATTACAGTTTCTTATATAAAATAACAAATTCAATCGTTAACACATAAGTATATAATGTAAATGTTTGACCATGTAACAAACATTTACATTACGCATTAAATTTACTTATATACTTATTTTTTAGGTAATATATAAGGTATATAACGTTATACATAACAAACATTACGTTGTGTATTCCATTTACTTATAAAGTATATAATATATAACGTTATGTATTACATAATACACAACACACAACCTAGAAATACACAACGTCATTGATCAGGACTTAACGATTAGGTACTTAGCTTTTATTGCTATAGAGGTGCCAGAGCTCCGTCCGGTCCGACAGCCGACAACAGAATGAGTCCCGCTACCAGGGCGGCACTGCTTTTATAGCAACGAGTAAACAAGTCGGTCGCGTGCTTTAGCAACCACGTGTTTTACAAAAATGAAAAGGGATGAGTCCCGACCATTATTTCTCTATAATTAGTAGTATTTCTTTAAAATAATCTATCATGGGTATACTTAACAGTACTTCGTTATAATACAAGCTTGTGTGTTTTAACAATATCATATCCCACGTGGTCATATACACATATTTATCTATTATTTGGAGTATATTTACATAATATACTATCACGCTCTTCGAATGGGTGAAATCATTACGACTGCAGTCGTAGTAAGTAGTAAGACTTCGAAAACTGGACGTCAGATGAAGTGGTTTACCACCGCGATATTGTTATAAAGGTAAATATGTTTTTTAATTATACACACTATTGATATTAATACAAAAAAACATAATACATCATAACATCCATATAACTATCCATAAAAGTCGAAAAATTACATAACAAAACGAAAACGCATTATCTATCTTAAATCACGGCCGAGATTCAAACCTAGGAGGATCGGAAGGGGCTCCTACTTACAAATAATTCAAATTCATGATAAATATCCCGTTGATATAATTACGTTCACAACCATGTTAGTTTCAAAAGTCAGAATTCAAATTCAATTCAATCAAAATACTGTGTAATTTCCACTTCATAACGATAAACAAGGCTTATCAATGAATAGGCGTATCAATGGATAGATATCCGTTATCAGCCTACTGTAGCAACTTGAATCTTATCCGATTGTGGAGATCTCGTAGCATCGTGGGCACGTAGCTACGGAGCTACGTCGTAGCACGTGCTACGCTCTGATCTAATAACCCATAATACATTCTACGGAATTACTATTGTCCTGAATGGTCGATGTGTTCCTTTTTACAAAATACAGAACAAGACAATGACATTTTTATGTAATGAGCCATGACAAAAACACGGCTTTATTTCGTCGTGGGTAAAAAGGGCCCGCAACGCAGCAGACTATTTTTCACGAGTGGCTAATAATGATATTAGTTCGATTGACAATCCATTGTGTCAATTATTGGCAAGAAAAGAGCAGAATGAGCCAGAATGTGGCAGCATCGTGCCCCGAAGCGGCTCATTGTGCCCGGGATCTAATTTATTTCTATGAATAGAGTGAGCCCTTTTATGTAATATGCTCATTATGGGCCCCGGGAGTACATTTAATAGGGTTGCCAACAATGAAACCGTAGATGGATATTCGTATTTCGTTTTATTTGTATTTCGGAATGTTGGGGGATTTCAAAAACAAATGAGGTTCGTTTGTTATGATCCAGACGAATGGACCGGACCAGACATGGAATAGAAATTATTTGGTCGTAGAAACGTAACTCTGTTAATACTTGTTACGGATGAATTAAACTGAATACGGGTTATTTTTTCATAGTCATCTGATTCCAAACTAGGCAGAACCTCTGGCGCAGGTTCTATGGGAACTAAAGACTGATTTACATTGATTGGTAATCTTATTACTCTTGTTGAGTACTAAACCTATATGTGATGGAGAGTCCGAGGCGAGTCACTGTGACCCCACTATTCAGGCTCAAAAGAGACCTAGTGCGGGAAACATAGCTCATCTAGGTACGTTTGCTCATACTATTAATAAGTTACTAATAACTATAATCCATCTTCTATACTTGACAATTGCTTTTGTCCAAATTGACCATTTAACAATTTATAACATCCGACCATACCACTATGTTTATAGTAGCAATATTTATTTTGGGAATCGAACCCACGACCTGCTGCAGCTCAGAATCCAGAGACACTACCAACTAAGTTATGAAGATCAATTATTTGTGACATAGGTATTTAATTCGTTTCTTCTGAATAATTAAATGCCGCCATTTTTAGACCTATTTTTCCCATTGTTGAACTTACTACTTTACTTTACTAACGGAATAAAATAAATTAATTATAATAACCAGAATAAAACCAATGAAAACTAGTTCAACCTTTTTTCGTAAAGTAAAAGCATAGATAACTCAGCTAATCCAGTCCACAAAACAAAGCTTCCGACAATAAAAACGTGCTATTATGAGTAGGTAATAAAGCACCTCTGTAAAGGAAATTAGCCGAGAGGAGAGTTAGAGTGGAGTAACGAGCAAAAACAGTGTAGGGTTTGATGACCTCATTAGAGGGCCATTCAGGTGGGCTGTCATAACCGTCCAGAGTATCCTCACACGGCCGAAATACCCTTCCTATCTACAATTCTTTTATTGATACTACAACCATGATACAACCTTATAATTTCGTACCTCAAAGATCTGATCTTTCAAATCAAAGATAGAGAGGTTACATCTAGCTTTTACAATATAACTGCAGGTGTTATGATTTTTACTAAACTCGCCAATAGTTGGAGATGCAAGAGATACCTACCTTTTTAATGGTAGTGGTTACCGTAGAGTGGTTTATGTATAAGTACGTAAGTAGGTGTAAAATTCTTTTGAATTGTTTTTTATATTCACGTACCTTGGTTTGTGATTTGTATTTACATCTTTTACACATTTTAAACTTTTAGAATGAGTTTGTTTTTGTTTTAATTTTTGGTTTCGTAATTATTTGTTCCTTTTTTTTCACTTTTAGTTAGCTCTTGCCTGAATAATAATTGTAATATTGTCCGTTTGTGAGTAATCTGTTTTTCCTAGCGCTTATTATGTAATGTTTTAACTGTGGGTAGATTATCCGTAACGTTAACAATAGGCTCTGACGGAAGACCAGCGTTGGTTGCTAGCTTGCTAGTCAGCCAGCCCATGCTGAGCCGGAGTCCCTTTTGTGACGTCCGGACTTACTATAATTATAAGTTATTATTTTTATAATATTATTGTTTGCGTTACTTTTTCTAGGTATATGTAAGTCTTGTGTTACAAATGAATTTATTTTCATTCTTTCTTTCTTTCTAGATTGTAGGTTTGATTTCCTCTACCAAATTTAAAGAACCACCACATCCATGGATTACAGACACAGTCAGGACTATGATTAAGATACGTGACAACTATCATAAGAAGTATCGTTCACTTAAAACAGCAGCATCTGGCCAATGTTACAAGGACATGAAACAAATTGTCATATCAGCTATTTTCAGTGAAAAAAAAAGCTTACTTTGAGCAAAATATAAATAAAAATATACATAACCCTAAAAAATTATGGAAGGAATTAAAAAAAACTATTTTACCCAACAAAAATAAAGCAACTGAACTTCCCCCTCACTTTGATAACCCAGATTTAATAAACTGTCACTTTCTGGATGTACCGGGAGAAGATTCTGTTACTATTTCACAGCTGTCCTACTATGAGCACCACAAATACAATAACGAGACCTTTACTCTTAAACCTGTCAGTCAAGACATGGTTTCAGCTATCATTCGGGGGCTAAAATCAAATGCTCAGGGTCTGGATGGTATATCCTCTGAAATGATTTCAATGGTCTTGCCTGAATCACTGGAAATCATTACCAAGATGGTAAACCAGTCAATACAGAGTGGAGCTTTTCCAGATGAGTGGAAGGTAGCTCTGATAAGACCAATCCCAAAAACCACAAATCCTGTCTCTTTCAAAGACCTTAGACCTATAAGTTTGCTCCCCTATCTGTCAAAGATTCTGGAAAAGGCTGTATGTCTGCAACTCACCAAGTATCTTGAAGACAACAAAATCCTTCCACTTGCTCAGTCTGGGTTCCGAAAGGGTCACAGCACTGCCACTGCTCTTCTGGATGTAGTCGACAATATACTTGGTGCTCAGGACCAGGGGTTTATGAATATTCTGGTGCTTCTTGACTTTTCCCGAGCATTTGATTCTATAAATGTCTCCCTCCTTCTATCTAAGTTGTCTTTTTATGGTTTTGATGCTCTTGCGATCAGCTGGTTCCACAGCTACCTCAATGGCAGACAGCAACTGGTTGAGTTGAATATGTCCAATGGAAATAAGCTGCGCTCTTCTCTCCGTCCAGTTCCACGTGGTGTCCCCCAGGGATCCATCTTAGGGCCAATTCTCTTCATCCTGTACAGTGCTGATATTATCAATTCAATTTCGCATTGCAAACACCATCTCTATGCTGATGACCTGCAGCTATACTTCTCATTTGCGCCTTCTAATCTCTCCGAGGCTGTAACAAAAATAAACACTGACTTAGCTCAGGTATCGCTTTGGTCCAAGCAAAACTGCTTATTGATAAACCCTAACAAATCTAAGTTTATGCTATTAGGTTCAAGGCAAAGAGTGCAAGCTTTGCAGCAGCTTCAAATACATATTTCGGTTAACAATGTATTGGTGGACAGAGTCACTGAAAGTAGGAACCTTGGAGTGATCATGGACTCTCACTTGCACTTTGAAACACATGTAACAGAGAGTGTTAAGAACTGCTTTTATCGCCTTAAGCTTCTTTATAAGATTCGGCCTTTCATCAGTGAAGAAGTACGCTTAAATCTGTGCAAATCTCTAGTGTTATCCAAATTAAACTACTGTGATGTAGTTTATGGGCCATGTCTATTGGGTAGGACTATGAAGCTCATACAACGCGTCCAAAATGCCTGTGCACGCTTCTGCTTTCATATCCCGCCTCGCACTCATGTTACCCCATACCTAAACTCTTCCAACTTACTCAAAATGGCAGCACGCAGAAAGCTACATCTCGCAGTACTACTCTTTGGAGTTATAAACAAACAGCATCCTATTTATCTGTATGACAAGCTAGTTTGGGCTAATACCCAGTCAAAATACCCCAGCAGAGCATGTACCTATGTGTTTGCCACGCCGAAGCATAGATCCATGTCCTTCCGAGGATCCTTTAAATATGCTGCCACTCGGTGCTGGAACGACCTGCCGCCGCCAGTGCGCACCCTGAAAACGGTTTATGTTTTCAGAACCACTTTCAAAAAATATCTCATTTCGGAACAAAAATCCCTCCCAGGGTAATCTCCCAGTATGTGTAAATAAGAATATAAATAATTAAATAAACAAATATTTTTAAGTAGCTACTTACTCACATGATGCACACAACATGCTCGGGAATTGGGTTTCCATCCTCTGAATTCTATGAATCTTCTATTTCCTTATTTTTGGCACTAATGCAAATTGTTGTCGAGCCTCTGGTATAGCGGGCTCTGTAAAGTAATTTTTTTCCACGAGAAATTGTATAACACCACTGTCCTCGTTCCTTAGATGGCACTGAACAAATATGTAGCGAGTAATTACTTTAATTACTTTATTTTCGACCAGGAAAACACCAATACTGCTGTCTGCTGGCTGAACCATGTTAGAAAGGTTGTATCTGGGTATGGGTTAGTGTTCACAGGCTTTCACAAAGTTTGCAAAATTATCGTGCTGATCCGTGCTAAGTTCTGTTCGCGAGGGAAGACCAACTGTCGGAACGGAACTAGAGCCAAATCTCTAGTACATGTGAAAATCAGTGAACACTAAATTCTATGCACAGGTTATTTGCATCTTAATATCATGGGAGAAGTATTGGTTGATTTGTTCTTGCTTGTGCACTTTGTTCCGTTCCATTTTATTTTTCACACGACAGTTGACAGTGGCGTGGCGCCGCGCGCGTCGAGTCTGTGTCACAGGTCACAGAGTATAGAGGTCAGGGGGGACTTCTTTAGTGAAGGGATCACTCCTTTTTGCGTCCCGTGTCATCTTGGGCGTCTGTCCCGGGATGTGTTAGCATCCTAGTAGTCTGTGGTCCCGGGCCCCCGGACAGTGGGACGGTGGGGCCGGGCGGGCCGTTTGGATTTTTTTGTATTTGAATAATCTGTTTTGTCTTTGTGTAAATTTTGTTACCACTTAAATAATATGTGTATTATATTGTATTAAATAGGTATTTAGTATTAATGTGTGACCGACAATGATCATGATGTCACAGAAGGCCCTGTCTGAAAACCAGCGCTGCATTGGCACGTGGTATATATTTACGTGCCAATGCGGCATAAAGCTGAGACAGGGACCTGTTTTTACCCTATGTTATTTAATAGCCTAAGTATTTTTTAGATAATAAGTATAGAGTTAGTATTTTATGTAAATATCCTGTTTTTTTTTCTTTTTTGTGTTGGGTAAAAATAAATGTATTTTCTTTCTTTCTTTCTTTCTTTCTACGGTTTCCTCTACAAATGCTTGCAAACAACATCGATAACATCAGCCTATATTAGTCCATTTCTGGACATTGCTTTGGCTTATAAGAAAGGGGATATGCCCATAATCTCCAATCTCGGCAAGATCTGCAGATTGGTTTCGGTTTTGGATGTGGTGATCTCATGGTGTACTGATAGTTCCTAAAACCCATGGCACTGAACATCGTCCTAGCTTGAGGTAAGACTGTTACTGTTAATGGTACTGTTAGGGGCTATGGATGACCAGAAGGACTTTACATATATGTGCTACCAGCTTCGGCCCGCGGCTTCGCTCTCGTGATACCGGGATAAAAAGTATCCTATGTGTTAATCCAGGTTATAATCAATGTGTATTCCTAATAGTATAGTGTAGGTAGAGTATAAACTAAGTTTCATCCAAATCCGTTTTGTAGTTTTTGCGTGAAAGTGTCTTTTCTTCTTTGTATGAGCTAGTGGCCAACTCTAGTGTCGGAGTTTTTTAGCCGCCCGAAGGCCTCCGACGTGGCTTAACGACTGAAAAGCCGGGACCAAGATCTTGACGTGCCTTCTAAAGCACAAAAGCGCTCAGATAGAAATGCTGCTAAACGGTCACCCATCCAAATAGTGACCTGGCGGAGTGTTGCTTAACCAAGATGATCTGAAAAGAACACCGAAGTAAGCTACGCCACGAACGGTTGAAGAGTAACAAACATCCATACATCCATAAACTTTCACCATAAATCTCTATCTAGGCAGGTGGGTCAGTGATCGGATCATCTATAAGTAAATAATAAATTTCACAAAATTACGTTTAATTTCATTTCTACCTGAGTTTCACTGTATTCATCATCATCAATTCAATTCAATTCATTTATTACAAACAAACTTACTACGTAAATTTTCTTAATGGATAACGTAATAACGATAAAAAAAAATCAAATTTTAATTTTAAATAAGGCACATGTTGACTAACATAAATATGCAGCTTTGTGATAACAGTAAATCATCATCATTATGAGTCTACAACAGTCCACAGTGGACATGGGCCTCGCCTAATGAGCGCCATTGCACCCTGTCCTCAGCTCGACGCATCCTGCTTCTACCAGCAGCTTTTTAGAAGTGTTTTCTATGTATGATATGTATGTATTAACAAAAAAAAAGGTATCTATGTAGTATATCTATCATGTGGTTCCCTTATTACAAGCTCTGCTTAGTTTGGGGCTACATGATGCTGTGTGATTAACGTCCAGGATAATTTATTTATTTTTTTATAGATCGTCAGTCCCGTGGGTGGAGAGCGGAGATGGGCTACGTTTGCCAAAACACAATATTATTCCTATGCTATGTTTATTTTACTTAAAACACGTGTAATGTTTCTTTCCGTGGATTTTATCTCGTACATGAGTAACCTAGATGTTTGTTGTGGACTGTCACGCATCACATTACCGACTAACATTGCTTTTGTCCGGAGCGGGCGAGCAAATTGCTCTCCCCTTTGTCTCAACTTCGTTCGACACCGGATTTCAATATATTCCGGTTATTAAGGTGACTGGCGGAAATGGGTGGGTTATGAGGATTAGTTTTGTTTGCGAAAGTAGAACTAGCGGTTTTCTCGCGACTGTGTGATCATAATCCTCGCTGATAGTGCGAGCACTATTTGTAGCTAACAGATAATGCAATAAATAGCTTATCCATTGAATAATTTCGTAAAGTATTTGAAATTATGCATTCTATTTTCAAATGATCTAAAAAATTGGGCAGCATACCTGAAACGAATAAAACTCGATAACGAGAAATTGAAATCCAAGATCAACTTACTTATTTTACTTTGTATTCACTTATGATATTAAAATGATTCCACTTCAAAGAATTCTTCAATTCACATTGCCAACAGTAAATTTTAAAACTAAATACTTCTATAAGTTGGGCACGTTAAGCTGTCGATCACGTGCCCTCCTAACATATAAATAAGATTATAAAAAATATTTACGGTTATTCAAAAACAACGAAAAATTAATAATGAATATTATAAAAATGACATTAAAGTATATAAGACTAGCAGAGTTTCTTGCCAATTAAAATATTATATATACTCCGAAATGTTTACAATTACGTATGATACAGGTTACAGGTTTCAATATTTCTTTATCATATCGCTCATAATCCAATCCATGTATGATACTTGTTATAGTAATAGAAAAATAAAGTAACAGCTTATGCTAGATTATTTATGGTTATATTTTTTATCTGTGTTATACAATACGTAAGCTTTGTAGATTCAAGTACATTGACTACTCATTCTAAATTTTCAGTAACAATAGTTAAATTAAATCAAAAAAATTCGTATACTATATTGTCTGAAAATATCAGGGGTAAACACATGACTAATATACTTCTATATTCACCTACAGCAAAAATTCACACAAACAATATCTATAAAATATAGGTACACAATATTTTTAAAAGCTCATACCATTTTGTCCCTTTTATTAGAACCAATATCGCCAACTAACAGCGCACATCTTTCACAGCGTGTATTATTTCCCAAGTGGCCTATCTAAGTAATGTATTTATTATGAGTGTAGGTATATACAGGGTGTTGTCCCGGCGGCCAGTCCGGCTCGTTATTGCCGGAACGGCCTCCATTACACCGCAAACTACTTCACTAAATAATAGGCTCCGCCGGCCGCGAATACATACACCCTGTATATGCTATTGTGTTTACTGCTAATAGTAATATATGGGGGTAAAAATGTTGCTGTGATATGAAATGCCTGTAGAGACTGGGGATTTCTTACTTGGACTCTTTGGAGTTAGATTTTTAGTGGAAATGGAGTGTACAATGTATTTTCCTCTAGTTTTTTGTACAACTCGAAATTACTGTATGTATAGTTGCGTGCCCCATTTTGCAAACGTGGGAGCAGATAGCCATAATACCGTATTTATTGCCCGAGGCACTGCTTATTACTGCAATAATCACTTCTCGAGTTTCAGCAGGCTACTCACTCACTAAGCCACCAAGGCTCGCTAAAGCACTTTGCATGAACCTTTTTAAATTAGTTATTTGTGTCTAGCTTACAGCAGTTCTGCTCAGTCACCCATACACTTTGCCCAACCCCCTTCACTTTCTACAACCGCCCAAATTACTCATAGAAAATAATTAATTTCAGCAGTAAAACTGTTTTGTTTAAACAAAATGTTAAGCTAAGCTAAGTAGTAGTGAAATAAATGAGGATAATTCATCTGAGAAAATTAAAAATAGGCTCTAAGCCGAGAGGCCTAAGCGCAATTTAGTTTTAAAAGTTGCAATCAATTTGTGGAGCGCGTCCCGCACCTGGGGCGCAGCCTCTACTTTAGAGAGCCTTCTCCATTACTCTCATTAGTACACACGTGGAGCTTAAGGCTGTGCTCATAAGTACCACTTTACAATGTCAATGTTGTAACTTGAGTTTTAAAAGTCATTCAATTCAAGAATCGAATTCAAACGTGGATTCAAGTGTCTTGTTCAAAAACTTGCTTTCTTTAAAAACTGACAAACATTCTTTGTATGAGTGGTTTTTTGAAAACGAGTTAAAAAAAATGAATGAAACCGAACGTGCTACCTACTCTTCGGTCCGGTAAAGACTTTGATGGGTAACGAACAAGGTGTTTTTAACGGTATTTCTATGCATCCGATGTCGGTCTTGGTTATTTACCACGTGGATAATATAATACCAACCTCCGACCAGCCTAAACCACATAAAGACTCCAAAATGAAACTAAAATAAACTAACTGATCTAGCAATAGTCGGATTTTCAGCACATGGAAATGATGTGAATATACCTTGAAGAAGTTCCTACCCTTGAAGTAGAACTCGTTTGAAGTTCGGTCGGCGCGGGAACATGGCCCGCGGCGAACATCCCCAACTGAGAGTTGAGGTGCTCATGATATGGACTGTTAGAACTACTTACAATGTTACGAGTGTTCATTATACTTCACTCGTATATACAGCTACAGGTAGTAGCCGAGTTACGTAAACAGTGAGATTTTTTACACAATTTTTTAATATTATACAGTCTTGTAGATACTATTTTCTTGAGCTTTTCAAACTGCAAGATACACTGAATACTGTATACGTGAAGTAACGTGTGAAGTAACGAAACATCTAGACATTTTCAGTACCTACCTATTAATGTGACTGACTATGTGACCAAGAAAGAACTAGTAACACGGAAAAGAAATAGATAATTGAGGCTTATTAACAGAAAATAAAAAACAGTAATTTTTCGTAAGTATTGCCAACATCGTTCCAGTGCTTACTGCCAACAGTTTTACAATCTATAAAGCTTTGCATACCTTTAACATCAAAAAGTTGCATTGTAACGAACACCATCAGAATTCATAGCATCAATATTCGTGAATAATTTAGAGTCAAAGCCGCTTTTTAAAATTCAACAATGAAATGGAAAAGGCAAGTCGACTTCGACGTAACGACGGGACCAAATAAAATTATGTCCCGAATTATTGATGGGACCATTCGATCAATTAATTCAACCCATTAATATTCACGGGCGAAGGGAAAAGGGAAAAAACGGGCCTTTCATTCATACGGGAATGTGCTTTATGAATGACATGCCTTTGTTCGATTGATTTCGGCCGATCAGCAGGTATTTGGGGAGAATTTAGATCTAGAGTACCATACAGGATCTAAGGGAGCCCTGCGAGACCAGCCTGACCTGGGAGACCAGCGAGTATACAACAGATAGATAGATATATAGATGGATAGATAGATAGATAGATAGATAGATAGATAGATAGATAGATAGATAGATAGATATATAAATATATAGATAGATAGATAGATAGATAGATATATAAATATATAGATAGATAGATATATAAATATATAGATAGATAGATAGATAAACATTAATTTGGTTCTACAGAGACATACGGGAAATTTGCATCAATTCAATCAACAGCACACGACACCAGCCCCAGTCCACAGCTGGACATAGGCCTCCCCTAAAGTAAACAACTTAGATGACTAATTGAGCTGAAACTTGGAGTGCTGAAAGCACACTTGTGCTCGTGCACGTGTTCCTCTTCCAACTATAAATCAACACTTTAACTGCGGGCTTTGCCGCAACCGCTCGGGCCCGCACTTTGAACAAAACAAAAAAATAAGAAGAAGGAGTTCGTTTACTTGACCCATGACGTACACAAATAAGTACATAGGTAGATTTACACAAAGTAAGTACCAAATAAAGTATCACTTTTATAAGGACTTTTCAAGTAAGCTGTCGTTACAATCGGGTTTTATATAATCTGAAATCAAACTTCGATTCCTACGATACGAATTTGCTCTACAATAACGAAACAGTATATTTTATCGCAATAGCCGGTGCTAATGAGCAACAATGAGTAGAGTGAAATTATGAAAGTAGATTATGTAGCGCAATCATCCGATTGGTGTGTTTGCGCGCGCCAATAGAAAATGTTGTGATTGGCCAAGCTCCCTCGGGGACCGCGCACTGCTTGTACACTTGCGACTCGAAAAATTTCACATCGATGATAAAAACAAGTGCGTGTATGAGTGCGATAAACATATGCTTGTGGTCGCAATTGGAACTACTCTGACTCATACATTTGTTCGTAATGTTGTGTCTATTTTATTGCCACTAACGATACTCATAAACTAGTCGTATTCTTAAAAATGAACCATAACGTCTCTTGTAAGGTGCCATAGTGTTTTTATGTCTTTAGTTGGTAAGAATACTTTAGAACGTTACCTTATTCGCATCAATGAATGTTACCATCATCCGGAGCCTGACTTTACTCTAGGTTCACTATAGTTCTCCCTTTGTGTGCCCAAACTCCAGAGTATAAAGCTCGTCTCATCCAGTTTGGCCCACGATGCAAATCTCCCGCCCATCTTGCTGCTGGACATTACTACTGTACCTACTGAATTTATCTGGCAAACATTAAGGCAAGCGATAGATAGACATTTCGGTGACCTCAGGGTAGCCTAACAACTCCGGCATCACGTTTATCCACTAAGTAGCACGTACCTCAATCCCTTTGTAGTTAACCTTTTATTTTGCTCTGGAGTGTAAGAGCAAAGTCAGAAACTATTGCTTGCGAGGTATTGCTCTATCTGGCGGCGTGTTTGGTTAGGTCGGGACTCGGGGCTCACTTAGCAAATATCATTTGCCGCCCAATTCTGCACTAATACTGTTTTATTGGTATTGTTCTATGCTAAATCATAAGATTTTTCTTGAACGTCGGAACTGTGACAAGATGGTAACTAAAGAAAGAAGAAAGAAAAAAATGTTTTTATTTGACCCAAATTACACAACATATAAAACAACATTCACATAGGGCTACAAAATACAAAGAAAAAGAGAATAAAAAGACACAAGTATCGGTAAACTGCACAATAATACAGACAAAAAGGCAGAGTAGGCAACTAGCAAATATCTTACAAAATTGAGTTGTGTTGTCTTTTCGTCTGTATATATTTTGTTTATATAATGGTGTTTACCTGTGTCGAGCGTCCTAGTTAAATAATTAAGATTATAGTATAAGGCTATATGAAGCGCTTAGAAGTTATTTTAAGCAAGAAATTGGTTACTATGTCTGGTGCAAACGTCTGTATGGTCCCTATTTTGATACGAGACTGCGAAGGCTCCGTAAAACTACGTTAGGATATTAGAGAGGACCTAAAAACTCCAGATTTACCATTAGGTAACTGTTACCAAATGTGGCATTGTATACTCACAGTTCCTGATATCTACGATACTGCAAAGAATCCTAGTGTTGGGTCAGGGCTATGAATGCGATTGATGTTATGTAATATTATGTGTATATACAAAAAACATAGTCGTACTTTCTTATTAAAATATAATTCAAACCATATCAGTCTAATCAGTCCACTGTTGGACATAGCCCTCCCCTATAAAAGGGGGATAAGCCCATAATCCCCTCGCTGGGCATGCGGGTCGGAGATCGCAGGGCACAGCTTCTCGCACCACCGACGCTGCTGCCCATCGACGGCTTGGGAATTTATCAGTGCCAGTGTTAGGCTGTGCTAAGCCGTATTCGGCTGCTCGCCAGAGCCCCGTTTGATAAACAGCAGGGTGCACCTGGAGCTGGTGAGATTGGCTTGGATTCCAAAGAACCCCTACTCTCCATTAAAACGCAATGTGTTTGTGTAAAAAATCTGCACGTCCTAACATCTTTCAAGGCGATTTGCAGAACCTTTGGTAATATTTGATTCGGAAGGTCTTTCCGTCGTCCTAAGTACACATCGGCTGGTCCTCCACTACAATAACGTATAGCCGAATAGCCGATGCTGTTGTTTGAATACTTCCGCTAAAACTTTTGTTTCAGTTGATGTTGTAGTTTCTAACAGTTCACTGGGGTTTCATGTTGTTGACTTCTGAGGGTCACATTTGTGACCTATTGATGTACCATACGTACAACGTGGGCTTTCAAGCTAAGCGGTAAAACTTTTTTCAGTTCTATGCTGAAATTAATCGTTTCTTTGCTAAGATAAGGCCCAAGAAATGTCTCCATGCTCTTACTTGAAATAGTAAACATTGGAACATACTTTTTTTTTTTAATTGGGCATACAACAAAGAACGACGGCCTCTGTGGCTCAGTAGGTGAAGGTCCGCCTGAGACGCAGAACGTTGTGGGTTCGATTTCCGCCGCGGGACAAATGTTTACATTATCTCCAGATATTTGTTTCAGGTCTGGGTGTTCAAATATATATATTTACAAAAAATATATAGGTAGATTATCACTGGTAATATATCAGTCATGTAATTCCCATAATACAAGCTCTGCTTAGTTTGGGGCCACATGATGCTGTGTGATTAGAGTACATCATTATTCATTTATTTAATAACTTACACCAAATAATTTTACTTATATTATGGTCGTAAGGCAGACAAACCAATAGTTGACATCCATCTTTTTACCAACTATTTATCCCACATACATAACCTAGTCTATGTAATGTTCCTGGACCTGCCTTTGAGTCTGGTAACCTCAATTTGGCATAGGTACTGAGCAATATCTGAGATGTCCTTATTAGGGAAAGTCTAGTCTGGTAGCATAAAGTCGGCGGCGCACCTTCCATCAAATAAAGCGTAGTCAGTGCTGATGGCGAATACCTAATAGTGTTATGTGGTCAGGAACTACCTAATAACAAAGAGAATAGTTTGTAAAACATATTTGAGATGTGAAATATTAACAAAAAAAATTAACGGAACATAATGAGCTGCACATGTACAAACCAAAGAAGTTGTTTTTTTCTTTTTAGTCTATTTTACAAACTAACCGTCCTATTCATAGCAATACTATAAATCTCAGATAGCTAAAATGGCGTAAAAATATCTTGTCACCTCTTTTTATTTACATTTAAATGATGAAGCTTACTTTATCGGTCCTTTATAAAATGACGTTTGGTTATGAATAAGGGGGCTACGGGAACCACTTACCATCAGGAGGACCGTCTGCTAACTTATTAATATAAAAAAGGCGGTTAGAATAAATAATTTTTAACTGGGTACTAATCGAGCGAAGCCGCGGGTAAAAGCTAGTCATATATAAAAAAGCGTTAATTTATTTGCTGTTTGAGAAACATCAATTGAAGCAGCAACATAAGCAGATTAACACTCGAGATTGATCTAATAGCTATTATTCTGAAACTATTACGAAATTTTTCTTCTGATCAAAATGGAAAGCTTTTATTGAAGACTAGATCACCGGATGAATTTCGTACAACCTAAAACTGATTTGTAATCCAAAATGGCAATTGGCCATACAACATTCATAACTTCGATTTTTTTTAGATTTTACGGCTGTTTCTTTGGGTTTTTCTAATTTACTTGAGATTGAATCGAACAAAACAAAAAAATCGATTGAGCCCTTTTTGAGATCTTGCGAGACTAACGAATGACAATTGATTTTTATAAATTTGATTAGATCTTGCTGTTTCACAATCACAAATGCCATGAGCGAGAAGGAATTTTGAAGTTATTACCATTTTTAATTAGATTTTGTTAATCTACTTATATTGCTGACTGTACTTAACATGTTTCCCAGTTACAATTATGTTTGTATTGTAAGATTACGTCGAGATTCGAACGTGTTTGCTGTACGGATGGCACTATATTACGGTAATACCCGAAGATATCACAGGATTAGGTTAACATGCTTTGTGAAATTAATATTATTGTTTGAATGTGTGATTCAATTCGAGAACCCGTTCAGAAGAACTAATATAGATGTTATTGTATTTTGTTCTGTATTTTTATGACAGCTCAAAGGCTGTTAGCCTACAACATCAATCATCAATAACAACGTTTATGTTGGTGAGATTGTGATATAAACTTTTCTATCTATGAAACACTAAAATGCAATGTTTCACTAGCCTCTGGCTTCTCTCTACATTATGGTATCTTCAATAGATGCGTGATGCTAAGGAATAATTTTATAGGTATTTATGTATGTATGCATTTAAAAACAACAAAATAACATTCCTGGTGCTTGTACCTATTGGTTTAAAATTATTATTCTATGTACTTATTGGATTGGTGGAGGAAAAAAATTAGATTGGTACACCTAGACTTTATTGGGTCTAAAATTGGCAAATCATAAGAAGAAAGTTAAAGTAGAAACTAAAAGCACGTTGATAATATAAATTTATTCCACTTCATGTGGCGGCTAATTGCATTATAAAAAAACATGATGTCCCCAATGTTCTATAACATTTGCCGACGAGGCCGACTAACTGCTTCTAAGTGAAAGATAACAGCGTGGGTAATGAGCGGCCGTTATCACGTGCCACAGGTAACGGGTAACGGAGTAACGTACCTAATCTGCGCTCGCGGTAACGGAGCTAATGGTAATGCTGGCTTAGCCCAAGCTTCGGTAGTGTTTGTCACAAAGTCAATAGCATTTATTCAGTGAAGGAATAGAATAAGAAAGGCGGTGAGTAGAAAGAAAAGATTAAGTAAAGATATATGCGATGTAAATCTCGGGAGGAATGAACGAAGATTGCAAAGAGATGCGAGTTACTGAAGTGGATAAAGTTATTCCAAATCATGACAGGTATAAATACATGAACTCTGCCCTGACGTTTACCTATATGTTAGGTACCTATTCACAAACATTATTAATAAATAAACATATTTGCGAGGGAACCGTTTCTTTCATCATAACTTATCATAACAACGGTTATATCATTTTTATTTTATTTAATTTTCTAGTGTTTTTCTGATTTATATTGTAAGATTATATTGTATTAAAGTTTAGTGAAATGGAATAATTGCGGATTTGGACTAGAATTTTGTGATGAAGAAAATTGTTTGCGGATATTTTTTTGTTAAAGTCGTCATTGCTAGCAGAAATAGGAACTGACTCAAGACTGGACGACTGGGCTTATAACCCGTACTGCATTGCCTCATATTGGTATGAATAATTATACTTGATACTGGCAAAATTGTGTAGAACTATCCCAGAAGCCATTAAAAAAATAAGTAAAGAAGTGAAAGGCTTTTGCAGCGTCAAGTAGCAACTTTTACTCACCGTCCGGGATGCTGTAGTGTCTGGGACATATTTCAATGACTTGACCAGCGCCTGTAGGTAATATAGGTACAATTGTTATTTATCTTAGACTTGTTATAATAATTGATGATTGCCTTATAGGAACGGAGTAACATTGTCCGAATTTCAAAGAGGGTTTTATGAAACTCGTCAGGTAGTGGAATTTGTAATAAATAAATAAATAAATAAATAATTATTTAGCACATCCACTATTTTTATCACAGACAAAGGGAGCAAAATGATTTAAGTGCAAGAGTTTGATGATAGTCGATCTTAGTCAAACTGGTTTGATTATTTGACTGGAATCCATCATCTATGATCGTGTTATCGGTTAAATTAGGTGATGACAGCTATTTGACAAACCTCTATTGATGAATGTATATTGATGAATGCATCTAAGCTTCTTACTAATCTGATTGAATAGCACAGCTTGGGGAGTACAGCTGGTAAAACTAAGAGCAAACAAAGCATTACGTTCTGGATGTATGACTAAAGCCTTCCTAAAGCCATTTAAAATTGTCACCATAAACATAATTTGTAAAACTGTATAGCTGTCACTTACCAGCCCACACTTGATAAGGCCAGATTGGTGGGTTATGTAGCACTCACTGTAACGCTATAATTCCAATATACAATAAAATTATCTGTGTTACATACCTAGAGCTAGGATTTAGCTTAAATTATTGAGATAAGGTTAGGTTAAAATTAGGTTAAGGGAAGACTGAAGTGAACTAACTGTTTACCAATGCCTGGTCTCGGGCAAGCTCATAGTTTACGTTCAATAAATATGCAGATTGATAAATAATATCAAAGACGGATATATCGGAGCTAAACGTTGCGGGAAACTGAGGGGATATTTCATAGGGAAATAAAGCAAGCGGCGGAAGTAAATTATTGGCAATAAAACTGTTATATTGGTATAAAAGTAGGGGATGATGATAATATTACGAGTATATAATGATTATTCTTGAAATTACTACATTTTTAATGTTTAGTTATATAATTTTGTTATTGTCTTGTGGAATTTCACTTTGCAGATTACCTTTTATCAGGTTAGGTAGGTTGCTCAAAAAAGTGGTTTTCGCAATATGCATTAAAAAGTAGAAAGTAAAAAGTTTTAAGCAGATTTTCAAGTTGAAGCTGTGAGCGTGAGTGTGTGAGCTCCTTATCAAGGGCCTCGTAAAAATGCTGAATCTTTAGGAAAACTTCTTTCGCAGGGTCAGGAATCAGTCAACCATCGCTTAAACTCGGACCAAGTATAATTGCCAACCGTCGTACTTTCCTAGATATCGTGTATTTGCAAAGATTGAAAATGTTTTTCTTATTTACGGATAAAGTGTTTTTGTATCATAGAATTTACGATTTATTACTTTTATTTTTTTAGTTTCAGAATAAAAAATAATATAAACTCCATATGAAAAAACAACCCAACCTCTTTGATAAATTCCAATTCAGAACAGCGATTTGCTTTCGTAATGCTTAATAACCAAGTTTTGCTGGCAGACTAATGTTTGAAATATGATGTAGATAACTCGTGATTTTACTACAGAACAGTACTAATTACTCACCTGGATACCATAAAGGTGTTACTAGAAGAATAACAAAATGCCGAAAATATGGAAAGGCCGACTAGGCTGAGAGGGTTGTAGTGCTGAGCAAGACAACTCCATCTAACCATATCCCCCTCACTACAGCGGTACTTTGTATTAGATCTATGTATTAGCATCTAGAGTATTTATTTTTACTTTTTATGATGGAGCGCATGGCCCACCTGATGATAAGTGGTCACGCATGTTTGAAACGCGCCCTACGATGCAACGCCCAGCGTCCATCAATTTGAGGCTTAAAGGAGTTTATGTTCCTGTAATTTCACCGGCATCCACACCCTTCAAATCGAAACAGCAATGCTGCTTCACGACATAAATAGGCATGGTGGTAATACTTCCCCGGATGAGCCCTTCACAAAGAACTCTAATACTTCTAAAATAGTAGACACAAAAGCTTAAATTTTGAATTTAAAAAATGGGGGGACTGGCACAAAGCACTTGAATACAAACTTTCATTATAATAATCTTTAGTAAAGTAATTAAATATTTTTATTATAAGTGTCTTGCATAGTAACTCAGTTTGTCTTTTGTATTTTATTAAATTATATTATGTACCAATAATAATATTGTACTTGCATCCCGCAACCTCTATAACTTTCGGTTGCCTGAAAGATCGCTTACAGCGATAAGGCCTATTGTGTTACCTTCATGAAGCTAAGCAACTTTTATCGATTACTAGCTTCCACCTGCGGCTTCGCTCTCGTGGTATCGAGATAAAAAGTAGCCTATGCATAAATCCAGGTCTTGAACTATGTTTATTCCAAGTTTTATCCAAATCCATTGAAAGAAAAAAAGTGAAACAACCACAAACATATTCGTACACACAAACTTTCACATTTATAACATTCGTATGATTTTTCTTCAAGACCATGGCGAACAATATAATGCTAACTACCCACAATAGGGATGATGCCTGGGTAAAAAAATGATAATTCTAATTAATCCGTCAGTTAGATAAACCAAAAATATAGGACACGTATTTTTTTATTTATCAAATCAATAGAAATTCACAGAGATAAAGAACTTCCAAGTTCGGGAGTGGGGGCTCGTCACGTCACTTGTATGTAAAAAGTGTACTTACCCGTGACGTCACGCGGAACTTCAACGCACCATATCTTTGTTATTTATAGTTTAGTTGACAAAAGAAAAAATACGTGTCCAATATGTTTTTATAATGTAAATGACGGACTAATAAACTTTTTTTAGGCATCTAGCCTATTGTACATCGGTACATGCAGACTCCCGTCTCGCACTCGCAGCACCGTGCACTTTCCCGACACGGCCTGATCCCTTTAATTGGCGTCCGGTAATTGGCGCCGTGACCGGACACGTCGGACGGACACTGGTCAACGCCGGACGTCGACGTCGGTGCCAGGTACCTTTCTATAGTGCAGGCAACATTTAAATGGCGCCGGGCGCGGACATAGCACGGGTGCCATTCAAATTTCATACAAAAAGAATGGACATAAAGCAGAATTTAGGACACACGGTACGTCACACTCGGAACATGGCGCGTCATAATCACGTCAATCATAAATTGTGCTTTATTTCCATTCTTTTTGTTTGAAATTTGAATGGAATAGCAAACTGTTCGTGCCATGTCCGCGCCCGACGCCATTGACTTGTGGTCAGCACCTATCGTGTTCTAATTAATTATATACCTGAGAAGACTGTTACTGTTGATGGGAGACATTGATGACTGCATGAGCTTTGTTGTGGGATTACGTTTGACGTCGTCTCTTTAGTCTCTGCGAGTTCGGGCATTTTACCAACGTGTAAGTCTTACTTATATAGGTATATTGATAGAACTCTTTATTGTACTCACACTAACAAAATATATGGAATAATTTATTAAATAATACACAACAATCATGAAAGTAAACGCCATTGACAATTATTTATTGGTAAAATTACTTCAGTTTTACATTTTCCAAAATATTTTTCAACTACTGATTGTTTTTTTGGAATGCGAAACAAAACTAATACTCAGAGATGAGTTGCATCTCAACTTCATTAGCAAGTCTTATTGCAATATTACCTCTTCTTTACTCAACAATAACATTAGCCTAAAGTATGCGAGTTAAAACTACTTTTGCCAGATTAAACACAGCTAGTAATTCTTTATAATTGTAGTCTTTACAAAGCATTAGCGAAATAAGAAATAAAGCAGTATCCATTCAGCTTGCGGTGTGCCGTGCCGGAATAGCGACAGCGTGCGACATATAAATTATTTTTATGCTTCCTACCAACGCGTCACAGAATACATTATAATAGTACCTAGTGACTTACACAAGTTTCACTCTAGCCTTACTAAAACTTAAATATTTAGCGTACCTACTAACTGTTTAATAGTTGGTGAACAAAGTCAAAGTCAAAGTCAAAGTCAAAAATCATTTATTCAGTAGGAACTGTATAGTACACTTTGAAACGTCATTTTTTTAATTTACCACCAATTCGTAACGTGACCAAACAGAGAAGAATTGGCAAGAAACTCTGCTTGGCTTATATTTTTTTAACGTCATTGTACTTAATATCTATTACATTGTTTTTGATGGAGTTGGAGGCAGTTTCATCCCAAGCTTTTTTGTCATCTAAATAATCAGATATTTTATAATAAGCTTTATTACATAGATTACGTTTAACAACATTTTTGAATTTATTTACAGATAGATTAATCACATAATTTGGGATTTTGTTAAAAAATCGTACAGACATCCCTTTAAAAGATTGACTAACTTTATGGAGCCTTACAGTGGGAACAGCTAGTTTATCTTTATTTCTAGTGTTAACATTATGATAGTCGCTATTTTTCTTGAACATGTTGATATGTTTTCGGACATACATTAAGTTTTCATATATATATTGGCACGGCACTGTCATAACATTTATTTCTTTAAACTTAGTTCTAAGTGATTCTCTGGGGCCCATATTATAAATTGCACGAACAGCCCTCTTCTGCAACACAAATATGGTGTTGATATCTGCAGCATTCCCCCACAACAAAATTCCGTACGACATAATGCTATGGAAGTAGCTGAAATAAACTAGTCTAGCCGTTTCTACGTCAGTAAGTTGACGGATTCTTTTGACTGCGTATGCTGCAGAACTAAGTCTGTTCGACAACCCATCTATGTGAGCGCCCCATTGAAGCTTATTATCTAAAGTTATGCCTAAAAATACAGTACTGTCCACAAGATTTAGATCTTCATCTTTTATTTTAATGTTAGGGTTAACTTGTTTAACATTTGGTAATATAAATCTCATACATTTTGTTTTAGTCTCGTTCAGTAATAAATTATTTACATCGAACCAGTTAACAACTTTCGCTATTGCATTGTTCACGTCGTCAAAATTGGTCTGCCGTCGCTTTAATTTAAATAAAAGTGACGTGTCATCCGCAAACAATACAATTTCGTGGTTGTCTCTCACAAGTTGAGGTAGGTCGTTGATGTAAATTAAAAATAAAAATGGTCCAAGTATTGACCCTTGCGGAACACCCATCTTTACTACAGATCCCGGAGAACATTTTCCATTTACGTCTACTTTCTGTATTCTGTCAGATAGGTAAGAAGTGAGAAGGGCTAAAGCCATACCCCTGACGCCATAGTGATCAAGTTTCCTGATTAATGTTTCATGGTGTACGCAGTCAAATGCCTTAGACAAATCACAAAAGATGCCTAAAGCATCATGTGAGTCCTCCCAGGCATCGTAGATATGCGATACCAACTCAACACCGGCATCAGTTGTTGATCTGCCCCGCGTAAATCCGAATTGTTTGACATCTAGTAAGTTGTTAAAGTTAAAATGGCTTTGCAGTTGACTAAGAATAAGCTTTTCAAAAATTTTACTAAATGTTGGCAGTACTGATATCGGTCTAAAGTTAGTAGGGTCAGAACTACTACCGGATTTAAATAAAGGTGTTATTTTACTATGTTTCATTAAATCAGGAAACTCACCACAGTCAATACATTCGTTAAATATAAACGCTAGTTCTGGTGCGACAATGTCAATCAACGATGTTACAACGCTAACAGAAATGCCCCAGAGATCCGTAGTTTTTTTGACATTTATCAGTTTGAATGTTTTAATAATATCATTACTGTTTACATATTTAAAATAAAACGGTATTTCACATTTTGGTACATTTTTATTTAGTAATGAATCCGCAATTATAGGAGAAGAGTTTAAGGATCTTGTGGTAGAAACTGGAATGTCTGTAAAAAAGGATTCGAATGCTTTGGCAACATCACCATCTTGTTTGATGATGGTATTACCAATATTTAATTTATACTCCTTAATGTCATGTTTGACTTTTCCAGTCTCACTGTTTATTATTTTCCAAGTGGTTTTAATTTTATTACTACTGCTTCTAATTTTTGAACTAATATAATTAGACTTAGCCGCGCGACATACATTTTTAAAAATTTTTGAGTAATTTTTAACTTTATCTTTAAACTCTTCACTAAAATTATACTGTTTTTCACTGTAAAGCTCATACATTCTTTGTCTGCTTATGTGAATTCCTACTGTTGCCCACTCACAGAATGTAGGACTGTCAGAGACCATGATCGATTTAGGTTTAAATATTGAGCTAAATTCTTTGATAAAATTATTAAAAAAAGAATTATATAAATAATTTGGATTATTATTTTGATATGAAAAGGGTGATCTATTTAACAAATTAGATTTAAATTTTTCTAATCGATGCACAGTCACTGGTACAAAAGTTATTTGCCGTTTTACATTTTTCTTTATTTGATTTTCTATTTTAATTAACTGACCAAGGTGGTCTGATTTTATGTTACTAATTACATTTTTACTTAGTATATTAACATTTGAATTTGTAAAAATATTGTCTATGCATTTGGCTGAAGTGTCAGTAATTCTAGTTGGCTCCATAAAGAGAGGTTTTAGATTATATGACTTGAATAAACTAGTAATTTTAGTACTTAATGAATAAACTTCTAGAAAATTTATATTGAAGTCTCCGCATGTTATAATATTTTTGTTTGTTTTAGATATTTTGAACAATATTTCATCCATGACTTTTTCAAAAATATCATATGAGGCGGATGGTGGGCTGTACGCACTTATAACAATGAAACGCTCCAACTCTACGCATGCTATTTCAATTTGGCTTTCAACAGACAACTGGACAATGTCCTTACGTTCTTTAAATTGGATTTGTTTATTTAAAATTATTAATGAGCCGCCTCTTATAGCATGCGTTCTACAAAAAGAACTACCAACTTGGTGGTTACTGAAATTGAACATGAGCTCGTAGCTTTTTAGCCAATGTTCTGTAATACAGATGATGTCTATATTATCAGAGTTCATGAACAATTCTAATTCTAATAATTTGCAACTCAATCCTTGAATATTTTGATGCACCAAGTTAGTATGATTTACAGTTCTGTTTATTTGATTTATTTTACCATGTTTATTAAACTTATTTGAATTCATAATGCTAGAGGCTCCCTCTATTGTCTGATCTAGTAATTTAAATGACTTGGAACAAATTCCAATCTCTCTTTTTGTAAGTCAGAACAGTGCTCAATAAAAGCAGCCTTTTTAGCCAAGTTCTTGGCTGTTGTACAAAAATAGTAAGATATCGAAATAGCTATCTGTCGCTTAAAAAAGTTAGAAAGGTAATATCTACCTTTACTCAAAAATTTTTTTTTACTAACAATATTGTTAGAGTCGATCACATGAATTAATTTATTATAGCATGATATGGTATGCAAGGTCATATTTAGCTTATATCGTATGTCATTTTCTGCTTGTGACAAGCTGTTGCTATAGGGGAATGTAAACATCACAACTTTTTTTACTTTTAGTGAACATAATGTATCTAAGTATTTAATTAACTCAGTTTTGTTTATATCACCCCTATTTCGAACGTATTTAATATATTGGACCAAAAGCATTTTATTGGTTATTTTTTTAAAGACAATCAAAATTTTTCACGATGTGAAGGATAAAGCGCTTTCGAAATGTTTTAGAGTGGAACAGGGCGGTGACTGACCGAGGGCGGGCGGCTGCGGCGCTGTCTCAGAAACAATGCCTGCGAGGATGCACGCATGGCCGCACGCCGCCCCGCCGCCGCCTGCACGCGCCATGCATTCTACCCACTTTGTATGAAATATTAGCAGCTAAATATTTCCACGGTAAATATAAAACACCCAGAATTTTTTAAAAGCCAAGCATCAGCGAATCCGCGTTTTAAATTCATGAATCCACTTTATCCTCTTTGAATAGCCCCTTCGCATTTCGAATCAACGAGCGCATTCCTAGGCAACAATTCAATAACATGTCGCTACATAAAACACTTTACGGCGACGTAAAAATGATCTCGGAACATTTCAAATTGCTTGCATAATCGAACGGCAACCCTTTCGCGATTCAAAACCTCTAACTACATTAAACTCAAAGACGGAGATGATATAACAACGTCGAGGGACCGCCCGCACCCCTCAGCCCGATACCATTTACATATCTTCGATACATTTTAATATTATACACATTTCATGGAGTTCATATCCACTCCTTCACATCCCGCACGTACCGAAGAATAAAGCGCATTTTCTGAAATTGAATATGGGACAAAACTGGCTATTTGCGGAGATGTGGGTCATATGTGGCGCAGGATGTCATTAAAAGTTGAGCCCGGAAGAGTCTGCGACAATCATTGCAATTTTAAAAGGCTCGCAGAATCGGGGAATGACAACCCCGTTCACATAACTTATCTAACTTTGTTATATTCTTGTGATGAGTTCGTTTTCGTTCCGTTGGCGATATTAGTCGTTATAAAAGCTCTCGATTGTGACGGAGGTGACGTAGACACTCAGAATGAAGATCGATTGCCGAGCTAGGCTCACTATGTCACTGGAATAGGTTTATCTAGAATTTGCCATCGAGGAAATTGAAATTGAATGTAATATTATGGCCTGTGAAGGGAAAAAGGTTTCTGATTGATACGACGTTTTTGTATATATTTCTTCTAAGTACATATAATAAAATACAGTTTGTAGTACCTACGATTTCCTTTTCTACATAGTTCATTATGAATTAGTACGTAAATTGGTTATTGGTAATTCAAAATCTTATTCTTAGTCGGACACTCTTGTCAGAGTGGTCAGAGTGAGAGTCATAAAAGTTTGTGTTATAGATTTATTAATGTTTAACCATCAGCAGGAGGAGCAGTTCTTGCATTACCAGACGTTTCATTGATTCATCTTTGTGTTACATGTAAAAAAAACTTAGTTATTTGTACTTGAACAGTCGATATTTTAATATAACAAAATTGAAATATAATAATATTGTGTTTAAACAACTGACAGTTCATTTTGTTGCCGACCCAAGTTTGAGAGTAGGTACAGTACAACAGTAATATCCTGTAGATACTCCTTCAAGCAAAATCATAACTTACTAAGTGAAACGGGTACTCCGGAAGTTCATGCGCAAACACAACCGAACTTTATGTAACAGGTAACAATGTAATATAACATGTTACAGACTGTTCATGTAACTTCATCTTTTAACACTGCAGGCATCGAGATATTACCTATCCTATAGAGACTTTACTTGACTTCTTGATTTTGGCTTTTTTACCCTATTTTACCTATTTATACCCTATTACCTAACCAGTCTCCAAGTGAAAACTGTCAAAAATCGTTTGAGCGTCGTTCACATAGTATGGTAGACATCAAAATTCCACATTTGCATTCATTTTGACCTTATGTCGCTTGAAAAGCGTTCAATTTCGGCGCAACAGGCAGCATGCGCTGAGTTTTGATACGTACATTTTTTTATATGTCTGTGGCTCTAGAGTCTTACTATTATACTATCTCGATAACTTTAGGACTTATTTTCCCAAAAAAAATGCTTGGGACGTAGCACACTAGCATTATTCACACTTACAGTTTATGTTTAACTCAAAATAGAGCGAATTGGAAGCAGTAAGAGGAGGCATACGTTCATGGACTGATAAATTCTGATTGATGATGATGATGATGATGATGATTATGATAATGATGATGATGGTGATGATGATGATGACAGTTTATGTTGCTGCCTGATTGTGCCTGTGATTACCTACATGATTACCTACCAATTAGTATTTATCAGGGGAAATTAGTAGTTAGTAGTTATCAGGGGAAATGTGCTGTTTATGGAGGAGATATTGGACTGAGGAGTTTGTTTTAAGCATTCAATTCAATTGTAAGGGGTTCCAACAAAAATTTCTAGAACCCAAGCCAACCTCACACATACACACCCTGCTAACGAACGGGGTTCTAGCGGCCGGCTAATTGCGGCATAGCGCAGTCTAACACTTGGACAGTTAACAGGCTGCCGACGGGCAGCAGCGTGTGTGGTGCGAGAACCTGTGCCCTGTGGTCCCTTACCCCGCATGCCCAGCATGGGAATTATGAGCATATCCCTCTATTTATAGGGGAGTCCAACCGTGGACTGAAAAGGCTGGTGTTGTCAAAGCTATAAAACCAGGACATAAAGCATTTAAATAAGTAACATAGCTGTACTTATAATTAATCAACTTCATCATCATCACCATGAGCCTATAGAAGTCCACTGCTAGAAATAGGCCTCCCCTTATGAGCTCCGTTGCGCCCTGTCTTCATTTTTTTTTATTTAAGCTCCATCTCGAAAAATGGCCTAAATTTGACAGATAACTCTGATATGGGGCTCAGAGTAATTTTTGTCTTTAGTTTGACATATCCAGCCTCTACCAACTTTTTGCAGATTGTCACTGCACCTGGCCGGAGGGCATTCACCACGTTTGCCAAACCGCGGTCTTCACTCAAGAACGGTTATCAGTTCTTCGGCAGATATAGCGAGCCCACTGCCTCTTCAGCTTGCTAATTCTCTGAGCTATGTAAACAACTTTAGTTGTATGTCAGATAGTAATCTAACTACTATTTAATTTTTACTACTTTATATTTTTACCGTGAAGCAGGCTATATTTCGGTTTGAAGGGTGTGGGGTGCCGGTGAAATTACAGGCACAGAAGCTTATCACCTCCATGCCTCAAGTTGACGCAGGGCGTTGCATCATAGGGCATGTTCCAAAAAAGTGTGATCTACGATGTAATGCTTTTTGATAGGTAATGGATACCACTTAACAGGTACCATACTAACATAACCATATAACAAGTACATGTAACTCTTCAGGTACCATAAAATTCTATAAGTGCATGTATCGGATGACGCAGTTGTACCATTAATAGGCGGTGGCCATTTGCTGGTGGCTCTACGATTCTGTTAAATTCTCATTACAAAGTTTCTTTTTCCCAGCGAAGTGTTCGAGCCGACGCCATCTAATTTCACTTTAACTTGTGAGCCACGTTTGCCTCATTTCAAACTACCAGTATCTACTGGGATCGTCATAGAGCTTATTTCAAAGTAACAAAATTCAATAACGAAAACCTGCAAAGTTTCAGTAGGCCAAAAGCTACACATTGTCTACATCACCGAGCGAAAAGCACCCCTACCGCAGTTGAGATAAAGGCGCTTAGTGTGCACGCTGAAGTTTGTGCTTATTTATTAAGAAACGAGCGATCTCATCGCAAATTTTACAAGGGAGCTGAAAGGGCTTGCAAGTTAGATTAAAATAGTTGAGCTGAGTCGTGGGCCGCGGCTCATATGACACCGGCTACCAGACATGTTTATTATCCAACAAACTTCTTAGCTGTTTACTGAGAATATCCACTGAGATAACTACTTTATGAATACAAAAGAACCGCTTAGTACTCGCCTAAATATCAAATGAAGCCGTCTGGCTCGAGATAAGGCTCTCTAGAATACACAATGGTTTAGTCAACGATACAAAAATGACGATATTCTCAGAATATTACTGTGTTTATTCGAGAAATTGTTGGAGATCGTTACAGCAAACTCGGAACAAGTTAAAACAATTTTCTTACAATCAGGGATACTTACTGCCTACGATATTCTACGATCTCGTAGCGTATCGTAGGCACGTAGCGCGATTGCTACGGAGCCAGCTACGGCGTAGCGTACGTGCTACGCTTGATCTATTATTGTTTGTACGATGAAAGTGCTGTAATGATAGTAGAGTGCGCATGTTAACCCTAACATTCTAGGTTATTTGTCTAAATAAGAAGCATATCTTTACCTAAACATTGAGAAAGAAACTCAACTACCTCCTCAGATAATAATGGTCCATGTCAGTCTTTGCCAGTGCTACGAATATTTTATTTACAAACATGCAACTCTATCTTCACACACAGTGCACACCAGGGCACACCCAATGCAATAGAGTACCTTATATTATAACTTAGTCTAAACATAGTTAATATTAAATCTAGAAAATAGAAAAAGAATAATCAAGATTCCTTGCCTACATAACAATTAGTCCGCTAACAATGTCAAAGATAGGTAATACAATAATTTGTTGTAAATGAAGTAGTTATGTATGTCAAAGTAAATTAATTATATAATATAACTTATCCACGTGTAATTCCGTACAGTAATCTGTCTAAAAAATATGAGACCTTTGAATATATTCGTTGTTTTTTTTTCAGTGCACGTGGTAGCAACTTTAACTCACTTACTGAAACTAAGCAGCAGGCTTCCTCGCAATGTTTTCTGTAACCGTTTTATGCACGTTTTTTGAAACGAAACATTATTTGGTGCGGATATATGTAAAACTGTTCAATTGCTCAAGTATTCTTTGTAAGTTGCGGATTCGATTCCCGCCGCGGGACAAATGTTTGCATGTTCTACAGATATATGTCTCGTGTCTGGGTGTTTTTTATGTCTGATATGTATGTATTTACAAAAAAAATAATTATATGTAATATATCAATCATGTGGTTCCCATAACACAAGCTCTACTTAGTTTGGGGCTACATGATGCTGTGTGATAGTCCAGCATTATTTATTTATTTAAGACGGCTCTTTAGGGCTATATTTCACGGGGACACCATGGTGGCGCAACCAGTCGCCGCTACCAACAAAATGTGTCGGTGGTCACCGGGTGAGTCTAGTCTCTATAGAGCTGTATATATTTTGTTGGTAGCGGCGACTAGTTGCGCCGCCATGGTGTCCCAGTGAAATATACCCCTTACTCTTGCGATAAAGCCTGGAGCCTTTGCTAACCGTCACCTTATCATAATTATTTTGATTCTATCAGTGCGTGGTGCGTGCGCAGTACACATCCTGTTTAATCTGGCGTGTATGTACAAGCCCGTGGGAGGCTGACATCCTCGGATTAAGATATGCAAATGAGATCGACTCAACACGCGCGCCGATTGGATGCGCCGATCCTTCTGATGCGGAGGCTGTATCACTTCAGTTCAAGTAATCTTTATTTCTCATTTTCAACAATTGTTACTCACATGAGAAACTTGTGCTATTAGAAAAGTGTGGTTGACGTCGTGCTTCGTGATTAGGTAAGAGCTTGCTGTCATGTCGATTTAACTTTAGCAAAGTAGGGAATAGTACATTGTTCACCGAGAGGAGAAAGTGACCGATTACCGTCGAGGGTGTCGTTTGAACACTTTTTTTTTCTTTTTTTTTGGCTTTAAAACACCCGAGATCGGGAATCGCACATTCTCTCGAGTGATACATAGTGCTTTATACTACACCTACGAGGAAAATAAAATACTAACTTGACTTTGACTTTGACTTTGACTTTGACTTTGACTTTGACTTTGACTTTGACTTTGACTTTGACTTTGACTTTGACTTTGACTTTGACTTTGACTTTGACTTTGACTTTGACTTTGACTTTGACTTTGACTTTGACTTTGACTTTGACTTTGACTTTGACTTTGACTTTGACTTTGACTTTGACTTTGACTTTGACTTTGACTTTGACTTTGACTTTGACTTTGACTTTGACTTTGACTTTGACTTTGACTTTGACTTTGACTTTGACTTTGACTTTGACTTTGACTTTGACTTTGACTTTGTCTTTGACTTTGACTTTGACTTTGACTTTGACTTTGACTTTGACTTTGACTTTGACTTTGACTTTGACTTTGACTTTGACTTTGACTTTGACTTTGACTTTGACTTTGACTTTGACTTTGACTTTGACTTTGACTTTGACTTTGACTTTGACTTTGACTTTGACTTTGACTTTGACTTTGACTTTGACTTTGACTTTGACTTTGACTTTGACTTTGACTTTGACTTTGACTTTGACTTTGACTTTGACTTTGACTTTGACTTTGACTTTGACTTTGACTTTGACTTTGACTTTGACTTTGACTTTGACTTTGACTTTGACTTTGACTTTGACTTTGACTAGCCAGTGCTTTTTTTTTAGCTAACTTGGAGATAAAAACTCACTGTAAAAACTTTTTGGCTTTTGATATTTAGGTTACCAGCGCATAGTCTTACCCAAAATTAAAAAAGAAAAGCCACGTAAGAAATGGATTTTCATACACTTTTCTCTCCCGCTCAGATGCGTTTTCTCCCCGCATATTTGTTCGATATGCAATGACGTACTTTCTACCGTAAATTTGATAAAGTATCAAGGTACTTTCCGAGCAGGGTATAAAAAACATTACTATATAATATGCTTGGCTAGTAATGTCTTTCTATCCTTTTCACAGCAAAGTAGGCATTACCTTCGTCCTTGTCCTGTGAAAGTCTACTTCTGGATATACGTAGCATAACAGTCAACAGTCACATACATACACATAGTCTAGACTCTATTCTAGGTTACTCCGGCTTTAAGGATTGGTGTAAGTTAAAAAAAAACGATTTAAAGTGTACTTTATGTTCCTAATGAATAAAGTGATTTTTTACGTTTACTTTATTCTACTGTTTTGTAGGTTGACACCTGATTACACCAGTTATGTGCTATGGTACCATGTTCGATGGTAGTACCAACCAGAACACCAAGACGAGGAATAAATCCGAACTCATATCTTCTTGCGACTCAGCCGGCAGCTGCTAAGGGAGGTCCTTAGTCTTAACATATACGTCCTGCGGGATAGTGTAGTGTATACACAGGTAGGTCTAGTTGTTACACAGACACAGTAGGTACACACGTCTTTTGACTCTTCTCCCATATTATACCAACTTATCTCCTCACACCTAACCACCACCAATGGAACGGGTTTTATTATTAATGTAAAATTTAAAGTTTATATTTTGGAACTTGAACCCGTACCACCATCACGATATAGATATCCTAATAATTATATATTACATATCCTATTATAAATGCGAAAGTAAGTTTGTTTGTTTATTTGTAACACTTTCTCGCCTTCCTCGAGCATCATGAAGTTTCACACATATTGTCAACGGTAGAGAGAAGCACATGATTTTTATCCAACAAAAAATAATGTACCTCTCTAAAACTCTACATAAAAGAGTGAATTTGCGAGCAAAAGCTAGTCGATTATGAATTTACAAAAACGTACTTCATCTTCTTTTTTTCGTATGTTAGTAGCCAAATCTGGATCTGGACCTCATACGGCTTATTGACAAAACAAATGTACTCACTGACAGTGAAACGAGAGTGCGTCAGTACTATTTTGTTCTGTGTTAATGTCAACAGGGGGCCTGATAATGCTGTATGCTAAATAAGGCAATCAGAGGTAATCTATTCAATTACAGCTTCGGCAAAGCAAACAACTACCTGTGTTCCTTGGAATGCTTAATTAAAACTCTTCCTTTAAAATGTCTCTACGTGAAAACAGTTGTTCCATAACTAATCTTCGTATATATATATTTTTTTATAGTTTGAACTATAAGTCAATCTTTTACCGTGTCAATCGTTTAAAACGCACAACTATTTTACCGTGGCCAAGAGTCAAGAGACGAGAGATATTAAAAAAAACCGTTTTGGTAAAAGATTCGTTTTGGTACAATTTCTACCTTGTTGTCTGGTCATAGCTATCTGGGAATACTATATGTGTAGTTTTTTAACGATTGTTTCATATTCATCACGTTAAAATTTGCACCGATTTTGATATCATTTTTACCTGAATTTTTTCTAAGGCCTGATCTTCATCAGTGTAAGTAGAATAATTAGAAAATAGAATGCATAATTCATACAGTTTTTAAATTATTTTAATGGAATTATTTATTGCGTTATCTTATAATTGAAAAATTTGCCCTTAGGATTAGGAATTATGACAATACCTTACAAATTCATCAATTGATAACCTGATATAAATTACCTAGTTGTTGGTATCACACTAATATTATAAATTCGAAAGTTTGTGTGTGTGTATGTTTGTGGTCGCTTCACTCCGTAATGACTGAATGGATTTGGATAAAACTTGGGATATACATAGTTCAAGACCTGGATTAACACATAGTCTTCTTTTATCTTGGTATCATGCGAGCGAAGCCGCGGGGGGAAGCTAGTAATAAATAAACTACACCAACATAACCTATTATTAGTAGCAACTAAAAACGTATACAGTGAATCGAAAAAAAAACTCTAAACAACCCTGCTTATATTGGATTGAGTTTAGAAGACTGGTTATTGCAAAAAGCAATCTAGCTATTAGCAAGATCCCCTCGGTACAGTTCTCCTTATGCAGCGGAACAAAACCAGTTTGCATTTTAATTCAGAATCCTGAAGGAACTCAGCAGGTGTCGCTGCCGTCACCGATTGCAGAAGCACTTACCAACTAAACAAGCTCTGTACTGTAAGGCTGTTTCACACAAGAAGATCGGCGTTCTTTTGATATTTGAATAACACTATAATATTTTTTATGATTTTGCTCGGGGAAAAGTCAGCTCAGTAAATTGTTATGCTTATATTCAAAACGAGCCAATTTTCTATTACCCACTTGGAAACCTTTTATTTAACAATAATCATGGCTTATTATATGATTGAGTTGATATGTTAAATATGACGTCATTTTTATGTTCCTGTTAAAATTTCCATTGACCTTACAATACAATAGGTATATACATGTAGGAATTGCTTTCACATTTTTTATGGTATTTGAAGATGGAACAAGCACATGACCCACCTGATGTTGAGTGGTAACCATTACCTATCACAAAGCATTGCATCATAGATCACGTTTTTTGGAACGTGCTCTACGATGCAACACCCTGCGTCCATCAACTTGAGGCATGAAGATGATAAGCCTCTTGTGCCTGTAATTTCACCGGCATCCACACCCTTCAAACCGAAACACAGCTTCATGGCAGAAATAGACATGGTGTTAAATTGCATGTTACAGGTTGTCTCAGATTATATATATGTTATAGGTGTCTCAGATGGACCTAAGGGATACTAGCTCACGCTTCTCTGAATGAAAAAATAACGACAGATTTTGCCCACGGCATCACTCGCGTGGTCCCATCATGGTCCAATACCCAGGTCACAAATTAAGTATATTCCAAATTACATTAAAATCCGTTCAGCTTACACGTTACTACGTTGTAGGAAAGAACATACTCACACATACACATAGAGAGATAGAGAGACAGAAAGAAATAGATAGAGAGAGAAGGGAGAAAGACATATAAATTCGCATTTATAATATTAGTGGGATTAGTGTAGTGCACTAAGACACAAAATTTCTTAAATAGGATCAAAATAATACCCAAATAACTTCGAATCGCGTCGCAACCAGTGGAAAATACCTTAAACAAAGTACAAGCTCGCTAAATTACCTGAACGGCGAGGACAGCCGATAAGATCGCGCCGAGTCCCGAGCTCACTATTAGGTAATGCGAATATCTAGCACGAGCATACTGCTAATGAGTGAAGGTCTGGAGTAGCTTGCTGCATTTATTTAGAACATTGACTGCGGACTTCGTACTTGACGCTCATGAGAAACAAGACATGAGAGTAAGCTCTACTTCTCTGTATGTAGAGCCTATACACTAGGCACGAGGCAATCTATAGCAGAATATTGAACTCGTTAGCGCAACGGATACAGCCGGTTGAGACGCAAGAGTTTCATTCTCGGTGTACTACTAATATTTATTTAAATTTTAATTCTATTGACCACTATTTTTTATGGTCTAATGGTATCATGGTGTAGATTTAGTTCCTAAAAAACCCTTTGATGGCTTCAAACGCGGATCTTATCAGAAAATAATGTAAGGTTATTTTAATTAGATATTAGGTATTCTGTATGAGCTATTTTTACCTACTATGATGTATAATTAGCTAGCTAATAATTATTAGACTCCAATCGCCGTGTATATTCTCGTTAATCAGCTGTAATCCTTGTTTGTGCGCAATAATAACACGCGCAAACATCTCGCCCGGAAACAGAACTCATGAATTTTGTAAAAATATAACCCGGTTTAGCCATACAAAGGCTAAACTTATGTAACTCTTGATATATAATTTGTAATTGTGTAGTCTACATCCATCTACATACTTACATCATATTTTGTAACAAATGGTACCGATATTTTTTTCGTCTAGAAGTCTATTGCAAGAATGGCAGTGTAATATTGGGTAGGGTTTGCCATAGCAGTAACTACATAAAAGATATTATTCATAGAGTTGAGAATCCTGCTGCCTTATTCTGCTGATACCTTGATTTACCCATGGATATCACTTGAAATAAGGCTGATAAAATAATGCAGATAGCGAACACTACTTAAAAGCAAATAGTTGCAAAATCTAAACAATCAATGTCCTTTTATCTATAAACTCATTTTCATCTATCGAATTCCGAAAATATTGAGTGAATTGACGAAGTGGCCATTTTCGTAACAGATCGGCCGAGGCAGGGCAAGGGCACTGGATTAGCATAACTGATGCGATCGGCCCTTTGGACGATGATGCGATGAAAACAGCTTCACGGCGCGTGTTTACAAGCACTGCATGGCAAGTGCTCACTCATGTACGAGTATGGTGACATTATTGGCACTTTTGTATCACAAAACAATTCATTTAAAGAAGCTAAAGATATAAAACTTGTTAACAAGAAAAAAATATTTTTTTTGACACGTATTTGTCTAGTAAAGTTTGAAATTGTCTGTTCAACAACAAGGACAACAACACCAGCCTATTCAATCCATTGCTGGACATAAGCCTCCCTTGTTATTAAGGGGATATATGTCCATAGTCCCCATGCTGGGCTTGCGGATTGGGGATGAAGTGTCTGTGTTATACAAGTGTTTAAAATTGTGTGTGTCTGATACGCTAATTACTTTAACCTGCTAGCCTGAAAGAAACCCTTCGTTATATTTTATCCAATGAGTATATAAGACCGATGTTGACAACCTGTTTCCTACGTAATTTAGCCCTTTGAAGCTCCGAAAAAGAAATTAGATTGGGATACAATGACTACCTGTAGTATCTCCGGTGCTAGGAATAATTGAATTGAAGCTCTTTGTGAAGGCATTGTCTACTTGTGTGAGCTTTTTTGAAAGAAATCTTTTTGAAGCTGCATTATTTTATTCAAAGACTTTCCCATAATAGACTTTGTTAATCCACACACGAGGATAAGCAAGATGCGTGGAAAGATATTACAAGGAAGAGGCATTTTAGCTTGTTCCGTACCCCAGGGGCGAGTGGGTTTTGTCTCGTTTACTTTACCTTGTTTCATCATCAGTTGATGATGATCTTAGAATAATAGAGTATTAAAAAACATTAGAAGTTAGGAATGTAAAGAAGATTTAGTTTTTATATGAAAGTAAACAAAAATTCGCTATACTTTCGTATGATATGAACTAGATGGAATACATTTACAACAGGTTTTTCATCGAGCGTCACATGGAGATAAAAATAATGTACAGATTTAAATAGAGGGTTTACGTAAGTAGATATTGATTATTATAACACTGTTCTACAATTATCTCTCGCATATTCTATATTGATTACACGTAATACTAACATGGCTTGTAAACAATAACTAAACTTCAAATGAATTATTTAATTCACAAAACTTTCAAACTTAGTCGTACCTACGTACGTACAAAGGTACGAGAAGTGAGATCTAATTTGTTGTGATCACAACACACGGAATAATTTTAAAGAAGTTACTATAGTTTCAGAAGTGAAGAGTGATAACGCTGTCAGATAGCTAAATATCAAGTAGCTATCAAGTACAGAAGTAGTAGAGTTCTTTGTGGAGGGCTCGTCCGGGGAAGTACTGCCACCATGCCTATTTCTGCCGCGAAGCAGCTGTGCTGTGTTTCGGTTTGTAGGCTGCCGTTGAAATTACAGGCACAAGAGGCTTATCATCTCCATGCCTCAAGTTGAGCGTTGCATCGTAGAGCACATTCCAAAAAACGTGATCTACAATGCAATGCTTTGTGATAGGTAATGGTTACCACTTAACATGAGGTGCGCCATGTGCTTGTGCCATCTCAAGTACCATAAAAAACTACCTATGTGGTACTACCTGACCAGGTACTCTGCCTTCTGTGCCTTAGGTGGCCCTTCAAGTGCATATTATAGCGCCTGCTACATGGCGCCGTATCTCACGGACGGTACGACGTTAGCTCGCGCGTTAATTAGTCGATACCATCGGCACAGCACCACGAATTAAACTGGTAATTGGCCGCTCTTGTGGATCTATAATATTACTATGCATAGAGCGAGGTCTCGTTTTATATTGTCTATCTTACTAGCGACCCGCCCCGGCTTTGCACGGATGCAAATTACTTGACTTATAAACCTTCCTCTTGAATTACTCTATCTATTAAAAAAAACCGCATCAAAATCCGTTGCGTAGTTTTACAGATCTAAGCGTACATAGTAAAAGACAGACAGCGCGAAGCAACTTTGTTTTATACTATTTAGTGATGGCCATTTGAACAAAATAACAACAACGACCACACCAGCCTTTAATCAGTCAACAGCTGGTCTATGCCGCAATTAGCCGGCCGCTAGAGCATCTTTTCTTAGTTAGCAAGGTGCACCACAGGGCGGTAAGATTGTAGTATGGAAATGCACCCTTTCATCCCTAACCAATCAATAACTTTAGTTACCTATAAGTATGCGTTACACACAGCGCAACGGACTCATCGAATCAAGCTGATTATTAGACTATGTGTGATGATGAGTACGATGCGGGGCTATGAACTTGTACCTAGAGTGTCGGTCACCAAAGATTGGTACCTACAGCACACATAAAGGACTATTGATGCGAAAGTTGAGTGAAACTAAGAACTATATTTTTTATAGCTTATATTAGCTAGGAAAACGAAAGGAATACTAGCTACACTCAGCACTTATACTTAGTACTATACGTGTAAAGTAAAAATGCTTTTGGAAATATATAGAGAAAAATTATTTCATCAGTCACATACCGACTTTTTTAAATCAATACAGTTACATTCAGCTTAAACAGCGCTAAGTCACCACGTATACATAACGCTGGTGGTTATGCTAGGTATCGAATCAGTGCTAAAACTTTATTAATAACAGCGTAGGAGCAGCTAAGCGAGGCATTTACATATTTCAACAGTTAGAGCGCAAGATCCATTATAATTAATCTGTAATTACGATTCGCAGTATCCGTAGTTTGTTTGCTAATATTACAGTGCTCGTCTTGTGTGTGGCATTTGGGAGAAAGACGAAGCAAACACCTTCTTTCTGCCTATGAACTTCCACTACAGGACATATTCACCACATGTGGCGAAACGGTTACCTAGTGCTGATTAGTGACAATTAAATCCAGACTACGTTCGCCTTATTCACCTCGGGTTACAAAGTGGTTGGTGTTCAAAATATGCAATAGGAAACGCCATAAAAAATGAATCATTGACATCTGAATAACAAATATTTCAAAACATGTATTGGTGCGTTTTTCATGGCAGTATTCATTCCTTCTGCATGAGCTAGTGGCCAATAGGTACATATACTAAGGACTCACTCGGTTTTTTTTATATTTTTACGAGAAAAGTAACAGCCAGCGAACAACCGTTATACAGATGGATAGTGGATTGTTGTTTCCTTACGACATCCAATCTATACTACCGATAAACCCCTACCTTGAGCACATAAAAGGTAGTTATATAACCTAAACTAACTTAGAACTTATATAGAAATTATATAGGTAAAGTTACATGTAAAACTGGCAATCTCCCAAGGCAAGGCTCCCCTCATAACGACACTAGCACTCCCCCTCATAACACTTTGACACAACGCTCTATGTAGCTGGACCAAGGCCTCTACTCTGAGCAGCATGTTGTAGCGTTCAAAGTGGTAAATAAGTGTATTGTCTAGATCTTAAATAGTGGTGCTTTAGAAGTAGGTGATGGAGAATTAAGAACAAAATACCATTCATCATTCTCCTGCCCTTGTCCCACACTAGGTGTTATCGGCCTTTTTTTTTCTTCCACTCACTTCTGTCAGCTGTCACATCTGTGTCCACGTTGATGCCAACAAATATTTGCTGCAATTAAAATCATCTTGTTGTTGCCCAAAGGTCGAGTCTCCCTCTGGAAACCATTGGAAACACGAATTTTTTTATAAAACTCAACCTCCATCGCCTTTTAATTGTTAATCTTGTCGACGTCGACATTGGCAAAGTTGTGGACGCTATACCACAGAGGCCATAAATAAAAAGAAGAAGAAAATAATAGAACTAAACCTCTTTTCTCCCGCAGTGCAGTAGTAAAAGACTCGCACTGCTATTGTTTATATCAATATTAGTATCGGAAGTAGCGCTGGAGTCGTACACACCGCGGCGCGGCGCATTAAGATATGCTAATGTTATTGAGAGTCGCGTATCTCAGATGCTGATAGAAACGCGCCCATGTTTCCCCTTTAAAAGCCGTATATCGAGTAATACGATCTAAGAGGATCATCGTCGTAATGATGACCTATTTTAGACAGGCCCCGCGTCAAATTGCTGAGCCACAGCCATGGAAGCAACCCTCGCTCGGTATTCATTTCGATGGTTACAGCGTTACGGCGTTACGGTTACGTCCACAATAAAACATAAAGACATTGTATAGGTACTTACTTACTATAGCGAATCTGTGCTAAGGGTAACCCTGATGTCACTAGAGTGCGGCATTCATATTCATATTCTTTATTGTTCCATGTGGTACAAGGTGATCTTGATTAAAGTTTGGTTGGCAACCGGCCGTTATAGTCATTTAGATATTTAGATTCAAGCGCTTCTGTCCTACGGAGCAGGTAAATATTTCGACCTTTTTCATAATCAATATGAGATTACCGATATCGATGGGCTCGAGCGACCTTTTAAATTCTCCAACATCAGAATTAGTCACCAGGAAAAGGAAGTCGGCATTGGTCACTGGGAAAGGAAGGTTTGGCTGGTAGAAAATGCTTCTAGTATTAAGCCCACATTTTGTTATATTTATTGTGCAATAAAGTATAAAATAAATAAAGTATAGAGAGCCGTAATAAAGAGCCTTAGCGAATTCTGGTTGTTGATGATATAATGACGAAACCCAGATATTTTGGAATGGATTTTGAATAAAATAAACTCCATAATGCACCGGTACTGGCATATGTCTTCCAAAATGGTTCATGGTTCCCGAAAAACTGTACAACGGATTCACGTGGAACATCAAAGGACCGCCCATTCACGTCCACACAATGCCTCGCCAGCGTGCATGCCAGTGAATGCACGCCCGCGGTACGGGCAGAGCCGGAAGTACTTGAACGAACCGCGCATCTAAAAACACCTGCACATCAAGATTGTATTCTTAATCTTATACCTACCGGTCCAGAACTAATGAATGTGCAAAATTTCAGCTCAATCTATACAGCAGTTTTGGCGTGAGGAGGAAAAACGTGTCACTTATTACAAAATTTCGCTTTTTAATATAAGTTGAATTCTACAACGAAACCAAAAATACTTGGTCTAGGCAAACATTGTTATCTTATCATCAGGGTGGGCGCTGTTGCCTATCACACAGGATATTTCAATATCCTAGTTTAGGTATCAGTTGTGTCACTAATTTAGAACTATAAAACTACCTTAGGCCTATGTAATTTACTTTAAGATCTGTTTTTTGTAATGTTTATTTATGTTTCAAATCTATTGCTGCATTTTAATATGCTAATCATGTCAAATTAAACTGAACCTTAGTTAGGTATAAATACGTTGTCATTGTTGATTACACAAATAATAGCTATACTATTATTTGTGATACCTTGAGCACAAACGTCCACGCAAAGTTGTCCTTACTTTGCTAATCTGTAGCTTTAGTGTAACAACACAGAAGTAAATAGAACATCAAAATTGTAACTTGAAATACCTACTACATAGGAAATACATACCTACATACTACTTGTTTGCCTACATGCGCATATTTACTACCTACATATATATAAACAACCAAGTTGTTTATATAGAATTTATTTCTCATTTTAAGCATCAATTTACAATTTTAGTGCTTACATTCAGTTATTGAATTATAAACTACCTTTAACAGTTTATAAAGTTGTTCAGCTACTTGTGACAGCGGCTGTACCTCGTACCTACTATCAATCTGTGGCACATATTCTAAAGGTAAAATGGTAAAATTCAAAAATGGGACGAAGAAAGCTCTGCGTCGTATGTGGCAGTATTTTCTCGGAGTTTTGTCGTCACAATGGCGACGATGTATAGGAATTCGTTCTTGTTTATTACGTTGTACACAATAACCTTCTGTAACTTGTAGTCAGCCTTACAAAGGGCTTTTTACGTTCATGTTGAACAGGCTAGCGTATATTTCTGCACAGAAACATGATATTATTTGTTACATTTAGTATAAATGTTTCCTGGCTAAATATTGTAGTATTTCCATTCACCTGGTACATATTGTTTTAAATCATTACTAACATAAGCGCGACCTATCGTAAAATCAAATAAAAATGAACTTACTTAGTATTTAAATTCGTAGAGCTACGCCGCGGCCGTAGCGTGCGGCGTAGCATGTAACGCGCCGTATAACGAAACGGTCAAGAAATAGTTCCTTGCTACGAAACACCGCGTCGAGTTTTACTCTCAAGGATTAATACCGGGTGTTTTCTATGTATGCTATATATGTATTTACAAAAAAATGTGTATTAGATCAATCATGTGGTTCCCATAATACAAGCTCTGCTTAGTTTGGGGCGTCCCGCATTAAATATTTATTAATTTTTCGAATTTAAAATAAGCTTCCACTCCTCGGGGCTATTTAAATTACCTTGACCTATGGTGGTCGCATTTCCCATGCTTTTCCCATCTACCATATTGCTATTAATACCACAGTTTTAAAAGTAAGCTAACACAGTTAACAAATATTTAATGAGAAGTTCTATTTAACAAAATAAATAATATTCTTAAAAATGTACACATACATATATATAAATAATTGTTAAATAAGTACTAAAACCTACATATAAAATTATAATAATGTACAAAAAATCTACCATTAATATGACTAACGTAATCTGCCATATAATACCTTCCTATTTGACAAACAAATTAGAACATAATAAAATGCATGTAAAATTCACTTTAACTTACATATTCCAATTTGAGTTACCTTCAACTATCATGTGACTATAACCTTCCTCTCTCCTATTTATTATTGTTGTGCCCAACAGGGTCCTTAATGCTCATAAAAGCTGTAAACACCTGTATATTTACATTACCCATAGAGTTTTGAGTTAAATAATTCTGAAGGTATTTGTACGGAACAGGTATAGGTGCCTACTACATATTGTAATGATGTAATACAAGGACTCCATTCTCGAGATTCCAGCGAAACGTCCGAATATGCGTGTATTAAGAGATCCTGACGATAATTCGATCCGATAAATGCCTATCTGCTGAATGGGTTTCATTAGGAAATGGAATGTGTTGGCTATCGGAGCTGCCTAACTATAGCGATGTAGATACCGAGTAGATTGACCCAATTTGTTAGTCCAATGTGCTTTTAGATTAGCGAGTACTCGAGTATTACCTTACCGCCTGGCGATTTAAGCGGATACTAATTAATTAAGTTTATCTATATCTGCTGCTATAGGTAGGTACCAATACGTTTAAAAAGATACTAAGTTTTTACTGTGTTAATACGACAGTTCTACTGCTGAAGCTGTAGATGCAGTGAGCTTGCCATATCCTGCCGAAGAACCGACAACTAGAGTGGAGACCGCGCCCCGGCAATCGTAGTGTAGGACGCCCTCCAGCCGATCTGAGCACAGGGTGTGTTGACGCTCATCATGGCGTTTAGCAGTGGACTTCTATAGGCTGGTGATGACGAATACAGTTACAGTTCTAAAGCTTGTATTAACATAGTTAAAGTTAGCGATTGCGGCACCTACTTAACATACTATAGGTAAGCAAAGAATGGTTGAATGCTAAATTATTAAAATGCTATAGAATCGTTAAAATTCTACTACTCATTAAGAGTGATTTCAAATAAATGAAACAATTCTGACACCACAAAATATTAGAAGTGGATGAAGTAAGCCAGCCAGTAGTCTATGGTGCAGCTTCATTCATTTGCAATCGTATCCCCGATCCCTTTAAATAAAACGCCATTTACATTGAGTAATTTATTCAGAAAAAGTGGAAACAATATTCCCTTTTAGATTCTAACAAAACCAGTGCTAAATTAAACTAACTCTTAAATTAATTAAACAATAACTATTGTGATCTTCACTAGTGCACGCCGTCATGTCTTTGGTATTAAAATACTGAAAACATAAATAAATCACAGATAAAACACTTACAAATAGGCGAATCACTGAAATTAGTTTTTGATAATTCGTAAAACGTATGGCAAGTTTTAGTACATCTGTACAAATTAAAAGTAAAATAATCAAAATGCTTTAAATGGCACAGGAAAGTTGAAACGATAAATTAACAAATTAATATCACAAATTTTAAAAACTAATAAAATGTCTAAACACACCCCAACACTTGTAACTTAAAATAGTCATCTAAATAGATACACATAGAGCCTATTTCACCATATTCTGAAAAAGTTAAAGCTTCAAGTTATGGACAGTTCAAAGCCAAGTTATTATGACATTCAGGTTATGGTAAAACAGGTGTCGATATTCTAATTTCCAACATCCATCCATCAGTTGTTATCTGCAGACAGAGTGCGATCATCGTCATCGGAGCGATCTGTCGCTGCAATAATAGCCAAAAATCACCCTTTCAATCAAAATGAACCTATGCCACCTTTTGAGAACAACTAGGCCCATGTTTAATCCAACTAATAGGCGGTTTAAAAGCTGTTCTGCATTTCTTTTGGACAGATTATTTCATGTATTATCTGTCATAGATTTACGTCATATGGGCCTCAATCTCATAAAATGACAACATTCTCCAGTTATAATCTATCCTCAACATACAAGGCTGCTATCAATATCTGTTTCCCGCATAGTACTATAGTGACTTATAAGCTAGAGTATGTGCTTATTCTAATACTTGATCTATTACTAACATTTATACAGATATTTTAAGGGGTGTAGAAAGATTTTTTCTTAACTGGAACATTTATATAAATTCACGAGTTTTGAGAAAGTATGATAAAAAATTCAGGTTTTTTCACCGTAAATATATGATTATAATGATAGTTCCAGTAACATAAATAAAATATGCGTTCCTTAGTGATTTTGTTTGGAACGCTGAAGCTGGGCTAGCTGCTTCTAAATAATAAAACTTACAGCTAGTTCTTCAGTGCTAGGTAACGTCTAGCTCTTAGTGTGCCTAATTTCCCTGTCATTTACCATGAAGTCTGTCAATCGTGGACAGTTGACACTAAGCAATGATACGGACTGTTGGTCAGTCATAATAATAACCAACCAATCGAATTACACAAACATAACGTGATATCGTCTTGACACGATACTATTGGTCAATTTTACGCATCCGTATTCGCTTATTGGTGGCCAGGTCTACGTGATTAACTTATGACTACATTTCAAGTTTGAACATGTCTGAATGTGCCACGGAAACGGTGGGGGACAAGTGGGCAACACAGGCACGCACACAAACACACGCGCTATCATACACACACGCACACGCACATCAGACTGATCTCAACCTTATGACTATAGGCGCAAGGTTTACTTGCAAACATCAATACTAACTGACATATTTCCTTTCTACACCCAAAAATAATTTCTTCAATAGAACGACTAACAACTATCGGCGCACGCACTTGCTAAAGCTAAAGTAAACCAGCGATCTTGTTGTGTAACTCAAATGATTATTGACATCAATTCTTTTGGCACTCGAATCCCAGACTCTTATTGGTGGAATTTGCTAGGTGAAGTTATTTTCCCCTTAGGAAGGCGACAGCTATAGAAATATACATTCTTACTTTAATCTTTGGCTTACAATTCATTCTCAAGACATAAAGGCCCATTCAGATATGAGCGGTAATCGTTACCACCATCGGTAGCGACATGTGTTGACAAGGATGTAAGTATCGCGGGCGCCACATATCAGAATGAAACTGCATGTGCCAATATCAACGGTCATCGCACATATCTGAGAAACAAGCGAAAAAGATAGCGCTCTTTTTCGCTTGTTTCTCAGAGTGATCTATGATTTTCAATAGACTGATATTCTTAGCAATGTGTGCGAGAGCCGAGTCATTGCAGCTGTAATACTTATTGACTGTTAAATGCAGATTTAGCCCAGCTGGTCCAAGGATAGCGTTTGTAAAACCGCACCAACTAACTCGCCAGCGACCAGAATCATCTAACGTAAAGGCTTCTTACACCACGCGGTATTCAGTCTATCTTAGTAAGTCTGTCTTACACATAGCGTAGTATAATAAGAGTAAGCCACTTAGTCGGTCTTAGGCTTGACTAATTAGTCAGTAAGACAGTCTTACTAAGACAGAGTGAATACCGCGGGGTGTAATAAGCCTATAGGATGCAGCAGGTCGATGGCGAGCGCAGAGCGGGAGCGGGCGAGTAGTGCCGTCTCGCTCTGGCGTGTGCGTGAGTGTTGCCGTCCCGCTCTAGCGGCTGGCGGCGTCCTGCTCGGCTTGCAGCAGTTCGGCGAGGTTGGAGATCTGTATCTCCTGCACGCCGCGCCCCGCGAACTGGATGTAGTCGTGTCCCGGCCCGTCCGCCAGCCCGTATGCCTTGCCGTCTGCCTTGCCGTCTGCCTTGCCGTCTACCGCGCCGTCTGCCGTGCCGTCAGCCGATCGCTTACGCACTGGAACACCACATGGAATAATGTTCAGGTTGTTCATGTTGCACCTTCATAATATGATAAGTTGGTTGTCGGGAACAGTTGCATGTTATTGTAATATTGTGTTGAGATAGGTACCGTAAGAAAAGGACTATATGGCGTTACTACATTTAGTCGGATCCTAGAACGCGCGTTCCGCGCTATCGATCATCATCATCATCAGCCTACAGCAGTCCACTGCTGAACATAGGCCTCCCCTAATGAGCGCCATTGCGCCCTGTCCTGAGCTCGACGCATCCAGCTTCTACCAGCAGCCTTTCGCAGATCGTCACTCCACCTGGACCTAGCCGGAGGGCGTCCCACACTACATTTAATTTATTTTATTTTATTTTAAGGTTTATCAACGAAATTTACAATCGTGAAAATGTGAGGAAAAGGAGTTACGTATAATTTCACTTAAAGATGAACACAACATGCATGTATCACTAAATACATAAACTAAATATTGTAGATATGACCGAGAAACAAAAACATGTAGGTAGATAAAACTTTGGTATGACAAGAAAGAACTCAGTAACAAAAAGAACATTAATATAAAAACTAGGTAACTAATAATGATGGCTAAGAATGATTGGTGAGTGGCGGTGGATCCAAGATCCAAACTATTTTACTTTTGAAGACTGATGGCTTGTCATGATTGATATCAACAGTGTTATCCTTGCTGTAAAACTCCCTCAGTAATCTACTCATGCTGGGTATAAGTGAAAAATGACCAACATTGGTTTTATAAGTCTTATGCGTGAGTAACGGAACAGAGTGTCGTGGCAGACGTGAAGGGACATCAATTATGAACTGGCTCAATAGATCAGGGTTATCAATGATGCTGTTTAGGTATTTATATTAGAACAATATGTCTGCATTTTTAGTCTATTTTTCAAACTCATGATTTTATAGTACATTACTGCAGGGGCCAGAAAAAGAGGCATTGATGGACGAACGTGTAAATGTGGGGCACACATACGTGAGTCCATCAATGGCTAGTTGTGGCCAAGGCTTGTATAGTACGTCACTCAAATAATGCGCGGAAATTAAAACATAATAGTTTCTAGACAGAACTTGTACATTTTTCAATATACAGCATTCTATTTAAAGCCAGTTCGAAATTTAAATAAACCCTTTGATTAGTTGCCACCTTGGTTGCCATGTTTCGGAGTAAAAGATCGTTCTATTTTTAAATAACACGACAGATATGAATTTTCATACAACCTTTGCCGGCCGCCGCTCGCATGTCATGACCAGTACAGCAATTTCGATTTATCTCGAAGAAGGTTGTCAAAATAATGCTTTAATTTCCAAGCATGTTTGAGAAAAATAACTTAAGACGCTCGGTATAAGGTGATCGTGTGACAATATGTGTAAAATTGGGTGAATCGTCTTTGTATACTTTTTAGTGATCCTTATGAACCTGGTAATTAGGGTTCCACACGACAGAACAGTAATCAGCTTACTTCTGACCAAGGTGGTGAATAAAATCGTTCTTGTGCTGAATTTCTTAAAGACTTGAATTTCTGGATAAAATGCCTAACATACTGCGCGCAGACTTGTAAATTGTATTGAATAAACTGTAGCTTAGAATCGATTGTAACACCTAGATCGTGGACTGAATTGCACTCTTTGAGTTGGGTGCTATCTATTTTGTAAATTGTGTTTAGTACTGAATGATTACGTGTAAATTTTATAAATGAACATTTTGATCAGCATTCAGAAGCATTCCATTTAGTAAGCACCAATCTGATAATCTATTAACGTCATCTTGGAGTGTGTGAGCATCGCTATCACAGTGTATTCGTTTCGCAATTTTTAGATCATCCGCAAAAATAAAGCATTTTGAATTCTGAATGGATTTTGAAATGTCATTTAGAAATATGTTATATCTAGATATGGGGTCCTAAAATAGAGCCTTGAGGGACTCCTGATGATGCATGGTAAGGGTGAGAGGCGTAGCCTTTAATTACCACATATGATGGTCTACTATGTAAATACGGAGTTAGCCAAGACAGAATAGAGCCTCCAAAGCCGAATGATGATAGATTTTTTGTAAGTATTTTATGGTTAACCTTATGAAAAGCCTTCGACAAGTCCGTGTATATTGTATCAACAACTTGTACACGAGAGTCAACAGAGTTTGAAAGGTAGCTAACGAAATTTGATAAGTTAGTTCCAAAGCCCCGGGAATACTCCAGTGCAGTGATTTATTATATATCATACAAATAGGCAATGCTAGTGACGTTTGCCGATCGGGGTGCTCATCGAAGGCGCTATCGATGCGTTTGGGGATTTAGAGACCTCATCTGTCATGCATTCGGTCGGAGCTTTTTTCGTGAATAACCTTTGAAATGACAATTTAATTTGTTTCGTTGCCGTTCGTCGTCGGTAACGTATTGCGGCGCGTGGAGACATGTCTCAGTGTGTACGTACCGACGAGCCGGTCCTCCTTGTGCAGGCGGTAGGTCGGCTTGGCGCGGCAGGCGCGGTGCAGCGCGGAGGCGGCGCGGTAGAGCGCGGGTAGCGCGGCGCGGTGCGTGGAGCGCACACGCGACATGTCGAATGCGGCGCCGCCCTCGATGCTGAGCACGAGTAGTTCGGGCGCCAGCACACTCTCGCGATCCAGCTCCATCACGAAGCAGCGCTCGGCGTCCACGATGCCTGCAACGCGACCATCGACCCTCAGCCGACTGCACGTCGTCCCTCGGCTTCCGGCGCGTACGAGGGGACCGACGTCAGCCGCCCGGCATACGTACATTTATACCACACGCGATGAGACATCAAAGAACACCAGCCTGTCCACAGCTAGACATAAGCCTCTTCTGACACGAAGGGGGATAATAATTCCCGCGATGCGAGTTGGGAACCGTATTTGTAGAATCACCGACGGCCGGTGCCGCCAGCTTTCAAGGAATCACGCTGTGCCGGTGTTAGGTTGTGCTTAAAAACCAGTTGCACAGAGCCCCTTTTTGTAAAAGGCCTATCAGACCACGCGGTATTTAATCTGTCTAGTAACACTATCTTACTGACTAATTAGTCAAGCCTAAGACCGACTTAGTGGCTACTCTGATACACTACGCTAAATGTAAGACAGTCTTACTAAGACAAACTGAATACTGCGTGGGGTAATAGGCCGTTTAACACGGTGCAGGCACTGCAAATATGCGTCGCGATGACAATTACAACGACCATTTTGAAGGTTGGAAAGCCTTACATACCAATGAGACATACTTGTGACAGTTCCGAGTACTTTGCACTTAACTCATCGTAAGTACCTACGATACGATATCCCTTTTTTAAATCCACTACAAAATAGCTACCATTGCAAACACAAAACACATCAAGCATCTACAAACTATGCTCAGTACTCTATTGTGAACAGACTTCAAAGGGTATAGACAAGGCATGATCCTTGATCCTTCTTATACAGACTTCAAAGGGTTCAAAGGCGTTATACAAGGAATTCTACACAATTGATATATTTTATAATCGCAAAGGAGCTTTTAAAAGAGAACTTATGCAGATATTGGAAAAGGATTGTGAGTGGATGTAGGTACCCACAGATTGTACATGTTTTATACTTAATAGGAAACCATTTAAATGCTTATCTTTAGTTAGGTATTTAAGTAATTAAAGTATTCTTTTCTCAAAATCTGAATCAAATCTGATCTGATCTCAAATTGTTTATCTCACACTTTTCCGTTAGATTTTTGTACTTATGTCATTTTCTATTATTTGGGTCTTTTGACTGTCATTTAAAAATAGTGTTTTTAATAATTAAATACTTTATTGGCTGTGAGATAGGCTATATAAATTTGTTTCTAATATACAGGGTAGGTTTTTTAATTTTACACAATTTTACCTCATTGAGAGCAACCACCTTATGTTGTATTTTGAAGGTTTTGTTCTTAGGAAATTATTAAAACAATTGTATTTTCAGAATTTTGAAAAAATTTACCGTCAGCCTAGAAAACGACATTTGTCAAAAAAAACAAGTTGGTCTCAAACGACTCTATTTCCCAACATGAACAATTTTCCTAAAGTAACTTACCATTTACCAAATCAAATCGTAAGTTTTTGCGAAAATTTAAAAAAAAAGTTTTCCATACAATTTCTATGAAACGCCATTCGCCACAAAATTGAGTCTATGTATGCAATTCGAACACTTGCCGGGAAATACTCTGTTCTTATTTCCAATTGATCTTTCATAATGTGTTGGCCGAACGATGATACCACCGATTAACCTTTTGCGTCGAATTGCGTACATAGACTTAATGTTGTGGCGAATGGCGTTTCATAGAAATTGTATGGAAAACATTTCTTTTTAATTTTCGCGAAAACTTACGATTTCATTTGGTAAGTTACTTTGGGAAAAGTGTTCCTGTCCCCTCCGCTCGCCGTAGTAGCGCCCCCTATTTGGCTATAACGGGCAAAACAACGAAAACAATTACTTAGATAGATAGAGGATAAAAAGAAGCGAGAGAGGAAGGGGGACATCGCAGGCCCGATGTTGCCCGATCGAAATTATTGCGTGTTCCGCGTGGACCACATTCCGCGCTGTGGTGTTAGTGTGGCCACCCTAATGGTGCTGCCAAGCTACATACATATCAAGTCTCACCAGTAATGTTAGCTTCGAAGTCATGTATGAAGTTGACGTGCCGTCCGTTGTCCAAGACGGATATCTTCTCGATGGAGTCTCCGATGTCGAACTGCTCGCGCAGGCCGTTGACGACGTCGTCGCTAGCGGCCTCGTCGGCGGCGCTCAGCACCTGCACGTCGGGCTCCGCGCCCCAGCGCAGCGGCATCACCTTGTAGCTCGGCTGCTCGTAGAACGCCGGGTCCGAGGGGAGCTCCTGAAATTACAACGACCATTTTGCAGCCGCAGTTGGGCTACAAATCCTCAAGCAACCACCGCGAGGCTGTGAAACTGATAAGTCAGCACTGAATCTAGATAGGAAACCACTAGAGGAGGTAACACACTTTAAATATTTATGTTTGAAGATCGGGTGCTTTTAGTAAGAGTCATGATGTCGTAAAGGCTCTTACACACAGTGCCAACCCTGCCGGCGGCACCGTGGACGAAGAAAAGCTACCCGCACGGCAAAAACCCGACGGCTTTGCCGCACTGTGTGAAGGAGCCTTAATGTAAAACTACCGTCATAGGCACTTCTTTATTGTTAAAATATTATTACTTACATTACTGCAGAATGTAACTAGACAAGATTTTGTATTTAAACTACCTACTAACCTACTTGTATGATTAGCCCAACAATTCTGTGTTATTAGAATAGTTACTAGAATATTTTTTTTCTCATGTAAGTGATTTTAATTCTGTTTGAAAAATAAATATATCTTAAAACTGAAATATCTTGGAAGCAACATCCATTCGCTTCGAAGATTCCTTCGCGCATTGCTAATGCCGCTGCCAATTTCGGGTGACTCACTGTCGTGTCTGGAAATCTCATGATCTGATGCTAGAGACTAAGTTTTTTTTAACCTTTATCGTCCCACTGCTGGGCAAAGTTCTCCCCTATAGACTTCCAAACATCTCTGTCCCAAGCTACCTCCCACTACTCTCTTTTGAAGGCATCGAGCTCGTCCCGCCAACGCATCCTCGGCCGACCCCGACGCCGCTGGCCCTCAGGCGTCCAGGCAGTGATGGTCGCCCACCTATTTGAAGCCATCCGGCTGACGTGTCCCGCCCAATCCCATTTGAGCCTAGCAGCCTTATCTCCAACATCGATTAGCATCTATTATTTAGGCGTCTATTATTATGCAAGCGCTAATATCTATCATTTTATATTGCGCAGAAACATGGTGCTTCAATAAACCAGACATAAAAAAAACTTTAGCTCAATAGCTTTGTACGGGTGCGAGACGTGGACAATGACTCAGAGAGACAAATAGATTATGGAAGCATTCGAAATGTGGTGCTGGAGAAGAATAAGAAGAAGCTGGGTAGACAAAGTAACTAACAAAGAAGTTTTAAGTAGAGTCGCCGAAGATTGACTTATGTTAAAAAATATAGAAAACAGAAGAGGAAAGATGTTTGGACACCTTACGACATGACAACTTTATACGCAACATCATACGAGGGAAAAGTAGAAGGAAAGAAAGGAAGGGGGAGGAAGTGGATGTCTTGTCGTATAGGGAAGAAAAGGAGGTTGCTTTGGAGAGAGGGAGATAAATTATATAAATGATGATGATGATGATGAAAAATACTTGACACATCATCTAAGGTGTATGAGATCTAATTCTATAGATCCAGTGGCAGGACCGCGTACTTAATACAGAGGTTCTACATCGTTCTGGAATTTATGGCATAGAAGCTCTTCTTATGCGACGACGATGGACCATCGTTTACCAAAAACTGGCTTTTACTCAGAGATGGCAGATGGTAAACGGAAACACGGAGGAAACATCTACGCCGGACACGCCAGGATGTCTTCAAAAGAAATCTAAACACCTGCGCTATTGACCCCTCATATTGGGAGGTACCGGCTACACAAAGGTCATCCGGCGTTTTACAATCTTTACTAAAGTTATAAAATTCCAAAATAACCGTCTCAAGCTCTCGATGCATAATCCCAAGCACTTAAAGAGAGACCTAACTCTGCGGGTAAACTCAGTAGAGTTCAGACAGTAGTCAAACGTGTGATCTATAAAACGAAGTTCGTTCTGGCCAGCCTGACTTTGGAGACCAAAATTAATGTTCGTGTCGCGGTCATAGAAAGGAATGAGCAAGACTATTTATCGTTGTTTTAGCAGTAGTAGGTAACCTATTCTATTTTATTGTATGAGCTTTTGGTCAACACGGCTTAGCGACTGAAAAAGCAAAGACCGACATCATAACTTAACTCTGAAGCATGGAAACGTTCGGTCTAAATGCCAAACAGTCATTCTTCTAATGGTCGAACTTACAAAGACAATCTTCAGAATAGCCACGGCTCGAGCGTTTCAAAATTATCACAACAAACTGATGTAAATCATTTATTACGATATCAGAGTTATCATGTTCAGTTAAATTTCCTGCAAGTCCCGTTAGTTATCGATCGACCTGATAATAACTCAGCTTCTAGGTCGCTCAGGGTATGTCCTATATCGCTGCCTAGGTAAGAGGGCCGCTGACTGCGTGTCCTAGTGACCTAGATTGTAGGTCGGCATAGGTGTGCCCGTTAAAATATTTCGTACCCCGAGCATCAACATTTCAACACATGACGACCTATTGTGGCGCAGTGAGCGGAAGCCCGGTTGAGATGCAAAGGTTGCGGGTTCGATTCCCGCCGCGAGACAAATGGTTGTTTAAATATTTGTTTTTTTGGGTGTTTTCTATATTTATAATATGTAAGTATTTATAAATAAAATGTACATAAGTACTACACTTACAATTACCTACTACTTGAGACACGATTGATCAATGATCATGTAGTAGGTACGCATAACACAAGCTCTGCTTACTTTGAGGCTTTTCTTGTGTGGCAATACTATTTTCCTCCGATATATTAATATTACTAACAAACTTCTAGGTACTTATTGGTCTATCTACAAAAAAATGTTTGATTAAGTAGGTTAAGAACATTTTTCGTATCGTTACGATCCGTTAATCCCTCTCAATGTCAAAGCTCAAGTGGCTAATTAAAACCTTGTCGTCAGTTGTGCCCAACACCAATGGCCCTAGTATTCTAGATAACTAGGCAACTCGGTCAGAACTTCGTTTGCGTGATCTTTTCTCTCATGTCAGAAAATTGAAATAGAAATATACCCATTAGTTACACGGGGATTGTGTAGCTTTTCGACACTGAAAGGCTATACTATCAGTTCAGGATTCAGAGTTTACTCTGAACATTACAAACATGCTTTTCGACTTCATAATAAAGTGCAGATATAGGTAGTTTAGATTATGTAGTAAGTATTGTTATGTAACATAACAATACTTTGATTGATTCACCTTGATTTTCAAATCAATACAGTTGAATTAAAAATAGTAAACAATAAAATATGCACATGCATCGATCGCCCCGCGTCGGCGTAGCGAAGCAGAGCTGAAATAGCAATTTGTTGGCCCGGGAGGAAGGCTACGAGGTCAATTAGCCGCTGATCTAGGTCAATTTAATATTTAAATGATTTTTACCTATACCTAACAAGTTCCTCGATGAGTTTGAAATGTAAGCTTCCAGAAAAAGATAATATGGAATAAAACTTAATATAGGTACCTACCTACTTGTCGACCTACCTAAGTCTATAATACGTAGGCTGATGCAGCGCAGGAGGCTGGATGTTACCTATCTATTATTTGTGAATTTGGTTATTATTCACACCTCGTCTGGACCATTTACACTGATAAGTGAAGTGCCTACACACTCTTGCTGCCTTCTTCTGCGGACGGAGCTGAAGGCATAAAGAGGGGTGGGATGGGACTGAGGAAGTAGGAAATAGAGGTACCACACAGAGCAATTTTACAAATTCTAGACTTGTTTTAGTATATTTGCCGCACTAGACTCAGTCGAACGAGGCTCATTGGTCTAGAGTATCTTGCTAAAGCAAGGCTCGAGAGCTTGAGCCATCGTCGCGAGGTTGCGTGTTTGTCGGTCTTTTATGTTTGTACTTTTGAGAGTGTGCGCAGGAGCTACATGACCTTATTCCACCTTCACCTTTCTTCCATAGGAGCTTCAGACGCACTGCTAACTACCATCCGCATCAAGTTGATATTCCATTTAAAGCGCTTCCAAACATCATTTATAATGCGCACTGCTAAAATATGGAATCAGCTGCCAACGTCTGTTTTTCCATTGTCTTATGACCCTAACTGCTTCAAAAAGAGAGTTAAAAGGCATCTTCTGGGAAAGCTCGTCCCATCGTCGACCTCCTCCTTGCCCACGCAAGCCGAGCTGGTCAAGAGCCGGCCCATACTAAATTTTTTTTAAAAGTAAAGAAACATATTATAATTACTTATGGTGGTATGAATAATGGACACCTGAAAAAACAAAATACTCACTCTTTTAAATTCCATTATGTTCTGCTTCGATCATCATATTGCTTACCTTGATCGGAATAGTGCAGAATCCCTGGTAGCGGGTGGTGGTGGTGTTCAGCGTGGCCATGAAATTGGGCAGGATGGAGAGCATCAGGCCCAGCGCCGCCAGCGCCATCACCGAGATGACCGCGAAGACGAAGAGCGGCGGGCCGATCACGCGAACAGGCACGCGGTGCACGCGCGTGCTGCGGTTCACCACGCGCATCTGGATCACATGCTCCTGCGGCTAGGGAACACTCGCAGTATCAGTACGGCGACTTCACTATCATCGGCCTATGACTATGACGGCCTCTGTGGCGCAGTGGGCGAAGGTCCGCCTGAGACGCAGAAGGTTGCGGGTTCGATTCCCGCTGCGGGACAAATGTTTGCATATTCTGTAGATATTTGTCTCGGGTCTGGGTGTTTTCTATGTATGATATGTATGTATTTACAAAAAAAAAATAATATGTGTAGTATATCAATCATGTGGTTCCCATAATACAAGCTCTGCTTAGTTTGGGGCTACATGATGCTGTGTGATTACGTCCCGCATTATTTATTTATTTATTTATTTATCTACATTCTATAAAACAAAGTCGCTTCCCGCTGTCTGTCTGTCCCTAGTGCAAGTACCGGCATGAAACTCTGGCGCTGACCGTTATTGAGCAGAAGTCAAAAGTAAGGTAATATGGGAGCTAGAGGCGAGAGAGAGTGAGAGACCCATGCGCAGAAGTTTTGTTCAGCGCTAGACTTACGTGCCGCTAGCTGTATACTTAGATCTTTAAAACTACGCTACGGATTTTGATGCGGTTTTTGAAATAGATAGAGCGATTCAAGAGGAAGTTTTACATACATAACTGATACCCGTTCGGTTTCAATCAGCTGAAAATTTGTGCAAAACCATTTGCTCCAAACGGTGAAAAAAAAATTTTTTTTTACTGTGTTTTTTCTGCGATCAGTCTTCAGACTATGAGCAGGTTAGGTGTTGGCATGGTTTGGCATGTAAGAGAATTGGTCGAGTGATCATTTCCCTTTTCTTAGTCATCATGCATCAAGTTCCATGATGTTTTGTCTGCGCAGCCTCTGGGCAGCTGATGGTAGTTAGCTGCGAAGCGAGGTGGTCAGGGTGACCATACAGAATAAAATAATATTGAAAAAGCCAATATGCTCTAGACCTCAGATTCGAAACTCATGTTTAGTGTTTCAAAAAAAGTGGCCATGAGCTTGCAACCATGTGGATTTATTGCATGAAGAAGTGCACATATACCGAATATGTTTGGACTTATCTGTGATTGATTAGTGACTCCCCCTGTAATGGTATCCTATTGAGTATACTATACAGGGGTTGCATACTGATCAATATAAAAAGTAGATCAAATAAGTGTGAAGCAGTCTAATTTATGTATGGTACTTGAAGTTGGACCAAGCACATGGCCTAACAAAGCATTGCATCGTAGATCACATTTTTTTTGGAACATGCTCTTTGATGCAACACCCTGCATCCATCAACTTGAGACATGAAGATGATAAGCCTCTTGTGCCTGTAATTTCACTAGCACCTTCAAACCGAAACACAACTACGCTGCTTCAAAGCAGAAATAGGCATGGTGGCAGTACTTCTCTGGACGAGCCCTCCACAAAGAACTCTGCTACTTCTGAGACTGCAGTAACATTGATATTATAGATATAGTTGTAAGCAAATAAATAGGTACGGTTGTAAGGGGTACCAAACTCAATCTTTGGAACCAAACTCAACCTCACCTGCCCCTGCTAACAAACGAAGCTCAGGCAGCTGGATTATTGACCGATTCTTATTGGGGGGAGGCCTGTGTCCATCAGTGGACTGATAAGGCTGTTGTTGTAGGGATCCTATTATACTGAACTTGAAGTAGCTATTTAACTTAGCCTCGGTACATTCGATTTTACAGGCTTTGGGCGTCGGCATAACAACTGACTACAAAAAAGATGAAACATGAGATGTGAAATATTGCCAAACCCCAAACCCATCGAACGGATTGATCTGAAATTTTGTCCTATGGCTTTCTAAATGGGGAATCACATTTAAGTTACTATTTATCCGGATACTACGCGAGCGAAGCTAAGGGTAGAAGCTAGTGTAGACTAATTATAAAAATCAATAATTTTGTCAAGAGAATCAAACTCTGAAATAAGTTATAGGAGTGAATTTATCAAAAGTAGGCCTCAATTACGGTCAAATAGAATGGTTAGGTTATCTTTCTAGATAAAGGTACCTAAAATATCACAATTTTAACAATTTGATATGTAAAACAGGCCACTCCAATTTGCATAAAACTGTTTAATATTTATTGAAATAATAAAGCAATTTCTACTATGATGCGTGCAGCAACTTACATACGGTTATTGTTTGTTTTTTTTAGTGTTGTTTAAAATCTAATAAAATAGCAATCCAAGCATAAAATACATAAAAAATATTTTTTTCAAAAAAAACTTACATGGGCTTTGCCATTCACCACCGGAGCAGGTTTTGTGAGGCTAGGTGCTGTTATGTACGTCATCTTTGTGTGCACTGCTTCAAAATTTGTATTTTCAATTAGATTCAACAATGCTCAACAAGCGACAAAGTACAAGACAAATGCACAAGAACGGAACACAATTTGCTTTGCGCAAAAACTCGCCCATCAATAATTTTTAAATTGCCACAATAGAAAATCGAAGATTTATCACTATGGCAATATTTTTTTAGTCGATTAATAAGAATCGAAACCTCAACTCTATTGTACCCTACCACACCACTCGAGGTTTTTTTTTCTTTCTTGTCTATGGTTTCAAAAATCTATGTTGTCTTGTCTTGTCTGTGAGTGATGTGTGACAGTGTGTGTGTCAAAAAAAGAAATTCGAGAAGGAAACGGACGGACGACGATTTCGTGTCGCGTAGAATTTTAAGAAAAACGAGGTTAAATGAATCACGAACGCGCGCAGTGTCGTTAAATCATGTACGATTAGTTCGTTTAGCATAATTTTCTGTTATTTCTTTGTTTCGTTGTGTAAATACCACGTTCTTGAAGTTCGACGGCAAAACTAAAATAAAATGGCGACCGATCAAACGAAGAACCGCATGCATGTATTCAAGAACACAGGCAAAGATGTCGATGTAAGTATCGAAAACCCACAATCCGTACCGCTCTCCCTCACCATGGGCGATTTCCTCGAGAGATGTCGTCTTGACTGCTCCCTTGCGTTATTTCCAGGAAATGCGCAGACGGAGGAACGAAGTGACGGTGGAACTGAGGAAAAATAAAAGAGATGAGACGTTACAAAAGCGGCGCAACGTGCCGGTCAGCTACTCGACGGACGAGGAGGAGATCGAGCGGACGTTGGCGTCCACGGACCTGAAGGAGCTGGTTATGAGCGCCAACAACGCGACCGACCCCGAGGCGCAGCTGGCGGCCGTGCAGCAGTGCCGCAAGCTGCTGTCCTCGGACAAGAACCCGCCCATCGACAACCTGATCGCGGCCGGCATCCTGCCCGTGCTCGTGAACTGCCTGTCGCGCGCCGACAACCCCACGCTGCAGTTCGAGACGGCCTGGGCGCTCACCAACATCGCGTCCGGCACCTCCGCGCAGACCAACAAGGTGGTGCACGCCGGCGCCGTGCCCGTCTTCCTGCAGCTGCTCATGTCTCCGCACGAGAACGTCTGTGAGCAAGCCGTGTGGGCACTCGGGAACATCATCGGAGACGGGCCCATGCTGAGAGATTTCGTGATAGAACTTGGGGTGGTGAAACCTCTCCTCAGTTTCATCAAACCTGATATCCCTATTTCATTCCTGCGCAATGTCACATGGGTTATAGTAAATCTCTGTAGGAGTAAGGACCCCCCGCCGCAAGTCAAGACTATCCAAGAAATTCTTCCAGCACTAAACCTACTCATAATGCACAGTGACATAAATGTAAGTACTCAAACAATGATAGTAATCACATCATTAATCATTCCTCATGGCAACATATCAAATACGTATCCACTTGTTCTACATTAATGACATTCCCCTACTTTTCAAACAGTTCCAATTCTACATAGGTTGAATGACATAAATTACCTACTTAGGGGCAATGACATTCAAGAAACCATCTACACTAGATAACTTTCATTATTTGTTTACATTTTCTTAATCATTTGTGGAGGGAATGAGTTTCACTAAACAACATCCTATCTTTGTTACAAGTAGCAGCACAAAACTAGTGCTGACCGTTATTGCGCAGAAGTCAAAAGTAAGGGAGCTAGAGGAGAGAGAGAGTGAGAGACCCATGAGCAGAAGTTTTGTTCACCGCTAGACATACATAGAGGCTCGCAATAATTTCGAGCAAGTTCTATTTTAGATTGGTGATAACAGACAACAACTGATATATTTTGATGATAACAAACAAGATAAACTGAGAAATATGGTTTTAAAATAAACAAATATTCATAATAAATTTAGGTACATTTCACTAAACAATTTGTGAACATAAAAGCTTCTTGAAAGTATGACTCATTGTGTGAGTATCTTAGTCATCCTGCATTGGTTCAATGATCATGGTGAATGATGGTAAAACATTGAAAGAGTTTCACACAAGATAATATTTTTTCTATTGTGTCTGGAATTCCAAACATGCTGTTAAAAGAGTACTTGGATAACCAGGGAGAAGATGGAAAATACTAGATGCTTGCTAAAACTATTCTTGAAAAAAAACGATTATGGAATGAACCAGGCTTTGGAATAGATAAACTAAGTACCAATATATCTAAAATTAACATCGATTCATTTGCTTGTTTTTATATGGGGACTTTAGAGTTACATGGTAACTATGTTAGTCCTCTCATACTCACACAACCTCTAATCTACTAAACATATAATACTGTAAATACCAGAGACCATAGCATAAATACCACTGTCAATAAAAACTTTGTCATTTCAGATATTGGTAGACACAGTATGGGCCATCAGCTACCTAACAGACGGAGGCAATGAGCAGATACAGATGGTTATAGAGTCTGGCATCGTACCCAAGTTAATCCCACTGCTGTCACACAAGGAAGTGAAGGTTCAGACGGCAGCCCTGCGAGCCGTCGGCAACATTGTCACTGGCACGGACGAACAGACACAAGTTGTACTCAACTGTGATGCACTATCACACTTCCCTCACTTACTCTCACACCCGGTAAGTTTTAGAAAATATAAAAAACTGTTTCTAAATTTGTATACTTATTTTTAATGGAAATTGTTGATTTTCTTTAGAACCTAGGTGTAAATATAATAAAGGAAAAAAATATTATTCGTCAAGTTTTTGAGGAAAACCGTGGTGGCCTAGTGGGATGTACCCCGACTTAAGATCTGGGGGTCGTGGGTTCGAATCCCAGCTGTGCACCAATGGATTTCTAGAAAAATTTATGTGCGCATTACCACGAGCTCGAAATGGTGACGAAAAACATCGTGAGGAAACCGGCATGCCCTTGAACTAAAAAGTTCGAAAGGTATGTGCTAGATTAGTGTTCCAATAAAAAAGCGGCGATGGGCTTGCAACCTGTCACGGGGAATGCTAGCTGCTTGCAAAAAGTGAGCATGTATTGAACGTAATGTTTGGACTTGCCTCTGACTACCCCCTGTAGGGTATCCTCAATAGATTTGCGTACTGAGCAATATCTGAAGATATCCACAATGGGGAAAAGGGCGTGAAGATGTATTTGTATTTTTGTTTTGAGGATGAGGTGGTTAGTTTAATAACCACTGTGACGGTTGTTAGAAAAAAAAAACATAATTTTTTTTATTACAGTTCATAAATTGTAATATTATCAATGACTTTTATGACAAAACTGAAATCATTTCTTCCTTTTGCGAAAGAATTTATTTTTCTTTTAAAGTGTACTGCCATACAGTACAAACTATAGTCATTTTATTCCTGCATTGTGCATATCTTTTGGGTGTAGTGTGGCTCCTTCTGGTTGATATGCATACTCCTTGCTTGATATGCATGCATCAAGCAGAAGGCTTTTTAGTTATTATAACAATTTAAAAAAATTCTACTGAATACCTACCAGCAAAGGGCACTACATTTTACTTGTTTTCATGAGAATTTTTACAGATTCTGTGTAAAATACACTGATAAAAAAATTCCCATTAATTGAGAACCTCTTCCTTATGAAGTCTGTTAAAAATAGATCCTCAATCAAAAGCTTTCCAAATCTCTTTGTGTTAAAATAGCAAGGTATTGCTTAAAAAAACCCAAATTTTTAAGATAAATGTTTCGGCTGTAGATATTAATAAAAAGACAACTTGGTTTGAAATTCGCTAACAAACCGGAAAGAGTTCATCTGTGCGACGTTTTAGCACTGATTGTACACTATTTTAATTCATTTAGTAATAGTGTTTGTGATCGATTATCTAACTTGTTTAGAAATCCGTTCATACAGGAAGCGGTAACAGCTTCTACTGGCAAATGATTCCAATTACACAAACTGCCAAACACTTCTTCAACTGATGGCAGTATTTGTGTTAAATGTGAACACTGTTACACAAATACTGCCAAACACTTCTTCAACTGATGGCAGTATTTGTGTTAAATGTTACATGATTATTATATTTTACATTTGTAGTCTTCTACAAGATTTTAAGCTTAGTATAATATTATTTGACGACCCCTGTGCCGCAGTGGGCGAAGGTCCGCCTGGGACACAGAAGGTTGCGGGTTCGATTCCCGCTGCGGTACAAGAGTTTGCATTTTCTGCAGATATTTGTCTCGGGTCTGGGTGTTTTCTGTGTGATTTGTATGTATTTACAAAAAAAAAGTATATATGTAATATATCAATCATGTGGTTCTCATAATACAAGCTCTGCTTAGATTTGGGCTACTTGATGCTGTGTGATAGTCCAGCATTATTTATTTATTCATTTATAAATATAAAAATCATTCTTTCATTACAGAAAGAAAAAATATGCAAAGAAGCAGTCTGGTTCCTCTCAAACATCACAGCAGGCAACAAACAACAAGTGCAAGCCGTCATTGACGCAGGCCTGCTCCCCAAGATCGTGGAGAACCTCACCAAGGGAGAGTTCCAGACGCAGAAGGAAGCCGCCTGGGCCGTCTCCAACCTGAGCATAAGCGGGAGCAAGGAGCAGGTGGCCACGCTCATCGCCTGCGGAGTCATCCCTCCCTTCTGCAACCTACTAGGATGCAAGGACACGCAAGTTATCAATGTGAGTTCTATAAACATCTCCTAAATCGTGCCCCAATAGTAGAGAATCGTGATTCCGTGCAAGGACACTGTTGATGGTTTTCCTCCATCTGCCACGGTCTTCGGCTTGATGGAGTGCGACGTTTACTAGAGTTTCCAGCTGTTCCGACATCTGTTTTTTGCCTTCTATTTTGCCTGTTACGATTAACCTTTCCATATTACTGGGCACATATACATTCATCGTTGTGCCTTCGCGATTTTACTTACGTTAAGGGCTGCCGTACATTGGCACTAGATGTGACCACAAGCTATGGACGAGATTTTTCATAGTTTTAGTATAGTACCGGCGCAAACCGAACGTTCGAGTGGCTACGCTCGAGCCACAAGCTGCGGGAGTCGCCCGAGCTCGCTACTTTTGTCGCTCGCCTCGCGCATACTCGGCCTCAGTAGCCGACTTCTGAATTATACAGTGGCAGAGGAGAAAAAACTAAAGCTTGGGAGGAATTGTATAATATGTGATGGCGGCGACTGGTGGCCGCCACTAAGCCACTAGCGGCTGCGATTGGTGGCTGTGTCTAGTGGCTTGACTGTCGCGTTTAGTGGCCGCAACTATTGGCTCAATATGCGGGCTGCCTAATTCTCTATTCTTTCTCTTCTCTTTATGTAAATCTAGCAGGCTATTTTCAAGGCATCTCTTTAGCCTTGAAGACACATAAATACAGACCAGTACTTTAGAATTTAGACTAAGAAGTATTGATGATAAGTACTGTCTTCCATATATTTTTTCATGGCCCCTATAAACTGCATTTTACAAAGCAGTAATAACAGTAGGATATTGCTAAGGAAAGAGAATTAATTTATTCAATTTATATTAGCATTTACCTTGAGCAGTTGTAGATGTTCATGAGCATTTATAGTATTGCAATTATCAAGGTAAGAATCTCTAGTACCATTTTGCTGCCTTTTATTTTGTATTATAAAACCCAAAAGTTTACACCATGAGTGCTTTGCAGCTTCCTTCGTTCAAGTATTGATGGGGCACTAGCATTCGTCTATGGCGTCTCTCGGAAGTCAAGATTGGCCAGAAAACCTATTGATCCGTAGCATTATTTCTATCCCTGCAATCTGTCATTTATATCGTCTTTCGAACGTGCATGAGTGGCAAAACAGTAACGTAGCTGGAAAAATCATCACAACTTATTCCCCATATATTTTCAGATATTGCTCAGAATGCAAATAGGGTCAATCAGGATAGGATACTAGATTTATTACATTCGGTGCATGCTCACTTATAGTTATTATTGCAATCAGTATTCTATGAGACAGGTTGCAAGCAAACACTGCTTTCATTAGGACACCAACTTAGCACATGATTTCGATTCTTGTTCTTCCTAATGACATTTTCCTTCACAGTTATGAGCATGGTGGTAACTCACAGTAAACAATAGAATGCATTGTGTTCCAGGTGGTACTGGATGGTATCAGCAACATGCTGAAGATGGCCGGAGAGAACGTTGAGCAAGTAGCCAACATGATCGAGGAGTGCGGCGGCATCGACAAGATCGAAGCCTTACAGAGCCACGAGAAAGTGGAGATATACAAGATGGCCTACGACATCATAGAGCAATACTTCGCTGGAGAGGTGAGATACCATACTTTTTTTGCTTGTCTACTCCATCTTTATAATACAACAGAATGCCCAACTTTTTCAACTTCCACCCCTACTGCAACCCTTTAAACATTGAATTTGAGGAGATCCCTGGTCCATCTCTTCACTATGTAAGAAACATACCCTTCTTTTAAGTAGGCTGTTCATTGATATTCAGTCAGCCTCATTAGTTAGTTTGTTATATATTTAGAGACACTGAAGTATCCCATTCCAGTGAGTAAAGTTACGATGATTATTAACAATAATTGATGGTAATTAGTTGATATGTTGGGTCCAATAAAACAAAATATGTTGTGTTTAGACTTGTCTGTAAATTGGCAACATAAACAATGGTACCTCATCAGCTAACTCATTGTCTCTAATGCATATTACGAGCTGTTTATAAAATGTGGATTCAAATTGGTTCATGTACATAATATGTTTCATCATCATCATCAACATCAGCCTATAGCAGTAATAGGCTGGACATAGGCCTCCCCTATTGAGCGCCATTGCGCCCTGTCCTGAGCTCAATGCTATAATATGTTTAAGTAGCTTATAATTTTACACTGTACCAACCAGTCGCCACTAGTAACAAAATGTATAAAGCTCTATAGATAGTTACTCACCATGGTTACTGGTTGCGCCGCCGTAGTGTCTCAGTGAAATATAGCCCTAAAACTGTAAATCTTTGTTGAACTCCTCCGCTCGCCGTAGTAGAGCCACCTTTTTGACTATAACGAGCAAAACAACGAAAATAATGAGATAGACGAATAGGAGGAAGGAAGACAGCGCGGACCACATTCCGCGCTGTGCTGTTTAATAAATAAATAGTTATTGTATTGTATTGGATGTATTTGTTCATCAAAACTTTCAAACTATTTTCAACAATGGACACTGTAAAAAACGCACGAATCATTAGACAAAACTTATTAAATACTTATAACTAACTACTAGTCTATTCAATGTGCAGTACGTACGACACGACAAGTCGGAGCCACATTCCAATAGATGCGGCTTGCTTGACAACAATAAGTATTAGAAAGTGGTTAGGAGTATAGATATAGATGTTGTGTGATGAGTAGTGTAGTGAGTGAGGTTTGTGTTGCGTTGTGCAGGAGGAGGACGCGTCGCTGGTGCCGGCGAGCGCGGAGGCGGGCTTCCAGTTCGAGCCGGCGGCCGGCGCGCCGCACGACGGCTTCCGCTTCTAGCCGCGGCCGCGCCCGCGCCGCACACGCACCGCGCCGCGCCCGCCCGCAGGCGGATCCATGAACGAGCTCCGACGCGCTATTATTCTAGTTAGTTATAGTTGACGCCGCGTTTTTTATTAATAATAATGATAATTTTATGGAATGGTCGGCCTCGCTCGTCGATTCGCCCCCGCACCGGCTCCGTTGTGATGTAGACGTTCGTTGTGAGGACTCGAGGGCCGGCTCGACACTGGCCCGGCACCGGCCTGGCCCCGGCCCAGTGCCAGCTCCGCTTCATCGTCGCTTTTTGATATAACATAGTGTTTATGTTTCGTTTAACTCGAGTGTAATGTATCATACATACTGGACGATTGGACGTGTTCCGGTCGATGGAATTATGTTCTGACTTGGAGCCCATTTGTATCTATATATCAATAAATTCTGTCCAATATTATGAATGTTTTATTTCGAGACTACATGCTATCGTTGGAATATATTGATGGTAGGGAGATGCGATGCATTCCACCACTGCACTGCTTCAGGTCCAGCTCGAACTTTTTCTGGAAACACAAATTAATTTTTAGAATGTAACTCAATTGATTATTTAGAATGGGAAGGTTTATGGAACAGAACTAAGGACAATTTCGTTTATAGGAGCCTAACCTTAAGATTGCATGAATGTTGGCTATAGGGTATAGTATATGTAGAGAAAAGTCTGGGTAGGTGGGATGTAATAGTGATCTGAGTAGTGATCCTACATACATTACTAGGCTTCTAGTCCATTGAACTTTACCTTTTTGAGATCGCAAGCGTAGCATTTGACATTGGTGTAACTCTCGTCGGGCGATTGTTCGACGAGAGAGCGAGCCGTTATCCGACTGTTGAGCGACTCCACGTCATAGAACAGACCCACTTTGTGTTGGAAACTGTAAACATCAAAAAACCTAAATACCCTGATAACCGATACTATCAGTCAAGGTCAAGTAGCTTCTTGCTACAGAGGTAGCAGACGTTTGCGCCGGGGTTTCGTCGCGCTGTCGATCCGTGATTCTACTAACAATATAAAACCGTCAACGTGCGAATATTTGCTACATTAAAAATCCTTTTTAACCGACTTCAAAAAGGAGGTTCTCAATTCGTCTGAATCTTTTTTTTTCTACTTTTTTTTTGTGTGTTCAACGATATCTCAGTCAATCGTGGACCGATTTTCAAAACATTTTTTTGTTTGAAAGAGTACTTCACAGGTGGTCCTATATTCATTGTATACCTGAGGGATTTGTGCTTTTCCCGGAAAACTCAAAAAACCTCATCCTCACTTGTAATTTTTGTTTTCCTATGATCTCCATCAACTGTGAACCGATTTTCAAAATTCTTTAGGGCAAGAAGTAAGAAATTATTTATTTGAAGTCGGTTTATTTTTTATAAAAAGTTTATACTTGTATTCGTGTCTGTTGTCCTTTGAAATTAAAACTGTTCTCAAGAATATTAAACATCGGTAACTCATTAAGTTTTTCTATAAAATTATTAACAGTTAATACTGTTCTTGTTAATTCTTGAGTGGACACCGCGGCTCGGTAAATGTAGTGTAGGACGTCGTCCGGCCAGGTGGAGTGACGATCTGCGAAAGCCTGCTGGTAGAAGCTGGATGCATCGAGCTCAGGACAGGGCGCAATGGCGCTCATTAGGAGAGGACTATGTCCAGCAGTGGACTGCTATAGGCTGATGATGATAATGATGAATACTGACTTGGGCAGCGGTTTCGTCCAGTGGTTGTCGAGCCTGTTGACCTTCATGATCGCATTCAGTCGTTGCAGCAGGCCGTAGTTATCGCTCTGGATCTTGTTTTTGCGGTCGAGCTCCTTCTGACACTTCTTCAGCTTGAGAGCGACGTGCGGCCGCGGCGGCGGCGCGCGGTCATCGATCGCCGCCACCGCTGAACGGACCTACAATAAAAGCCACTGCATTTTATCATTTACAGATATTAAAAGGGATTTTTGGACAAGATTTATGTACCTACCTATTCCTAGTATCGTAGACCACGCAGTGATGGGTGAGGGATTGTGAAAAGTAAAAAGCTTATAAAAAGATTCGACGAAAATAAAATTAAGAAGTCAGGTATAGTGTACTTAGGTGGGTATCACACTAATATTATAAATGCTAATGTTTGCGTGTTTGTTCCCTCCCACCTAACTCTGAAACGAAACGGATTCGGTCGGATGAAACTTGGGTACCTAACTACATTGTTTGCGACCTGCAATAATAATAACATACTGCAGGCTACTTTTTATAACAATACACGAGTTAATCGTTCGTTCCAGACTGTACCTACTACCGGTAGTCGGGCGGATCAGTAACTCGTTTGCTACTTGACTTGCCGCGGGTGAAATCTGGTATTAAAATAATAATTATTCAACACACAGGGTAATAGTAGGCTGTGGTAATAGCTTGTATAAATTAAAATAATAGATATTTCAATATTTTTTTGGCGTATATGCTATCTTTTGACTTTATGGTGTATCTCAGTTGGTCTGCAAGCTGTTACTTGCCGGTACTGTGTGTAAGATTGTTGTTCCTTGTAATATACAACTACCCTGTAAGTATGTCATGACATCTTACCTTGGAGCGGTGGTCCTTGAACCGGCGGTCGTCCCACGGCTGAACCAGCAGTTTATCGCGGCGCGACAACATTTTACAATAAGCCGATAGCAGTAAATCAGTTCCAATCGCAAATAGCACGAATTGTAATGAAAATAGATTTTGTTTGTTCGATAGGCTGTTGCCCAGTTACGGGGCTCAGGGGTGACGCAGTGAATATATCTATAATCAATATTTTAAATTGTAAAGCGAGGGCTTCGGAGAGTATTTCGAGATTCTCGACGTGAAACTTACCGACCGCATTCGTAACTACAAAACATACATGCCTATATTGTACATACATACTACGCTCCAAAAAAAATTGACGATGTAACTCAACAGCAAGACTTGGACCGGCCACGTGTGGTGCCGCATGTCGGAAGAACTCTTGGTAAGAACAACAGAATAGATCCCTAGCAACGGGAAGCAACTTCGCGTCCGACCTAGACGGAGATCGCGGGATGATCTTGACACCTACATCAAGGACTGGACTTTAAAAGCACAAGACCATAAGTTGCGGAAGGAGATTAGGGAGTTCTTTGCAGTAGGACAAACAAGGCTGATAATAATAAGTATAATAATCATTGGGAGGTGCCTTCTTAATCGAGAACAAGTTTTTATACGTACTTATCTGGGTAGTTAGGTATTAGTTATTAACATGCATATTAGTACATCTACCCTTCGAGCGTCCACCTACCTATAATAATGTCCAGTCAAATCAAAGCAACGACTTTCTAAGGACATATGAAACATCAAAATGCCTATTAAAGTAAAAACTAACTAATAAGTAGGTACGGTTCTACAAATAAAACAACACAAGGCAAATTAATAAATAAATTATATTGTTAAATATTATACACTGCACTTACAATGGTATCATAATAATGCTCGATACAGATAATATACACGAAAACGTACAAACATGGTTACAGATAGGTACAAATAAAATCATATACTTTGAGCAATACAAAAATAAAAAACCGAATCACTCTAATTAATCTAAACCTACACTATAAAACATATTCAATGTAGTTCGATAGAAAACCGGTTAAGGGTACTTTTGTACCCGACACTCAAGCTATCCGCAGTGTTACGTTACGCCTAGGAATGTAAGTCAGCATTCTCCTAAATTTGGCAATGTTTAATTTGATAAAGCTTTTACATTAAAAATTAGTGCATTCATATTCTAGCTAGACATTCATTTTTCCATTGATTACGATCACGGACATCCAAACATTTTCGCAGCTCAACACAATCAATACAGCCTTTCTGTACCTTTGTGCAAACCGTCTAACTCTGCTTCTTCGACCGGAAGACATAAAATTATACATTAGGCCCACTGTTCACTAAAACGTTTATACTTCCAAAGCTCTGCCATAGAATGACTCGATCTCCTTATGTCGTTCAAACGTAATAATTCAGAAAGTTACGTTTTCACCACACGTGAAAAAAGTTATCTGTTAAGAGATAAAAGTTGAAATTCATAATTAATTCATGGCTGACCGCTGCTTTACAATTACCGACCTAATTGTTTGTTTCAACGTATTGAAGACAAACACTGCAATCTGGTAGCGTGTTGCGAGTGTTAAATATATTGCTTATTAAAAACGTTTTAGTGCCGAATGAGCCTGAAGTAACGTGATGGGTAACCAAATATGAGCGAGTACAAATACTACAACATACAACAGTGGTCGGCGTTCGCCTTTATCTCTACCGAGTTGCCTCTTTATTCTAATTACATGAGTATAAAACGTATTAAATACCTCAAAAAGATCTAGTTCCTTACGAAACTGCCCTTCGAAATATGACTCGAGTTAATATTTTAGTTTAGAGCTAAAATACCCTAACTAAAGGTCTGAAGTTAAAAGCGACCTAAAACTAGCAGCGCAGTTAAAAATCCGTAATTTTTATCTTCAGACTTTTGCGGTACGGGTGTTGTTTGAGAAAACTGAAGTCATAGTTCAAATGTATCACATGTAATTGATTAATGTGCAGTTGATATCGCAAAGATATCCGCTCAAGGATGCTTTCCTAAGAACGACAACAGTAAATACAAGAAAACGCACACACAACTTAAGATGAGAAAAGACAAAGTGTTTGAATGTAAGATTACAGATAAATGCAAAAGTATATTGGAAAACACCCTCAATAGTGTCTTGTATCCTAATCTTAGCATTAAAATTCGCATAAACCTACACTTGGTGCATTACCATGTTAGCTGTCAAAAACAAAAATGTCCATACAAAAATAAATCATTCCATTAAAAGCTATTTTAATACTTTCTGTAGGTAATGGAGTGTCTAAAACGTTGCTTGGACGAGTTCATTTTAAGAAATATACAGGAGTTCAAAAAGGCATTAAATTGACCTAAAATAGGTTGTAAATGCTAACAAAAACATGAAACAAACCGGAGCTAAGTAGTATCGAGCTAATGCATTAAAAACTATATTGGTAAATTTTAAATAAACAAAACAACATTATAAGCTGCCATAGTTCTCGTCACAACTATAAACTTTTCCTTAATATATGGGAACAAAAGTGCGGGCAGTAAGCAGGCCTTGTGATGCCGGCGTAATGACTAGCGAGGGTCACGTCAGTGGAAATCAACCGACGAGAATCCGTACCCACGACCACAGTTCACATTACATTACATACTTTGATGTAATATGAACTATCGCCGTATCCAAACACCTTAAAAATGGGACACCTAATTCGTTGTTAAAGATTACAACTGAGAAATGTTTTATGTTAGACTAAGCCCCGCCACCCGGGTCGTTACTCTAAAGATACTAGTTAGTAATTAGAAAAGATCATTGTTAGAGTTTGTAACCAGTTTCTTCAGAGTAGCGCCGGCGCTGTGGGAAAGGAGCCTAAGCGCTCTCACACTAGTCAGACTTTCATACTTTAGATCGTAGCTTATTATTTATGATATAAAAACCGTGATACACTCGACTATAAAAATGTACAAAATTCCCATTTTCAATACATTCCACGATATTCCCTGAGAATGACTTACAATAACATACAGTAGCCAAACATCACAACAATATATGCATTCAGGTGTTTTAATAGTATAGTTGCTATAGTCCATTGAAGAATGAGTTCATTGAGCGAACAAATCAACCCTTTCATTTCCTTCACATACATTTAGTTGAAATCATTTTCATAGTCCGCTCAGTGAACTCATGTGTTCTATCATATCGAAAAAGCATAACACGTATAGAGATATACTCACGCGAGCAACTATAATCTTCCTTCAGTGATATAATTACCGATACTATATTATGTTTTAACTATTTATTATAAAAAACTCATTTCAAAATTACACTACTTACTGGGAGACTTACCTAAAATAACATTTAAAAAATTGCTCTTATACCATTACTATTGAGTCGCGTCAAAGAAGCCAATTTTTGGTTTTTTATTATTGTTAAATAATTAATTATTATTATAAATCGGGCATTGCATCAATGCCTAATTAATTACACTAGACATAAGAGTATATCGTAGGGGTTAAATTGAACAGATTCCTATAAACTTACAGTACTATGACAACGTTACGACCAGCCCACTAAAACATTTTTTTTTCTTGCCATTTTCAATACTATCAAGATTTTGATTAATAAGGCCTTTTAGTGTTTAAAACTATTTTGAGCCCCTATTAATACTAAGGTATATATATTTTGAATTTTTCCGATTCGAGGTCGACATAGCTGAGATATGAATTGGTATCTTATAGGGTATTGCAGGGAAGCTCAATAACAATAATTACGGTAAATCCATTGGCTAAGACCATCATAGCCATATCATATATCATTGAATATTGCAAATCGTCAGATCAAAAAAAAACTTAGATGATAAACCACATGTAACTTAGTACTTACATAATAATTATTTGTTCGTATTGTACTAAACTAATAAAAAGAAAATCACAAAATCCAAAGATACGCCACCATTGTCTGGATCACTAAAAACAACTGGTAGTATATTACATTATATTTGGATCAATGTTTTTATATTTCGTCACATATTTGATAATTATGAAGAACGGTGGTCTCTGGTCTCTCTGGTGAACAGGCGTTACTTGTGGATATTTAAAAATAACAAGTTTTGATCAAATAAAAATAATATTGTATCAATCTATTTTTCTAATGGCAGTTCCTTAGATTAGGAACTTCACTACGCTTGTTAGTTCTATCAGACAGATAGCGGTCACATGTTCGCGTTCTGCGTTCTAAGCCATGGAATTAAAGTCCGTATTCGCGTGGTACCGAACTCCTACTGTAGATGAAAATCTATGTAATGCAATACACAACGAGCGCAGAACGCCAACGCGAAACACACAAACGTGTAACCGCTTTCTGTCCAATAGGACCCTCAGTAAAGCCAGCTCGGTCGCTTACGGTGGGTACTCTCGACGGCGACTAGTCGACTGACCACTTATTTGCTAATGCCCCGTTGATGCTACCAAATTGAACTACCAGGAGTACTAGCATTACTAGGTACCGGTGAAAAAGTAAAATGATAGTTCCGGCAATGAGAGCTGATATGAACGTGCGAATCGAGTTTGCCCAGTGATGAATTGACCCGGGGCGATGCGACTAATCGACTCGCATTAGGGTCGGTACTTGTGATGGTCTAAAGCTGGTTTACGTTGTTTTTTTTTTGGGATGCGAAAATTTGCGATGTATTAGCAATTAATTGGCCATTGACTAAGTTGGCCTGAGTTTTGTCAAACTCAAGAACCAGCTCTGCAAAGGGCAGATCACAACTATTACAATTGTTGAAGGTACGCATCAACGAACGACTAGTAGGCCACCGGCGAGTCTGGTTGAATGCCGCCCGCCCGCGGCGAGGGTCAGATCTGGTGTAGTCGGCGTCGGCGATCAGTTGTACGAATGTGACTAGCAACTGCCGAGGAGCTGTATCAGGGCGATAAGTCAGCTTTAACCGCCGACCTAGGGCGATTAGCTGGCCATAGCCGCCGAGCTAGGGCGATTAGCTGGCCGTAGCCGCTAACCAAGGGTGGATTATCTGGCCATAGCTGCTGATTAGGGACGATTAGCAAACCATAGCCGCCGACCTAGGGTGATAAGTTAGCCATAGCCGCCGACCTAGGGCGATTAGCTGGTCATAGTCGCTGACCTTGGACGATTAGTTGGCCATAGCTGACTTAAGGCCTAATAGCAGCTAGCCTATCACTACTAATTGGTCATAACCGCTGACCTAGGGGGTTCTGTTTGTGATAGCTGATGATAATTTGACCTAGGCGATAATTAGGCCATAGCCGCTAACCTATCGCGATGAGACATAGCCGCTGAGTTAGGGAGATGAGTACTGACGAGCTGTGCCGATGAGTTGTGTGAGGAGCTGGTGGAGCGTGGCTAGTCGGCGCGCGGCAGCGGACGCACGAGGTACAGCTTCTCGCCCTGCTTGTTGGTGTAGATGGGCGCGCGCTGGTAGTGCGCCACGAGCTGGTCCAGAGTCGGGAACTTGCGCTGGCCGATGCAGTAGAGAGAGCCCGCCACGTGCACGCGGAAGTGCTTGTTGCGTCCCGGAGCCTTCAGAGACACCGAGAAGTCGCCCACCTGCGGCACCGGAGGATATCATCAAATTAACTACTCATTCTTAAATGTACGATCAAACAGTATTGGGATTTATTTGGGATTTTAATAGTTTCAGGAACGTTTGGAATATTTCATGTTTCAATTCAATTTGGAACATGTTAACATTGCATATAGCACTCTCAGTCACGTCAATTTTCTCATCATAACATAGCATCAAAGATGTCTCAGCTGAACACTCCTTGAACCTGGATTGAATTGAGGAGTTGTCAGGTCCCATAGAGATATTCTCAGATATGAGATTTTTCTGAAAGTTTCCGAGCATTACTGCTCTGCTTACTCCGATGCAGCTCACCCTTTTCGTAATCAATTTCGGCTCGCCGACACCTCGAGGCTTACCTCGCCCCACCTTACACCTTGCTCAGCTGAATAGAGCAGAGTAGTACCAGGTAGTCTCCGCCGCCTTCACACACACACAGTGTGCGGTACTCACGTTGGTCTCGGAGTCCCGGATGAGGAAGTCCCCGTCGTGTCCGTGCTGGTTGAGCAGCAGGTCGCAGTGCGTGCGAGTGATGGCGCCGTAGTACCAGGCGCGCCCCGCGCACGCCGCGCCGCCACCCGCCCCGCCTCCCGCCCCGCCCCCCACCCCGCCGCCGCCCTCACTGCAACGTCACAACACCCTTACAATCTGTTGCCCAACTACATCGCGAGGTGGGTAAGCTTTTCTAAATTTAAAGCATCATATCGCCAGCCGTAATAACAATAATATAAATCGAGCTCAGAACAGGGCGCAATGGCGCTCATTCGGGGAGGCCTATGTCCAGCAGTGGACTGCTACAGGCTGATGATGATGATGATGAATGCCAGCCGTACACAACGATGTCAAAATCTAGGCTTTATCCAATTTGAACAAATTGTTTAGAAATCAGAACAATTTTTTTCCACACGTTCCTGCAAATTGGACAAAAACATTTGACCATCTGTTATTACAATTACAATTCTACATAAACTACTAAAGTGGTTAGCAAACTACGTCAGCAGTAAGGGTAACTATGCACATAAGCAGGCCGAGTGTCGCGCGCGGCACCACTCGGGGTCGGAGGGCGAGTGATATAGTGGCGTGGTGTGTTTGTGTGGCATGGGCATGGGCATTGGGCATGGTAATGTATCGGAGACGAGTGTAGCGAGAGAGGTGCACTGACTGCGGCATGGCGAGGTAGTCGGCGAGCTCCTGCAGGTAGTTGCGCGGCACGAGGCCGAGGCGGCCGCGGGCGTCGCGCGCGCGGAACCACTCGGGGTCGGACGGAGGACGCTCCACGATCTCCAGCCGGTCGCCCTTCTCGAACGACAGCTCCTGCTCGTTGCTCGACGTGAACGAGTACAGCGCCACCTGTCGACAGTAGAAGGACACACGTTATGGCAACCTAGCGGACGTCACGTGACCAAGGGCGTTGCAACGTGGCTGATAAAACATCTAGCTGAATGCTCGTAAAAGGCTTATTAGACCACGCGGTATTCAGTCTGTCTTAGTAAGACTGTCTTACTGACTAATTAGTCAAGCCTAAGACCGACTTAATGGCTTACTCTTATTATTATTTATACTACGCTAAATGGAAGACAGTCTTACTAAGACAGACTGAATACCGCGCGGTTAATAAGCATTTAACTTCCGCTGACAGAGTGCGCGTTCTTCGGTCGTGGCTTACGGAGTTACTTGTTGCCAGGTTAACGCATTGAGCGTTGAAATCACGTAATTTAAAACTCCAGTTTTGCTCCACAGTCATAGCGCGGGGCGTCATGTTCGAGGCCCGTGGGTTAAGGTTAAGTTTTTGAGATATTATTATTATATTATAATCGAAAACAATACCAAAACATAAAAAATATCATAAATAATTCAAGTAAACAACAACAATAAAACCAACCCCAAACATTCAGCAAAAAAGAAAGGTAAAGAGGCAAAATCTACAGTCTTTACGCCAGAATATTGAAACGCTACATAACCGTTTGAGATCGTCTCAACTATTTGAGACAACGTTCTCCATCAGAATCTGTACTAAAACCACACCAAAACGTCAATTTGATCATCATTTAAACGCTCAAATATCTGAGAAGCACTTCAGTATTGAGGCGTTAGCTAGAGGAAGTAAAATAGTAGTATTAGTAGCAGCTATAAACTCACACTGACCACTATATCGAGCACGTTCTCCGCCATCGCATACGTATGGACCGGGTCATCGTCGCCTTCTTCACTCGTGTAGTTCGAAGGGAACCTGAAGTACAATACATTATTAGTAAACGAGGCTGCTTTCGAGAGAGCCAAATGGAAGGAGCTGCATCAGTTATTATTATTATAGATTGCGTGGCTTTCATATCACTGCGGCCATGAAAACCTATAGTGATCGCTCCTTTAGGCGGGGCGTTCATAGTTCACTACTAAACCCTACTGCTGACAGAAACTGTAGGACCTTTTTGGTTGTGAATTCTCGTAGCTCCTCTGGGCTTAATGAGAATTTGCCCAGAATGGCGCTACGTTTGTGCATATTAGCTGCATCAGTTGCGCCGACAAGAGCACAGCTCTTAAATAAATTAATGATGAATATATTTAATTGACTCAGGCGTGACTTTGCGGATATCCAAGATATTACAAGAAAAAGATATTCGATAAGGCAAAATATTTAGTACAAATTCGGGAATTTTTTTTGGACATATAGGACTCCTGAGTATGCCTTATGGGGAAGGTGAAACATTGTCTGTCTGTTAGGTTTTTCTTGTGCTTGTGTGTTTTGTTTCTCCATGCTAATTAATTACAGGTTAACGTACTTGTTTTTATTTGGTGAAAAAGTAAGTAGACGGTTGCATCTATTAATTTCCTATTTGCTTGTTCTTTCTCTGATTTGCATGTGAATCTGCGGGCACGCGAATGCATTTTTTGGAACTCGAAAGAGAAAGTTAGAAGTTGAACTAAAGATTTTGCCTTATAAATATCTTGCAATACATTATTGTTAACATAAGTGTTGAGACATCGGTCCTAGTTTTTTAAAAGACATTTTGGAGATTTTTTGAGTGGCTTATAATTATAAACTCAAGGGACAGGAGCTGGTCTTTGTTTTGTGTATCCGCGGCGGAGAAAGAGGTCAGAAAAGGCAGTAATCAAAATAATATAATAAATGCATGACTTCTTTGATCAAATCGGAGACGTGCAGGAAAAATGCCAGGTCAAGAATACCCTTAACCAACGAGCATGTATGAAGAATATGATGAGAGTGAAAGAAGTAAAAGAGGTGAGGTATGCTAGGATCGTAGCAACTGGAGATCCGTACTCTCTGCCTACCCCTCTGGGAAGTAGGCGTGACTATATAATAAACGTTACTTTACATCTAGGTTACAAGCCGCGGGCGGAAGGAGAAAACACATACACTTGTTTCGCCTTCATGTTGGAACTACTAAAGAGATTGAGCAGATTTTTGGACATATGTAGTTCTAAACGACAAATAACTACTGCTACTTAATACTTTTTAATCAGAGTCTTGCCGCGGGTGGTAGCTAGTCAAACATAACTGACGACCTCTGTGGCGCAGTGGGCGAAGGTCCGCCTGGGACGCAGAAGGTTGCGGGTTTGATTCCCGCCGCGGAACAAATATTTGCATGTTCTGCAGATATTTGTCTTGGGTCTGGGTGTTATCTATGTATGATATGTAATTATTTACAAAAAAATGTATATATGTAATATATCAACCATGTGGGTCCCATAACACAAACTCTGCTTAGTTTGGGGGGGGCTACATGATGCTGTGTGATAATCCAGCATCATTTATTTATTATTATTATTAACTCAAGCATCAAGATTTAAGACATAACTCAATTCAATTTGCAGATGTCTAAGGGCTTTGTGCAATCTATAAGAAATAAAATTTATGAAAAAAAAAATAAGATTGACGGCCTCCCGCAATGGGCGAAGGTCCGCCTGAGACGTAGAAGATGGCGCGTTCAATTCCCGCCACGGGACAAATGTTTGTATTGATTGCAGATATTTGTTTCTGGTCTGGGTGTTTTCTATGTATAATATCAATCAGCTCAATCAATTCAACCAGTCATGTGGTTCCCATGATACAAGCTCTGCTTAGTTTGGGGCTACATGATGCTGTGTGATAGTGTTCAGTATTATTTTAGCTAAACTCCTGCCCTTGTCCCACGCTAGGTGGGGTCGCCAGAACATGTTTTTTTTTCTTCCACTCACTTCTATCAGCCGTCAAATCTTTCACACAATCCATCTATCTATTCTTCAGTCTCACACTATTCGTGCATCCAGTAACCTTCATATTCATCACTCCTTTAGTCACATGACTTTCATCCCTCTTCATTACATTAGCTAATTATTTGCGATTTGTTTTAACAATGGTAGAAAACAGGCAGGTATACGAATAATCAAATTATGATTGTTTAACGGGTCTTCCTCGCATTTTACCTTTTATTTTTATTTTCCCGACGTTTCGATCGTGTTTTATTTTATTTTATTTTATTTATTCAGGAATAACAGACAGCTACAATATGTATAGTAAAATTTACATTAGGTAGGTACATAATGATAAAAAACTAAATATATTTTATATAACAATACTGCAGCCCACGGCGTTATCCACAATTTAAATCAAAAAAATTACTGAAAATGCTAAAAATTAGGGCCGGCAGCGCATCAGTATCGCCTCTGGTGATGCAGGTGTCCATGGGCGACATGACCTTAATCGGGGAATTCACGAGACGGACATGCCTGCTGGACCTCGCGACTATAAGTCTGTGTAATTGCATTCCCTGCTTACACCAAAAAGATTGCACAGACCTATAGTAGCGAGCACACAGCACTACACTGCACTACACTGAAAAAGTTCCCAAAAAAAACTGAGAAAAAAAAAAAGAAAAAAAAAAAAAAAAAAAAAAAAAACTACACTGCACTGCAGTGCCAGAACGAAGCTAGAACTAAATCCGGGTTACAAAAACTGCTTGATCAATTCTCACAAACGCAGGCAGGAACGAGGATCCTAGAGCAATGTTGTCACCAACCCAGAGTCCTTCTCCGTTATTTTAAGGAGTTGGCCTGGCTGGGGCCAGGTTAGCAGGGGGGCAATGCACAATACACCCCAATGCGGGACGTCGGTGCAGAACTTTTTCCCCCCACTTCAAATTAGAATTAGAATTAGATTATAGTAGCGAGGTCCGGCGAGCATGTCTGAAGACTTGCCCGCGGGCATGTCCGTCTAGAGAATTCCCCGCTTAATAGTAAGTATCAATATGAATAATCATAATTATGGAGCAAGAAGTATCTCACCATCCGGAATGGTTCTGGTACTGTCCCCGCCACCAGCCGTCGTTGCTCTTCTCGAGTATGAGTATCCTGGTGCCCTTGGTGAGCGAGAGCTCGTCGGGTTGCTGCGCCTGGTAGTTGTACTTGACGACGGCGGTGCCGAGCGCCTCGCCCGGCTCCACGCGCCGCGCGCCCGGGGACTCCGCGCCGCCGCCGCCGCCGCCCCGCACCGGCGAACTGTTCGACGGCAGCGTTTTTGAACCGGACCCTTTCTTGACCTTCTTTTTAATGCTGAAAGTGGACAAGTTGTATCATTTTAGTCAAGGCGGACAGCGAGTCTATCGTTTCCTGATGATGCCTTATGGGGAAGGCGAAACATTGATGAATTTCCGTTTAGTTTTTATGAAACTCGTCGTAGAGAGTTGGCGGAATTTGTACTAAATATTTTATCTTTTATATATCTTGTAATGGATTTCCGCAAAGTCACGCCTGATTCAATTCATTACATTTAATAAAATTGTTACTGACAATTAATTTAAAAATAACCAGTTTTTTAAACACAAGTAAATTAACAAATTCTTAAATAAGTTACACATTATAATTCTCTTCATCATCTCATCAACCTATAGCAGTCCACTGCTGGACATAGGTATCCCCTAATGAGCGCCATTGCGCCCTGTCCTGAGCTCGACACATCCAGCTTCTACCAGCAGCCTTTCACAAATCATCACTCTGGCTACAGTTACAAACATCTGGCTATGACTAAATCAATCATTGATTAAAAAATGTGACACAAACGACGACTTAATTTTTAAGACTGCAATGAAATGGACAAATCTGCATCAAGCTGCTGTCCATAATTTAATAATATAATAATAACATATTTCAAAATCTTAGAAATTCCCATGCAAAGGTAAAGTTGATTCATACTCATAGCTCCAGCTAGTTGATTCATATATTTATGAGTAAATAAATCTGTCATGAGTATAGTTAATATATAGATTTTCCTGTAAATATTATAGTATATTTTTTAATGATCATTCATTGTGCAGATTTATGACACATAGGTAATAGTGATGACTACAATGTACCTCAATAATTTAAGATAACTCTTATAAATAAAATAAATAATGCGGGATGTAATCACACAGCATCATGTAGCCCCAAACTAAGCAGAGCTTGTATTATGGGAACCACATGATTGATATATTACACATATAATTTATTTTTTTTGTAAATACATACATATCATACATAGAAACACCCAGACCCGTGACAAATATCTACAGAACATGCATACATTTGTCCCACAGCGGGAATGGAACCCGCAACCTTCTGCGTCACAGGCGGACCTTCGCCCACTGCGCCACAGAGGCCGTCAATGATTCTATTGATAACAGTTCTATAAACCTCAGATTGCTAAATGGTGTTAAAATATCAAGTCAACCAAATAAGAGGTTTATTTGGTTATGATTGAATAAGGGGGTAATTCTACAATTTTGGAACAGCAAATGTCAAAATAAAAAGTAAGCATCCCACCAACCCAATACACAACCCACATTGGGCCTATGAAATTTTGTTGCTTTACAAGAATATTTTCTGGTGCAACCTCTTAAGTTTATAGGCTTTAAGACTTTAAACCGGGTCTTTTCTAGATATTTATGATGACATTGTTTATGCAATGGCTATTCGCCTATTAGCTGGCTAGTTGTAATTTGGCTGATTAGGTAGAGGTGCAGGTTTGATTCCTGCTGTAGGACAAATGTTTGCTTGATCAGCAGATATCTGTTTCAGGTGTCCTACTAATATTATAAATGTGAAAGTTTGTGAATAATAAATGTCTTTCATGCAAAAACGACTGAACGGATTTAGATGAAACTTGGAACATACAAAGTTTTTATCCGGGTACCAATCAAGGCTCTGCCGGCGGCTGATTGTGGATTGTGTGGCTGAATCCCCCAGCTGCCGACGGGCAGTAGCGTCGGGCGGTGCGTGAAGTTGTGCCCTACTTTGTTCACTAAACAGGCTACAGTACACACACATACCTATCAAAGAGTGAAGGTTTCTCCTTCTTGACATAATTGCTGGGCACATAGCCGGACTGACTCCGAGCGTTCTGCACTCGCCACCAGTGCTTTGTGTCATCCAGGAGTAAGTACCGCTCATTCTTGCGCAGATCCAGCTCCTGGGCCCCTTGAGCTGCATAGTCGTATTTGGCAACCACGTAACAGACATCATCCTGGAAATAGAATATCAAGTGATCATGTGTTTTTACTACCATGTGCCTTTTACTTCTCAAACTGTGAGTAGAAGCAAGTTTTTAATTATTTAGGTTATTATCACTCGAGTAGTCTTTGGACAAAAAGGTCTCTTCCAGTGACTTCCATCATTCTAACCATGCCCAAAGTGAGCCAGTAATGTTTTTCATGGGTAGACGACTACCCATCTCTTGTACTGCCTACCCCTTTTTCTTTTAGTGTTGTGTCACCCCCACTGCATTGTTGTTCTCGTCCACTTTTCTGTTTGTTCTCTGATGGCCTGTCTATCTCCATTTTAGTGATTTGACCTTCTTTTTGTCATCATTGACTTGACATGTACAAACTTTTGGGTTCAAGTTGAATTTTCATGATGTTCAACAAAACTGTGAACTGTTTTATTATTGTTAAAGAACTTTTATGAAATTATCCAATACTGTGATTGATGATCATGTTTAATTCCAGAAAATTTATCATCCGCATTAACAGCTGTTTTCGTTGCACAGCTAAGCATAGGCCTTCTTTTGATTATGCCATTTGCCTCGATCCTGCATTAATTTGTCAATATTCTCCACAGAAACCCTTGATAGACATAGAAACCTCTGTAATTGTTAGACTGAGGTTACTGACTCCAGACTCAGGGTCCAAACAATATGTGTAATTACAAAAATTGGATTTAATTCCACAATAATTAGCAATTGTAATTACTACAGGATATCCTAATTAGAACAGCAGATGTTGTTATTACCAACTGATGACTTTATTGCTACTCTGACTATGTGTTTTGATATCAAGTTCTTTGACAGGAGTTTATTAATAAGTCTAAGATCTAAGTTCTTCATCTTGAACTGTTCAATGTTGAGGTAGTTTATCTCAAAACAGTTTCAAGTTCTTTGTATGATTGTGTTAGAATGTAGAAGGTGGTCCACGGTACCTGGGCCTTCCCGTGCCTGCTGTTGGCCATGGCGTGCGGCGCCGGCAGAGGTTTGCTCGCCCACACCGAGTCCGCGGCGCGCGCCGACCGCGTCTCCAGCATGACACCCCGTCAAGGAATCCCTCCGGACACCCCCCGCCCTCACGCGAACATCGCAACCACTGCACCCTGCACTACCCCACACAGCACCGCGCGCGATGCCCGATCGATTCACTGCACCGATGCACCACTTTTGTTTACCGCAGGAGGCGAAATCCAATCGAAAGCTTGTGATTCAGTGGAGCTTCTTGACGATCAGCCTCCCAGTCCGGACGAATAATTCTTACAAACTCAACTCTAACGTATAGAGCCTAGAGGTACTATGATTATTCTTTGGACGATTTCTCTCGAAATTAAATCAGATTTTGCGATTCTTTACGTAAATTTCACTTCGGTGGGGCAAAAAGACAAATCAATCAATAGACAACTTTTTTTTTGTCGAAATACTACTCATTCATCGACAAGAATAAATCCTAGAGGCGATGACTAGTGTTGGAGGTTTGCTTAATTTTAGTCGATTATTTAGTCGTATTGCCGAACATGTAGAAATTAATTTGCCGAAGTACAAATTAACCAGCCCGCTTTACATTATAATAATAGGCGATGAAAGTGAAGAAGAGCGACCTGCAAAAATAAATTAACTAAATGAGGAGAGCTTTCTTCATTAGAGGGACAAACACAGAGCACAGAAGTATCGTCCGGATTGGGAAAAACTTAATTTGTTTAAGGACTTGAGTATCCTCCGTAGTTTAAGGACTGGAGTATATATTATAATAACCAATCCTTATCTATCGATATTGGATATTGGTTTACCAGAGGCCGCATTTAATAACCCAGTTGCACACCGAAATGATATGCTGTTTTACAAACTGACAGTTGTCAATTTACGTTCTATGAATTTCGAACTGCGTGTTGAATCCAGGGTAGAGAGGAAATCATCGAGGCCCTAACTAAACGCTCGGAAAAGTATCAAGCAAGAGGGTTTGAAGATTTCGTTGATAGTTGATAGTTTTATCACATTTCTTTTCTTAAAATAAACGAATTTTAGTTATTTTTAATAAAGACTTTATACGTATAGGTTGTACGATTTTTTCATTTACAATTTCCTAGTCGGTGTGGATGCGAATAAGACAATATCGTCGGCGAAACGAAGATTTGTGAGTCTCTTTTCGCCGACGAGAATGCCTTTGTCCCTCCAGCTGCCCGCCAATTTCTTAAAAACTTCTTCGAGAGTGGCTGTAAAAAGCAAGCTGATTCCCAAGATCGGGATGTGTGTAAAGAGGGAAGGGAGGCCTTTGCCCTGCAAGATAAGATAAATGATTTCCTAGGAATACGATTTTTTTGTAGTTGGCATACGATCACAACTTTTTTCCATTTGGCAGCCCGGTCTGTCTGTCTGTCTGTGGTTGTATCACCGAGGAAACAACTTTTTTTAGCTCTGTGCAATAACTTTGTCGGTGGTTCTGGTCGTTCGTTCTATTATTTTCTCTATGGTCGTTCTGGTGTCTCTCAAAAGGAAGGAGTTGTGACGTTTTTTCTGTGAAAAAGTGAATTTTATTATTTTAAATGGGTCAAAATCATTGATTTTGTTATAAGCAAATAGAAAATGTCGGATTCTGAAGCTAGTAATTTTTCTGGGAGTGGGTCAGAGGCCGGTAGCGTTGGTTCTCGGCGGTCTCGCCGCAGCGCCGCGTCCGCAAGGTCCGCAAGGTCTCGATCGGGCTCCGCCAGGTCCCGCTCGGGCAGCCGGAGCGCTTCCCGGAGCCCGTCGCGGTCGCGCTCTAGATCGCGTTCTAAATCTAAATCAAATTCACGCTCCAGGTTGGTTTGATTTCGGTAAAATTGCTGTATTTTCGAACCTGTTTTGCTTATTGTTTTGTTTCGTGGCAGGAGTCGCTCTGCTGGATCCGACGGCAGCCGCCGCAGTACCCACCGAGCTGATGAAGCTAAAGAGGCTTCTGGCGACGAGGAAGTTGAGGTACCTGCTTAATTTCGATTATTATTTAGCAGTGGTACTTGACCCTATAGCCTGTGTCATATTCTGATTTACAATGCAATTTGCCTCACACAAAACTATAACAAATGTAATACGTAATTTGTCATCTCAATGTAAACATCCTGGTCCTAAGTACTCAATTCACCATGGTTTTATTGTTCAGGATGAGCAGGAGCCTGAAGGTGAGGACCTGGTGGACTCGGAGGAGTATGAAGAAGATGAGGAGGAGGAAAGACTAAGGAAGAAACGCAAGAAGGACAGCCGCTATGGAGGATTCATCATTGATGAAGCTGAGGTAAGCATTTTGCTGGTAAATTACTTAGCATATATCACACTGGGTATCACACTAATGTTATTATAAATTGCTGACCATCAGGAGGACCATATGTCTGTTTGCTTTGTAGTATTAAAAAAAATGCAAAAGTTTGTGTTTGTTTGTTTGTTTGTTAACTGATGAATGCATCAATGAAACTTGGAATATACATAGTTTGTGACCTGAATTAACTGATAGGCTCCTTTTGTACTGGTACAATGCAAGCGGAGCTGCGGGCCCAAGCTAGTAGTATTATAAAACTATGATTACTAATCTTTTATTATTTCCTTTCAGGTGGATGATGAAGTGGATGAAGATGATGAATGGGAAGAGGGGGCTCAAGAAATGGGCATAGTTGGAAATGAAGTTGATGAAATTGGACCCACAGCTAGAGAAATTGAAGGTCGGAGACGTGGCACCAACCTTTGGGACTCACAAAAGGAAGAGGAGATTGAAGAATACCTTAGAAATAAATATGCAGATGAATCAGCAGCCCTCAGGCACTTTGGTGAGGGTGGTGAAGAAATGTCCGATGAAATCACACAGCAAACTCTGCTTCCTGGCATCAAGGACCCTAATCTTTGGATGGTGAAATGCAGGATAGGAGAAGAGAAAGCCACAGTGCTCCTCCTCATGAGGAAGTTCATAGCTTACCAATTTTCTGAAGAACCCTTCCAAATTAAGTCTGTTGTAGCACCTGAGGGTGTCAAAGGCTACATCTACATAGAAGCTTATAAGCAGACACATGTCAAAAACATAATAAACAATGTGGGAACACTCAGGATAGGCATATGGAAACAGGAAATGGTACCGATCAAAGAAATGACAGATGTCCTGAGAGTAGTGAAGGAGCAGTCAGGTCTCAAACCTAAGCAATGGGTGAGACTAAAGAGAGGATTGTATAAGGATGACATTGCTCAAGTAGATTACGTAGATCTCGCACAGAATCAAGTCCACCTAAAACTGCTGCCTAGGATAGACTACACGAGACTGCGAGGTGCTCTCCGAACAGTACAGAGCGAAAGCGAAGCCGCGAAAAGGAAAAAAAAACGCCGGCCCGCCGCCAAACCCTTCGACCCTGAGGCTATCCGTGCCATCGGCGGAGAGGTCACATCCGATGGTGATTTCCTCATATTCGAAGGGAATCGGTACTCTCGCAAAGGCTTTCTATACAAGAACTTCACCATGTCAGCTATCTTAGCTGAAGGCGTCAAGCCTACACTGACTGAGCTGGAGCGATTTGAGGAACAGCCGGAGGGCGTGGACATAGAACTAGCGGCCCCCGCCAAAGACGACCCTGCTGCGCTGCATTCCTTCAGTATGGGAGACAATGTGGAGGTTTCAGCCGGAGACCTTGCCAACTTGCAGGCTCGCATCGTGGCCATAGATGGCTCCATGATCACGGTGATGCCCAAGCACGATGCCCTCAAAGACCCCTTGGTTTTCAAGCCCAATGAGCTGAGAAAGTACTTCAAACAGGGCGACCATGTGAAGGTAATGATATCATTCTTGTGTACATAAATTTCTCTGCATCTTTTTTTAGCCTACTTGTTGCCAACTCAGTTTTTTTACGCACATTTTTACTTCCTTTTTTTTTGCACATGTAACTAAACAGATCAAACATTTTACTTGGAACAAGGACAGGCATTCAGATTCAGTTACATTTCTTGTTTGGTACTAAACAATAATTATTTATAAAAGCGTTACCTGTTTTTGTTCAAGTTACAATGGTCTTTTATCTACAAATTAGACTACAATCTTATCCTTTTATAGAAAATACAATCAATGTTTAATTTCCTATCACAATATACCTCGATTTGTATGGTAACTGGGGAATGCAATTTTGATCACGCGCGATCCCGATCTTCCTAGTTCTTGCCTCGTATTTCGAGATCAATCTCGAAGCACAAAATGACGAGATCTTGGCCGAGACTGACGAGATCGAGCGACATTAGTCCAGGAGGACTCACTCTTAAGAGTAGGAGTGATGACTCCTGATCCAAATTTTTTTTTTTTAATTTTTTATAAATTGTTGTTTTCACTATCATTATCTTTGTTAAAATAAATACTTACTTTTTATGAGATTTTACGACAGTATTGACATTTTTTCAATAATTCATGTTTATTTATTTTATTTATGATGCGAGTAAGCATCATAATCATAACGACTAATAAGTTGTGATTCCGTAATGGTGTCGTGTTGTGGGCAGGTGGTGGCAGGTCGGTACGAAGGCGACACGGGGCTGGTGGTGCGCGTGGAGACGCACCGCGCCGTGCTCGTGTCGGACCTCACCATGCACGAGCTGGAGGTGTTGCCGCGCGACCTGCAGCTCTGCTCCGACATGGCCACCGGCGTCGACTCGCTCGGACACTTCCAGTGGGGCGACATGGTGCAGCTCGACCCGCAGACCGTCGGCGTCATCGTGCGCCTCGAGCGCGAGGCCTTCCACGTGCTCGGCGTGCAGGGCAAGGTCATCGAGTGCAAGCCGCAGGCGCTGCAGAAGCGCCGCGAGAACCGCTTCACCATGGCGCTCGACTCCGAGCAGAACGCCATCCAGAAACGCGACGTCGTCAAGGTGATCGACGGCCCCCACGCCGGCCGCAGCGGCGAGATCAAGCATCTCTACCGCAACTTCGCGTTCCTGCAGAGCCGCATGTACCTCGACAACGGCGGCGTGTTCGTCTGCAAGACGCGCCATCTGCAGCTGGCGGGCGGCAGCCGCGCGGGCGGCGCGCCCGGCGCGCCCGGCGCCCTCGCGCTCGGCTTCATGTCGCCGCGCATCCAGTCGCCGGCGCACGGACGCGGCGGCGCCTCGCCCATGCGCGGCCGCGGCCGGGGCGCGGGCCGAGGCGGCGCGGCGCGCGACCGCGACCTCATCGGCCAGACCATCAAGATCACCGGCGGGCCCTACAAGGGCAACGTGGGCATCGTGAAGGACGCCACGGGGTCGACGGCGCGCGTGGAGCTGCACTCGGCGTGCCAGACCATCTCCGTGGACCGCGGGCACATCGCGGGCGCGGGCGGCGCGGGCCGCGACCCCGCCGCCTCCTTCTACGCGCGCACGCCCACCGCCGGCGGCCGCACGCCCGCGCTCGGCGCGCAGACGCCCACCTACCGCGACGTGGGCGCCAAGACGCCCATGCACGGCTCGCAGACGCCCATCTACGACGTGGGCGGGCGCACGCCGCACTACGGCGGCGCGACGCCATCGCACGACGGCGGCCGCACGCCGGCGCACGGCGCCTGGGACCCGGCCGCGGCCGCCACGCCGGCGCGCGCGCCCGACTTCGACTACTCGCTGGAGCGCAGCCCCGGCTACGAGGGCTCCGGCTACGGCGCCGGGCCCTTCACGCCGGCGACGCCGGGCACCATGTACGGGTCGGACCACACGTACAGCCCGTACCGGCCGTCGCCGTCGCCGCACTACGGCGGCGGGTCGCCGGGCGCGGGCGGCAGCACGGGCGGCGCGGGCGGGGAGTGGGCGAGCGCGGAGCTGGAGGTGCGCGTGGTGGAGGGCGAGGCGGCCGGGCGCGCCGGCGTGGTGCGCGGCGTGGCGGGCGGCGCGGTGGCGCTGTACTTGCCGGCGGAGGAGCGCGTCGTGTCGCTGCCTCACGCCGCGCTCGAGCCCGCGCCGCCCGCCGCCGGGGACCGCGTGCGCGTCATCGCCGGCGAGGACAAGGAGGCCACGGGACACCTCATCTCCATCGAGAACCAGGAGGGCGTCGTCAAGTTCGGCGCCGACGACATCAAGATCATGCAGCTGCGGCACCTCTGCAAGATGACGCAGGCCTAGCGCGGGTCGCGGCCCCTCGCTCGCCCCTCGACCACCGGCGCGAGGCTACAAGCTAAGAGAGTGTTTACGTTTGCGATCATGCTGACGAGATATTTAAATTATATAAGTACCTACTATAAATGTAAGTTACGTTATGTAAAGTAATATACCTACATGATTAATAACTTCTCTTTTATATTGAGAAACCCTTAACGAGCTTACTGATATTTATTTATTTCATTGAAAAAACTAACAGCTATTGAACAGGATCAAGGTTGGTATATGCTAATAGACCAAAACCTTCTTCACGTCTTCGACCAAGGAGCCGGCGTCGTGAGATAGATGGACACCAGGAGGAAGTATCCAATGTTTAGTGTGCCATGATTGATGGATGAACTGACGACGATATTCACACCACAAGTACCAAAGTAGGTAGCCAGCCATCAACACGATGAACTGTGCCAGAAACATAGATAGAAAGAAAATATTTTTATTGATAGCCTTAGTCACGTAAAAGTTCGCAGTGCGCTGATCTTCCGCCGGCTCCTACGAACAGTATCAGGTAGCTATCAATCTAAATAATGAAGCTACTAAATAATATTAAATTAAGACAAGGACAAGAAGTCCAATCAAGAATAAAGAGGTCTGATACCTAAAAAATAGTTGGCAAAAGTATCCTTAACTTTTGTACTTGAGTGTATCCAGGACCAATGAGTCTCGTAATCAAAATTAAGAAGGTTAGGTATTATCAATAATGTATGAAACGGTCGCACAAATTTTATTTTTTGTGCACTTTTATGCACAAATATAAGCTACCTGCCCATATCATTCGTTTTTGTCTAGGGTCATTCATTTAGAATCTTCCTGCTGGAAGAACGTTACTCCAGCAGAATACTTTATTCCAAAACGGTACATTTTTTTCTTAACGCACATTTCACGCTCAGTCAGAAGTCTAATTATTCCTGGAACTCCATTCCTGCTGGGGTAACGCACTCATAAAAAAAAGACGTGTGGCACTCGGGGACTGCCGCGGTAAAGCTATTACATAGGATTTTGTATCCACTTATGCAATTATAATTATTTATTTATTTTATTTATGCAGTATTTCTTTTTCTTTGATATTAATTGAAGTTACACTTTTTGAGCGTGGTGACCGATAAGAAAACATTTTTTTTCTTTTATTAAATAAAAATACGTCTAGTTGCACGCACACAAACACCGTGTCGAAGACTGCCGAAAAGAAACGACGTTAGACAATGCACGGCCTTCAAGCCACACCTCCGTGCCCGTCGGAGTGGGGAGCGTGAGGTTTTTTTTCGTTACGGAATTTCTGGATTCGGTCCCCGCGCTCAAGGCCCTCGATAGAAGCTATGCAATAGCTTAAAAATTCTCTTTTAGTGAGAGTTTCAGTAAAACTAGAATCTTTTGTGGAATTAGTTTAGTTTACTAATTGTTTATGTAGGTACTTTGTACGGTTCCACCATACATTTTGGTAATTTGCTCGCGCTGCGATTTACGTTGTATCGCACGCGCTGCGGATACTGCTAGTAATAATTAATAGTTTTATCTAGTCGTGTTATTATTGAAATGCTGCATAGTGCTATTATAACGGACTAGACTAGAACTATGCTATTGACATGGCCTAGAGAACATTATGTACGTAAAACAAAACACAAATATCAATGATTTTATTAACATTTATTGAATAAATAATACAAAAATGGTTCTCAATGCAATTTTAAGAATTTCAAACAAAAAAAGAGTCACATGAAAACTGAGCAAAGAACACCTACCGATACTATTATTTTATGTAATATTACACTATAGTTTCAAAACTATTACATTTATGTCGAAAAATATGTTGCTACTCATTACAGTAACATACATTACATTTCACATTAAATACATCAATGGAATTTCACATTTATCATTAACATTTATAATGATTGACATAATACATTAAAATTGATATAATGGGGATGTAAATGCTCAGCAAAATGCGGCCAGAAAGACAAAATGCTATACAATAACATGTTTCACATTCGAAGTCACACTGACTAGCCTTGGTCTAAGTTGATATCGGACACTAGTAGGTACAGAAATAGCCCATGATTTACAATAATAAAACTAATCAACAATTTTCTCTTCCACGACGTTGCGACTGCTCTCGGTGCCGATACCATGCGGCCTCATGTATGAATACTATCACAGAAAGTACAAGTTACAGCTGTCTAGGAAATAATCACTCATCAACCACCGGCGCGCAGTGCCAACATTATCTAATAAACACAACTAAAACAAACCATTTGGCTATAGATTATGCAGTGATCTTCATCACCCAACGCAATCAGTTCTCACATTTATCAACAACTAAAACGCTATATTATTGCAAAAAAATATTATTATTGGCAAACTCTAACCCAATACTCTCTAAGTACTAAACGTTATCTTATTCTATCGAGTTTGCGTATATTCCGTAGACGTTACGTGAAGTCTTTCGGTGCTAGGGACGAGCCGAAACACGGACACTGTACAGAGACGCTAGGCCATATCTACACTCGCGGAACTAATTCATATTGCCATTCACGCGATCCACTCACACTAACCATTCAGAGTCAGATCTATTTTACACAATCTCATCTTGAAATTAATTTTGAATGTAAAATTTACAACAGAACAGACATCCTCACACGAGTAATGTTTTACGGCAATACAAACTACATTTAGAGACGAAAATTAATAAATATGTACAAGACTTATCAAAAATGTATAACTAGAACCGATCGAAGCTATGATTTTATTATGACTACTACAAATCGGTGCGGAAACAAAATGTACACCTGTGATGCTCGATATACAAATATGAGGCCTAAATCTCTAAGCACGAAGATGCGGGTAAAGTTATACAGCTCACAGCTCAATACAACTATCTACTAACAACAATTATAATCTGAAATGCTGTTTTGTATTATACAAAGAAATTATTCTACCAAAATATCTGATAAAGCTGACGGATTGAATTCTTTCCATCAAACCATTTAATTGAAACTTAGCTATCAAAGCTCTCAAAGTATAAAATTATCATGAGTTCATAGCCAGCATGGCTTGGGTAGGAGTCGAAACGAAATCTCCTTTTAAAATAACTTACATGACTTTGTTCTAAATAAAAACCCTTTACAGTATCTGGCTAGGCCAACTAGCTTCTAAACATAATAATAAAATAGACATGTGAATGCAACTAAGATAATTCAATTTGAATGTTCCGACATATTTTGAACACAACAGCAATAGTAGCTTAAGATTTCATGGCGTCGCTACCATAATCCGTTGGCTGTTAGAGGGATCGACAAGTTTCTCTCAACCGTTAGCTTAGTTTTTAAATAACATTGCTATTGCAACATATTGGCTAACATGAAGATCAGTACGGCCCGTATACAGACCGATCACAACTCTGATAAATATTGAAGTAGACAAAATTATAGTTTTAAAAAATAATTGATGATGATGAACTCCCAAGCTCGCACTCACCTCGCTCTATTAGAGAAAAGAAAGAAAAAAAAGAAAGTCAAAGTAAGTTATTAGAAAGTGACAAATATTTAAGCGAATTTGTCACTTTATCTTTTATTCTGACGTTACTTGAAGATGGTAAAGAGCAGGGTCTTTTTTACTATCCCGTTCCGTTTACCATCAATCCGGGCCCTCACATTCGCTCGAACCCGTAATGATATTACAACATTCGCAAATGATATGCGTATCGGGAAGTCCCCTGCTGTCTCCCATTCTTACAATATACGAAGGTTTTACGCAACGCAAGGGAGTGCCTTCGTAAAAACACAATTTTGTCAACTGTCAACATAGCGGGCAGAGTTGATATCGGCATGAATACTCGCGTGAGACTTGTACCCTCATCTCCCCGTATCTAGTATGTAGTATGTAATATGTAGTGGCTGGCAACAGATGGGTGTGCCGGCGTTCAGGAGGCGTACATGCGCTTGATGTCTTCCTTGTAGCGCTCCTGGATGTCTTTCCGCTTGATCTTGAAGGCGGCCGTGACCAGCCCCATGTCTGGCGACCACACCTCCGTGCACAGCTTCACGGCCGCCGGGATCTCGAACCGCTCCAACCCACCTGCGAACAAACATTTACTCTTCATTGTTTTTTCTACCGATAAGTTAGTCTCACAGAAGCTGACGGGATCGATGAACGATTTGCGTCAAATTTTGATGCCCTCGAGTAGTAACTCGAGGGCATCAAAATTTGAAAGTAAAATGCTCTCCGATACACTCCGACGCGCGCCGGTAAGTTTGAATCGTACATTGAAGCGTGGACGCGTAACAAACTGACTTTCGTTCTTTAGTATTACTATACTTCGTTCTTTAGTATTACTATACTAAAGAACGAAAGTCAGTTTGTTACGCGTCCACGCTTCAATGTACGATTCAAACTTACCGGCGCGCGTCGGAGTGTATCGGAGAGCATTTTATAACATGCTAAAGAAAATTTAAAGAGTCACAAAGCAGTTAAGTTCCTTATTTGCATGCAAATTACGCAGCTTTGAGCTTTGTCAAACACTGACATAAATAGATCCGTAAGTAGATATTGCATGCAAATAAGGAACTTAACTGCTTTGTGGATCTTTCAATTTCCTCTAGCATGTTTTAAAATGCGCTTCGATGCTCTCCGACGCGCGCCGGTAGATGTGATTCGTACATAACTACTCGACTCAACTTATCATCACACGTTGTCATGGTTACAAAATAGACATTTCGCTAAGAAGAATAAGACATCATCAAGATTGCAGGTAATCGGTGGCTGGAGAGCATCAAGATGATTGTACTCTAGAGCCACAACGACTCTATAGTACGTGACTCTTTAGTAGTAGAATATAATATCTCAATGCTGGAGAGAGCTAGAGACCGTTTTTTGTGGAAATCCTTGAGACATATATTCAGCAGTGGAGTTTTATGAAAAATAACATTAAAACAGGCTATAGTAAACTGTAATAAGCTGGATGCGTCGAGCTCAGGACAGGACGCAATGGCGCTCATTAGGAGAGGCCTATGTCTAGCAGTGAGAAAAAATCGGCAAGAGGGAAAGAGGGAGACCACGAGAAAGATGGCAAGACGACATAGTCGAAACAGCAGGCCAGTCATGGCCAATACAAGCTAAAAACAGAAAAAAATCGAAAGCTTTTAGGGGCCTATACGCAGAGGGGTCCTTAATTATAAATTACAGAAAATAATATTATTTTATTATAAGGCGTTTATAAGTTACGGAATAATAAAGGCTTTTTTTATTAATGTCTAGCAGTGGACTGCAATAGCTATAGGCCGATGATGAGGCTGTAATAAAGAGGCGCACTCACACTTCTTGGCATGGTCGGCGAGCTCCTTGACGACGGCCTTCTCGACCTGCGGGCTGGCGCAGAGCGCGGCGAAGTCCTGGTTGGGCAAGGCGAGCCGCGCCGCGAGCTCGGCGAGGCGCTGCGGGTGCGGCACCACGAGCGCCACCGTGTAGTTCTTGGAGCTGTCGCCGTACACGCAGATGTTCTCCACGATGGGACACGTCTTCAGCTCCGCCTCCACCTTGCCGAGAGACACGTACTCGCCCGCCTGCAGCTTCACCAGGTCCTTCTTGCGATCTAAGGGTGAGACGATACACGAGGACGATGAAAATTTGATTAATTTTATTTCGATCAAATACACTAACGGCCGGTTCCTATATCCGTTCCGTTACCGATGACGCTTCGTTTTCCCTTGAAACATTGTCAAATTTTCGACGCCGCGTTGTTAATTTTTGACAGTTTTACGAAGGAAAACTAAGCATCATCGGTTACATTGTAATATAGGATTTAATGATAAGTTGCCAATTTATCTACACACTACACAAAGGTTATCTGTAATAAAAATCTACTTAGCATTAAGCCTGTGTACTTGTTTTATCTTGTGCACTTGAGATTTTTTTAAGTTACTTATATTTTTCCTTAACGAGATAATGTTTACAAAGTTTTACATGCAAATCGAGAAAGTCTCCTCTTTTCTCATGAAATTAGTTCATTCATTCATTCTCAGCTTTTCAAAACCCACTGTGCTGGGCATAAGCCTCCTCCTTTGAATGCCATTGCATACGGTTTTGCGCCTTTGTATTTAGGTATTTCCCTGTACAGTAACGATGTACACTTTCTTGTATCCTCTTGGGCACCACTCCGTCAAGGCTCCACCTGCCATCACCAAATCTAGCAAAGTGCCCTCCCCAATTCCGCTTGTCTTCCAATAGGCTAGATGCCTGAAAAATTCTAATTAGTCCGTCATTTACATTATCAAAAAATATTGGTAATACACGTATTTTATCTTTTGTCAATTAAATTAAAAATGACAAAGATATAGTGCGTTGAAGTTCCGCGTGACGTCACAGGTAAGTACATTTTTTACATACAAGACGAGCCCCCACTCCCGAACTTTTACGTTCTATAACTTTGTCGATTTCCATTGATTTTAAAAATAAAAATATACGTGTCCAATATTTTTTGATAATCTAATTGACGGACTAATTATAATTATTATTTTTCTACCCAGGCATCGTCCCTATTCTCATGAAATGATTAATTTGAATAGGAGAGTGATGTGGATAGTATAGTGATATCATACCGATGATCTTGATACATCCGTCGTGATGCAGCTCGGCGATGTCTCCGGTGCGGAACCAGCGGCGTCCGTCCTCGTCCTCGAACTCCTCGCGCGTCTTCTCCGGCATGCGGTAGTACCCCTCCGCCACGCACTCGCCGCCGATTATCACCTCGCCCTGACAAATCATTTATATTAGAAATAAACAGAACATCTCATGCACGGTCCGCTGATCACAAACTAACCAGAGCCTGTACTATAAGTACCGGAGACTGATGTACGGTTCCACCATACATTTTGGTAATTATTTCCGCGCGCTGCATCTTTTACGTAAACTAATAATTTAGAGCGACATTAAGTACGTGACCTACTCGCGCCAGAGACACTACCAAGGAAAGATTTGCCAGCTAACCTTGTAATTAGCATAACTGTGAATAAACTAACTTAGCTAACTTGGTGTTTTAAATACTCAATATTAACTAACTGGCTAAACTGTGAACTATTTATTAGTGAAACGTTGGTGCCGTGTAAGTGGTAAATTATCAACCTACATAGCATCTTCTCCATGTAAGGTCAGAGGGTGGAAACAAGCAGCTCTTAGCCCATACATACGTATATAGATACTTATAACAAACCCAGACACAACAAATATCCACGTTCATGACACAAATGTTTGTCCTGGGCGGGAATTAAACCCGCGACCTGCAGCTTAAAAGACGAGTTACTACCGACTGAGCTATGAGGCCAGTGTATAATAATAATAATGCGGGACGTAATCACACAGCATCATGTAGCCCCAAACTAAGCAGAGCTTGTATTATGGGAACCGCATGATTGATATACTACACATATATTTTTTTTTTGTAAATACATACATATCGTATATAGAAAACACCCAGACCTGCGACAAATATCTACAGAACATGCAAACATTTGTCCCGCAGCGGAAATCGGATCCGCAACCTTCTGCGTCTCAGGCGGACCTTTGCCCACTGCGCCACAGAGGCCGTCTAGAATAGAGTGACTATATTATACGTCGTGCTTCTAATCAGTACGTCTGGGGGGATACGGGGCTCAAGCAGCTGGTTGCATAGCGCTCACAGCGGAGCGGCTGGATCCCCTGCCCCTCCTACCAGTCGAGCAGGTTCAGTGTCGGTGCAGCAGCACCCTGAGTCGTGTATGTACCTCCACAACAAAATTGACGCCTTGGATCTGAGTGGTGAATTGTGTCGACTTTACGTCCCGAACAATTATAGTCGTTGTAGGAAACATGAGTTGTTTGCCGTGCCGTTTTCTCGTACGGTGTCACGAGCCCAGTCACCCATCCCGCGTGTCCTCACTGCGCTTAACGCTCTCCTGGATGAAAATCCTGATTGTGACCTGTTTGCTGATAAGTGGACCACAATCTTATCGAAGTGTCTGTGTTTTTGTGAGCGTCATTGTTAAGACTGTTTATTATGTTTATATTGACATTAGTTGTTTGATTATTTAAATTGTTTCTTGACAAACCTATCATTATGACATTGCATGTTTCGTACTTTTAATATTTCCGTCAATATTGTACTGTTATTTTTAATTATTGTAATTGGGTACTGCCCGTTTTAATTAAAATAAAATAAAATAAATAAATAAATAAATGTAAGAGTAACAGCAGTAGCGTGAGGCGGTACCTGCGGGAAGGGCTTGTTGGTGACGCGGTAGTTGCCCTCCTCCCAGTCGACGAGCTTGAGGCGCGTGGAGGTGGTGGGCGCGCCCACGCGGCCCGTGGAGCGGTCGAACACGTCCATGACGGCGGCGCTCGACGTCGTCTCCGTGAGCCCGTACCCCGCCACCACGTCGCAGCACAGGCAGATGCGCACCTGCGCGTGCGTGTCCGGCGACAGCGGCGCGCCGCCAGAGATCATCATGCGCACGCGCCCGCCCAGCAACCCGCGGATCTTGCTGAACATCTGCAACGCACAACCCCATATCTATATCTATGCTAGCCTTCACTAACTACTTGGAATCAGATGCCGGAGACCTTTGCCCACCACTCAAACAGCATAGGTTCATTAAAAAAAGGGGGCCGAGGGGCGTACGGGTATATGCTTGTTATAGGAGAGGCCTGGCATTACACCACGCGGTATTCAGTCTGTCCTAGAAAGACTGTCTTCGGACCTATACTTCAGCCATATTGGATGAAGAATGTTTGTAAACAAACATTTCAACACTTTTTGCAATTATTCCATAAATACTTCATATTTCAGTTAACTAATGTCATAAATGAAACTTTTACTATATAAGTAAGATGTTAATGAAGTTTACATATTTATAAAACAAATAATAAAAAAGTACTTTTGAGGTTAAGTATGGGTGGTTTGTTTATATTTATTCTTCATCGAATTTGACTGAAGTATAGTTGGTTACTCTTATTACACTACGAATACCGCGTGGTGTAATAAGGCTTCAAGCAGGTATTGTTGTAGAGCAGTGTAAGTAGACTCACGAGTCGGTTGAGCACGGGCGTGTCGTAGCCGCGGCGCATCCAGGTCTGCTTGTACGTGTAGGCCCACTTGAAGAACGCGCTCGCGAACTCGCCCTGCCGAGACACCTTGTCCGTGATGCCCTTGCTGATGCGGTCCATTATCAACTGTAACAACCACACCATACGGCTCACATTATAACGTGCTCCGCACCTCAAGGCAAATGCTCCAGCTGATGTCGTCCATTAACAACTGTGATATGATTTTTTTCCATTTTATTTATAGAAGACAATAACATGGCTCTACTCATTTAACGTTGATTTAAGAATCAATTCAAGATTAACGTATGTACACGATGATATTTAATAAGAGAGTTCATAGCACAATCTTTAGTAATCCTTTGATAGTTAGCAGAAATGACAGAATAGTTGATATTTACAATCATTTAGATTTTTGTCTACGTATTATTTACTTCTTTCTCTGGAAAGTAAATAATAAAGTTAAATAAAGAAAGGACATTTTAGAGTATGTTGGGAGGCCAAAAGTGTCTTGGTGTTGCGGTCTATTATCATGTCAACAAAAGTTCATCCAAATAAGGTTTAAAGAAATTATTCCAATAAATCCGTCAAATATTATTAAGCAACTACACTGTATTACTGTACCATGAAGAAAATAAGGTTTAGAAAGAACATTTTCCAATCAACAAACCGCATACCGCAACAATACCGAAATATGATCCCATATTCTAAAAATTGGCCCTGAAACTATGAAACAAAGTTGAATTAACCAATATTTTGCGAACAAATTTATAAGAGTCTAACAAAATACAATGTTTGGTTGTTTAACATGTAAGATTTAAAAAGTTTAATTATAATTAATCTGTTCTTGATTATTTTGTATGATATTTCAATTTAATTTGTAACTAAGAATTCTAATTAATTAATTCACTCAGGCGTGACTTTGCGGAAATATATTATTCTACAAGGTAAAATATTTAGTAAAGATTCCGCTAACTTTCTCTGACGAGTTCCACAAAATGTGTGTCTGCATCTGCAGGCGGGAAGGCGGTGCAAGCGTATGCATTTTGTGGAACTCGTCAGAGAAAGTACTTTGTACTAAATATTTTGCCTCATAGAATATCTTACTAAGAATTCTAATTTAACTAACTAACTCTACAATTTTCTTTAAATTTAAAAGAAAATTATAGAGTTACAATGTACACTTGGAAAAGTAATTTGCGATTGTACACTTTGATATCTATACCTAAGATCTGTATCGTACCCACATTAACAATGAATAAAAGAGTTTCAATGGTTTCAAAATTACAGGATTAAAAGGCTATTAGAACACGCGGTATTCAGCCTGTCTTAGTAAGACTGTCTTATTGACTAATTAGTCAAGCGTAAGCCCGATTTAGTGGCTTACTCTTATTACACTAAGCTAAGTGTAAGACAGAGTGAATACCGCGTGGTGTAATAGGCCTTAAAGGTTGAATGAGAGTAGTCACCGGCACAGTGGTGATGCAGGTGGGTTTGAGCACGGAGGCGTCGCCCTCGGTGCCCTTCATGATCTTGCTCGACGAATCCAACATCGTCAGCGGCGTCGAGTACCCGATCGGCACACCTGCATCAAACATACACAATTATTACTTATATCTCACATTACTTTTCAATTTCCTGCGAACATACCAGAGGCCACACTCCGATGCATGCTAAATATGCTATATCCATCCTAGGGATGGCTTTCGGAGTGTGGGACGTCCGGCTGCAAGATGGGCAGACGACATTGTCAAAGCAGCGGCCGTACGTGGGTTAGACTAGCGCAGGATCGTGGTGGATGGCACGAGTTGAGGGAGGACTATACCCAGCAGTGGGTGAAATCGCGTAAACGTGCTCATATTTTTATTTAAAAAATTGATGCTCATTCCTCCAACACTAGAAATAAGAACAATTTTGTCTTGCCCTCAATACGTTTAGCCAAAACCAATAAGTCATTTATTGTTAACTGTGTTCGATATTATAATTATACCAGAATGTATAACCAACCTTAGTGACAAAGCCCTTCAAAAACAAATTGAAGCAAATGCTTATACAAAAGGCATACTACAAATCTGATGATTTTATTTTAGACAGGCTGTACTGGCAGTGCGCGACTGTTGATGAGGTGTGTCTAGGTAATTCATCTAGGATTGTTAGATAGCAACTATCTAACTAGAAGTATAGTAATTAATAAGTTTGTATGATTGATTAGTAAGTATTATTTTTACATTTATATAAATTATTATATATGAATCTTGTAAAATTGACGTTCAAAAGTGTAATATTGTGCCTATTTGATGAAATTGAAAATATGAATATGGATACCAGAGGCCTCATTTACTAACTCAGTTGCCCACTGATATGATAAGCACGGGTCCTGTTTTTACAAACTTTGATAATTTGACAATTAAAGTTTTTTTGAATTTCGACAGATTAAATGTGAAAGTTTGCAAATAAAGGTCCGGTGCCTACCATTTCGGTGTGCATCGAGTTAGTAAATAAGGCCTCAGGTTTCGTATCTGTGTCTATTTTTGTATGAAGTTAGCATTTAAAATATATTGTCGCTTTTTATTGGGGAAATAAATATTGCCTAAAGCATCTTCGAATGTGTAGCTCTAGCGAGCGTGCTGGTTTCCTCGCGATGTTGTCCATTACTATTAACGCTTTTCTGCGGCAGAAAGTTTCCCAGACGGGCGTCTGCCTCTACTTTCTGCACTAAGCAGTGCTAAAAAGCGTGTAACTTTCTATCAAGATAATATTAGTAAAGTCCACAACTACATAATGGTACACGTCATGTAAAAAGAACGCTGGAGAAAGTAGAGGGGGTGTGTTTGCGCACGGGTATATATATACCGATAAATCGCTTAATGCACATCTCACTGCCAGCGTTCTTTTTACGTGACGCGACCCATACCAGTACCAGCAGCCTTGTCGGCTCAGTCACGTGAAACCAAGACTTGACTTTACTTTGTCGTTTTCAAGTGACGGATTGGTACCGAGGACAACTTGCCTTGGGTTTCAGAGTTAAAAGCTTATTAGAGCAGCTCTTACTGACTAATCAGTCAAGCCTTAGATCAATTTAGTGGCTTACTCTTATTACACTACGTTAAGTGTAAGACAGTCTTACTAGGACAAACTGAATACCGCGTGGTGTAATAGGCCTTTAACCATGGAAACCTATATTAAGACTATAACGGATGACGCATAGTTTTCCCTTGATAAACTGTCAATTAACAAAGAGTGGTCGAAGATTTGACATTTTCAGGGGAAAACGAAGCGTCATCGGTAATGGTATATCATAGGAACCGGCGCTTACATGGGCAATAGAAATTGCTCAATTATGAGCAATGATGGTCGTTACGACGTGCCAAAATATCAAGCAATTTACGGCAACGGCAACGAGCATCAATTTGGCATAAATTTGGCAAATATAATATTGAGCGATAAGGAGCAAGTAATTACTCCGGATAGATCCATTCGTATTGCCTAGCAATTATTGCTCAAAAAATTGCCCGTATATGCGCACCTTAATTCACGTGTAAAGAAACCAAGACTTGATTTTATTATGTAATTGTCAAGTGAAGGATTGCGAGCGAGAGTTGTAATGCTGCGTGTCAGCGTGTGTCAGTGTTAGGTACCTCCGTAGAGGCACATGTTCTCGGCGAGCAGCTCGAAGACGTGCGCGAGCGGCAGGAAGCCCATGAGCAGGTCGGTGTCGAGGATGGGCATGGCGTCCGTGAACGACTTGAGCGTCGCGAGCATGTTGCGGTGCGACAACACCACGCCCTTCGGCACGCCCGTCGACCCCGACGTGTACATTATGATGGCCGTGTCCGCCGGCAGCGGCGCCACGCTATCTGCAACCGCACCACTCCTATACACACCACTATACACCGAGCGGGACTCGTTACGTACACACGCCAACATACAAGGATGTTTCACACTTCGACTCACCTACAATTTGGGGAATATGAAGAGTATTCTACAGTTTCATAGCCACAGAGTACCAAAAACGATAACAACACCTATATATATTTGACGGCCTCTGTGGCGCAGTGGGCGAAAGTGCGCCTCAGACGCAGAAGGTTGCGGGTTCGATTCCCGCTGCGGGACAAATGTTTGCATGTTCTGTAGATATTTATCTCGGGTCTGGGTGTTTTCTATGTATGATATGTATGTATTTACAAAAAAAAAATTATATGTGTAGTATATCAATCATGTGGTTCCCATAATACAAGCTCTCCTTAGTTTGGGGCTACATGATGCTGTGTGATTACGTCCCACATTATTTATTATTATATCATTTCTGGACATTGACCTTCTCTAATATGAAGGGAGATTTAATTTTAATCCTCATTCAGAGTGTGCGGGTTGGGGATAGCACAATACAGCTTCTCGCACCGCCGACGCACGGTCAGGGAATTTAGCTGTTCCGGTGTTAGACTGCGCTGTTCTGCGATCAGTCGGCCGGAGCCGCTTTTGTTATACCGCATGGTGCACCACGAACAGATGAAGTTGGCTTGACTTTCAAAGATAGAGGTTGGAACCCCTTACACCCAAACAACTACCCAGGATTAATTTGACGCTTTTATAAATGTTAGCGTACCTTCATTTAACATTGAAAAACTAAGATTGCTATAATTTTAAACCTAACTTATTACGACCCCAAAAGTTGCTACCACCGTTATAATTGTCTGTTTTAACATCCAACTAAAAGATTTCTGTCGAAACACAGCGCGAACACTGATGAGCACGAATATACCTATTTGAACATGCGGTATTTAGTCTGTCTTAGTAAGACTGTCTTACTGACTAAATAGTAAAGCCTAAGACCAACCTAGTAGCTTACTCTTAATATAGTACGCTAAGTGCAAGACAGTCTTACTAAGAGAGATGGAATACCGCGTGGTGTAACAGGGCTCGAAGTATGCAACCCACCAATCTTGGATGTCTTGCCGAGCAGCACGACCTCGTTGTAGGAGACGATCCGGATGCCTTGCTTGAAGCCGTCGCGGTCGGTCGGCTTGAGCTGGTCCTCCATGAAGATGATGGTGTCGACGCGCGGCGTGTAGCCGAGCACCTTCTTGAACTTGGGCAGAAGGTCGTGCGACGTGATCACGGTCGACACCTCCGTCTCGTTGATGCCGTGAGCGATCGCCTCGTCGCCGAGCGTCGCGTAGATCGTCACCACTGGAAACTAATATATTCTTCACATCTGGATTTTGGTGACTCTTCATATAACAGAAGTGAATAAATCGAGGTCAAATGTTGGAAGTCTCTTGAGCTACATTGAAATAGTTAACTACGACTGCGCGATACTGAAACGCACTTAGAAAGAATGAAACGCACTGTGCCTACAAGGATTAATTTGGATTAAAGATAATCCCTTCCAATAGGACCATGTGGAAAGGCCTTGCCCAAAAACTATCCTATCTACAACAACTCAAACAACATCCTATAGCAGTCAACTGCTGGACACAAGTCTCCCTTAACAAGGGAAAATGCCCATAACTAAACCACATGTGTGATGGGGATAACAGCACGCAGCGCAGGCTGTGAGTTAGAGATAACACTTCTTGCAGCCGACGCTGCTGCCCGCCACAGTCCCAGCAGCAGATGCAGCTGGGCCGGTGTTAGGCTGCGCCATGTAGCCGGTAGCCGCCAGAACCTCGCACGGGCAGGTGACGTCGTTCCCAATGGTGGGAGGTATGAGCTCCTTACATCATTATTTAAGTTCAGTAAAAGGCTTATCAGACCACGTGGTATTCTGTCTGTCTTAATAAGACGTGTCTTAAATTTAATCGGGGAATTCACTAGACGGACATGCCCGTTGGACCTCGCGACTATAAGTCTGTGTTACACTAAAAAACATTGCACAGACCTATAATAGCGAGGTACGGCGAGCATGTCTGCAGACTTGCTCGCGGGCAGGTCCGTCTAGTGAATTCTCCTTTAGCCTTTCGCTTTAGCGTAGTATAATAAGAGTAAGCCACTAAGTCGGTCTTAGGCTTGACTAATTAGTCAGTAAGACAGTGTTACTAAGACAGGCAGAATACCGCGCGTTCTAATAGGCCTTTAATGGCCGATACTTATAATATACCGTTACCGATAACGCCTCGTTTTCTCTTGAAAAACTGACAAAAATTAACAATGAGGCGTCGAAAATTTGACAGTTTTCATGGAAAAACAAGGCGTCATCGGTAACGGTTGATATAGGAACCGGCCGTAAGTCGATAAAGGCGTTTAGTTGTATAAATGCGGTCGTTGCATCGTCACAAGCACGTCGCACTGACCGGGTATGCTCTGCTTGAAGCAGCCGTGCGCGGCGAGCATCCACTCGGCGCGCGTCTCGGCGAACATCACCACGTTCTGGCGCACGGGGCAGCCCAGCTCGCGAAGCCCCGCGCCGAAGTAGCCCGCCTCGCGCTCCACGTCACTGTACGACCGCCACACGTAGTCGCCCATGTTGAACTGCAACAACACCATGCTACACCATCGTACGGGACACCTTTGAGCGCGTTCACTATCGATCAAACCTCTAGGTAGACGACACAAAAATAGATGCAGGTGGCGGTAAGCTGTGCATTAGGAGATTTATCGGCATTTCTCCACTTCCTCCAGCGTTCTTTTTACATGAACGTTATTAGTTGTTTATTTGGTCGAACTTGTAAGTTGCAACGTGCTAATGTAAGGTGCATAATATGCCCTACAGCGAACGTTCGCGCTGTGCAAAAGATGTCATACTAGAAGCAGAACGCGTAGACGGCCCATAAGAATCAGTATACCTAACGTGACCATAAGTCCCGTTTTGGGCGGGACAGTCCCTCTTTCAGACTGACTATCCCGCTGTCCCCAGTAAGAGTAAAAATGACCCGCTGCAGCTTCAGGCACTCAGTAAGTAATCACAACAATGTTTTGTTTTAGTTTGAATCAGAGTCCTGAGCGCCCTGTCACATTTTCAACGCAAGTGTACCTTTGCGTACTACATACTTTGCAAAATAAGTAGGTAATATATATTTATAAAACAAAGGAGAGGTGCAAATGTTACGTGTGAAAAGTTTCGCACTGATTTGTGTTGGACATGGTGGTACCAGCGATATTAAGAAACATTTGAAATCGGAAAAACACAGCTTTCCGATAAAGCTGGTGCTTCAAGCTCGTCGACATTTCGCAGGTGTCCCGCTCTATCTATATATATAAAAATGAAACCCGTTTTCCTTGGTCACGGCATCACGCGTGAATGGCTGGACCGATTTCACTAATTCTTTTTTTGTTGTATTTGTTATTATTAGGAGAAGGTTCTTACGGAAAAAAATATTAAGAAAATTGCTACGCTAAGGCGGTACGAAGTTCGCCGGGTCAGCTAGTTAAAAATATAAATGTTCACGTTAAGTATAGGCGAACGTTTACGGATCATGTTGGTTGCAGTTTCGTGTATGCGAATGGCGGCAGCGTGTGTGGCGTACCTTCTTGAAGACGCGTCCGTTGGGCTGCGGCTCGTCCTCCTCGCCGAGCACGGTGCGCGTGCCGAGACAGGGCCGCGAGCTCCACCGCGCCGCCGCCGCGCGCAGCATGCCCTCCATCGACGTCACGCCCTCGCGGACCAGCCGCAGGTGCAGCTCGCATGGCTCCGCCACCGACTCCACGGTCACGCTGTTCGGCGTCGTTTGGATTATACGAGCCTGGAGCGAACGCATCATGTTTTAGTACTGCCTGCTATAACTAATTGACTCAGGCGTTACTTCGCCGAAACCCATTACAAAATATTCTACATGGCAAAATATTTAGTACAAATTCCTCTAACTTTCCCTGACGAGTTCCGCAAAATGCACACGCGTGCACCGCCCTCCCGCCCGCAGCTTCATATGCAAATCAGAAAAAGAAAAAAATCTTTCTGTTTAGCGCTAGGCGGAGCAACACGTCTGCGGAGTTCTGCGTCGTTTTTGTTTTTTAGCGACGTCGACGACAATGGACAGCGAGTCTATCAGGTCCTGAGAGCGGTGTACGCGTATGCATTTTGTGGAACTCGTCAAAGAAAGTGAGCGGAATTTGTACTAAATATTTTGCCATGTAGAATATACCTTCTGGCTGCTATGTCACTTAAATGGTAGGGTGGATGGTGAGTAACGAAGCCTATTTCATATTAAATAAATATACAGAGGCATCTCACATACGGTCAACTGATCCCAAACTAGGCAGAGCCTGTACTATGGGTACCAGAGACTGATAAACATACACAGATACTTATAAAAGACCCGGACACAGAACAAACATCCATGTCCATCATACAAATTATTAGGTATTGCCCTAGGCGAGAATCCAACCCGCACCCTGCAGCTCAGAAGGCAAAGTTACTACCAACTGAGCTATGAGGCCAGCCAGGCAGGGAAATAATGTTTATGACTCCATGCCAGAACGGCTGAATGAATTTGAATGCAATAGATAGAATGTAGCCCTGGCTACTTTTTATCGGAGTAACACTCGAGCCAAGCTAGTGAAAAGAGTTGGCTTTGACTTTAAACAAATTTCCATCACTGGTAAGGCTAAGCCATCGAGGGCTAAGCAAACCTAGCACATTAGTAAATGCGAAACGAGCTTGTTCCTACAGAAACGTTATTTAGTACTTTATCTCTACATTTTGCCTGTGATTGGCGCAGCTCCTTTCAATATTTAATTTTTGCATGAGACAGATGGACAACGAACTAATTCCATTAACAAGTTTCGTTCCGTTTCACTAATTTTAGTCAGACGTTAAATGCATCAAGTGCCAGTGCCCGGCCCAGTCGTCGGCAAGAAATACAATTTTTTATGCAATAGTTTAGTCTCAGTCGTCTCCATGTGACCAACGGTGATGAGGACCATTGCCACCTGACACTGACATATCAATGTTTATTAGCTGTGAATTAGTGACGTGTAATTGAAGATGATTTATTAAGATTGATAGGATGACTAATTGTAGTAGACAAAATCTATAACATTCTATATCAGAAAACCAAATTACTTACACCACATAGGTGGTGGTAAATATACAGACGACTGACTTCTCGAGCTTAGCTATATGGATAGCGAGGGACACTTCAACCGGGTCATAGCTTAGGCCAAAGGTCAGTTCAGCTGATATTGGATCTATGATTTTAATTCTGTTGACTTTTACTTCGACAATATTTACTTTATTATAGGAATCTATACTATAGTAAATATAGGTTCAGCACACCCAGTCACAGTTCCCTCATTATGCACGTGGGTGGTCAATGAACATTAGGCTTGAAAACAGGTCAACCGAAAATAGCGACTGGTGTTCCATTCAAACAATGCGCGGTTTCATAATTGAATAACTTACAATAGTTTGTAGTTGCTGTACAGCTCTGTGCTATTGGAGTTTCAGACTTGTTGCCAATATTACGAAGATTCAATTTACGTGGCCATAATAATATCCTTAGTCAAAGGGTAAACAGATTTACAATATGTGCTAATAATGATTGTAAAACCTTTAAATGGAACATTCAGCTGAGATGTAAGGAAGTTCACCTTGATCCGTCGAGATAGAGCTCGTTTTCTCCATGGCCTCTGCATGATCAGGTGTACGGGGAAGGTGATGACATCGAAGACCAGCGCGACCGCTCGGATGGTCTTCAATACCGCCGACACCCACCATGATTCCGGCCTGGAAGGATAAGACAGAGTTACAAATTACAATACTTAAACACAACAAACAGGTTAGAGTGAAAAAGGAGGTTTCAAGAGGTATTGATAGCTTACTAAGCAGACAATATTATGAATCGAGTTATGAAATTCATACCATTCTCAGTCAATAAATAAAGTTATCAGATCAGAGCATAGCAGCTCATTCGCTCGATTAATTTACGAGAAAATATCTTTGCTTATCTTCACAACTGAATAGATCATCGTGTAATATGTTATGCAATATTAGTTCAAAATTAACTCTCCAGCTAACCATGTTACCGATATGGTATAACTAGTTTTCCAAGTACCCAAGTCCTAGTTACTAAGGCAAGTAACATACACGTTTAAGTTCAACAAGGATAATTAGAATCGGCTTGCGCAGTCGCGAGGTGTCTGCGTCGGTCGCCTCGACCTATAACAGGGGTATTAGCGTGCCTTGCCATTTTAGACCGGTAGCTAGGTGTGCAAGTTTCCTTGCTTGGCACTTCCGAACTACATTCAACTTTTGTAAAATGCACACCTTGCATGAACAACCAAGAAGGAGCAACTTCAGTCGCTCGCTTAAAACCTAACAGTTTCGTGGTCTAGCCGTTCCGTAAATGAGAGGGAATCAATAAATGATTCTAAGCGTGTACTTAAAAAAGTAAAATTCATTCACGCAAGTTCGTTGACGACGGATTCCACCTAAGTCCTGTTCGTAAGAAATCCCTCAAAAGCCCAAGGTAAACACCCCAAAGTACAAAGTAAACTGAGAAAAGTTGTGAATCTGAATCGAGTCACGAAGCCAATATAACTTTCATTGCGCTTATATTGAAACATACAAACTTTGGAACCGCTGATATTATGTAGGTAAACAGAAAGGATATTTCAAAAGCTGATGAAATTGATAACCCGGCCATAAGCGACCATCTCTTCCAACCATTCACGTCTTGGAGAAAAAAACTCAGAATGTAAAAAAAACGGTTCAAACTCTAGTGACTCATCCAGTGAGTGGAGACCTCGAAACAATATTCCTAAGCGTAGAGTCGCGTCGTCAGTCGAGCTAAAATAATTAAGATCTGTCCCAATAGGCATCATTAAGTACTTGATAAAACATACGGATGCGCATTTTGCTCTTTTTATAGTTGGATAATGGTCGCTGCAGTCGTGACCTGGCGAATGAACGCATTATCGCCCATTGATCGATCAATCAGAAAAGTATTTTTAATTAGTGATATCGTTATCGATCAACACGCGAAATCACACAGTGGTAATAGGGTGATAGGGTCAAAACCATTATTTAGTAGTTTATTAATCACAGAATCCTCTTCCGACATCCGTGAATAAAGATAAATAAAATAAACAAACAGTCTTTGCATGCAACTAGCTTCTTCCCTCTTGCAATCGAATATTAATTTCCTTGGTAAGGTAAAGCTGGGCCTTGTGAAATGGTCTGTAAATACCAACCACAAATCAACCTCAACTGTGTTGGTCCAGCAATCAATTAAAACATGTCCCAGATAAAGCCCGGATGCATCTGTTGATACTCCGGCCGTGACCCGGCGAAGGGTACGCATGCGCCGACCGGCCGGCGCGTCCGTAACCGTATGCAATGGTGCATCTACGCGAACCTTGACATTTGAACCGGGATGCGTAGGTTTATCTTGTCACATACGAAACAAGGGTAGGTACTACGAATCAGGGGATGTATGCAACACAAACCTATCGAATTTCTAGCTAAGATAGGGTGTCACAACAGATCCAGGCCGTATGTAGGGATGTTTGCCAGCATCATCATCAGTATTGTAAATTTTACTAAAGCTTGGTTCAAAAGCTATTTTACAGCAGAATAGAACATCGCGTATTAACACGATTTGGGGTAAGGCTTCGGCCTGTCATAGTAAAGTTTAGAGTTGATAAGTCGAAAAACTTTCTTAGTACCACTGTGGGATATAATACCTACTGACCGATACAACATAACTTTATGATGACTACGCTACTTGATGTAATATTTTTTACATTTAAACAAACAAAAATATTTTCGCAATAGGTGCGGTTCAGATGCGTAGTAAACAGGAGTCCATTAGTGCGTCACACACGCATGATTTCAGGCGCGCCTACTACCACATCTGGCCGTGGCTAAAATGGTCCATTGAATATGGGACAGAGTTCAAATGCATTCCTTACGGAAAAGAGCAGGCAAATCTCATGCTTTACTTGTCAGGCAGCCAGTCATCTGCAGTCTATTGCATATCACTAAGATGTAAGGAAGAGGCCTGAATGACAATTTATCAATGGGTAACCTTCAAAAGGAATGGAATATAAACTATATCTATTATGTAACACGTCAAGACGCCAGCACGTCTAGTCAGATTCAATGTAGGATGGAAATTATTCAAACAAGATTGGGTATCGTCCAACGACCTAAACAGAACTTTCTCACGCCAGTTGCAGTTCGCACTGGTATAGTTTGTAAATTGTACAAGTGACAGATCACATTGCATTCCTGAAACGGCTGCGGCACGTGGGAATTCAGAACATCTGGCTAGGAATCAAGTCATTGTTTTAACAGGTGAATAAACTTATCAGTGAGCTGATATAGGTGCCTGATACAGGTGTGCCATAAGGCTAAATGCAGGTGTGACACTGGACTTTGACGACGGTAATATCTGTTCATAAGTGATTTTACTAATAAATAAATCATCTTTATTCATTTTCTTAGTGCTAGAACTAACAATTAAAAAAAAAGCGGATTATAATATTTAAACAGAGGTAATAATTTTACAATAGCCCGAACTAGGAAGACCTGTATCGAATGAAATGATTTTGTGTGGGTGTTTTATATCAGCTATTTTCTAATGCTCACTGCGCTTAGTTTACATTTTACACTGGTATGGAAATAATATCATCGGAACACAAAATTATCAACATATGATAATCCGACGTCTACCAGACAGGCGTCGGATTTTTTTTACAATATCTCGCCTAATCACAGAAATTACTTAGATACGCTTACAAGTTGTAATTTGTAATCAAACTAGGTACTAATTTTCAATTAAGAAAGTCATTCGCTATTTAGAAATACGCACGTAGTTTCGTTGTACTGTAATCTCTATCACTCATTATCACGTTTGTTTCACGCTACGAGCTCGAGGAATTAAAGGAGTCGTCATCGTTATTTATAAGAAATTGATATAGTATAGGTACCAAACATAAATATATAATAGAGAGAAAAAAAGAAAATCTGGCTGTGGATAATGAATGATTCATCATTTGCTTCGATATTTTCATGATTGGAAGAATTATTTTCATATTGATAACATTATAAATATGATTACAGAGGCCCAAAGCTTTAAATACCTTACAGACTAACGTATACATATTTCATATACTACAAACTAATCTAGGCGGAGGGATTTCGCTTCGGTGCCGATGCAGCTTCCCTAAAGCGTCTCTAGACGTTATTTATCATATCATAAATAGATTATCATTGAATGATTCTGATGAGATTGAAATAGAACTTGAAATCTCTAAAAATAGGCGTGAGTGATAGTAGCCAGCTAGAATAAACTCTGCTTAAACGTAATTACTTTTTCGAGTTAATCTAACTAATTACTAAAGCAATGTATTAAAACATAAATAATTAGCAAGCTGAAGAATTAGCAGAGAATTAGCAAGCTGAAGAATTAGCAGAGAATTAGCAAGCTGAAGTGGCAATGGGCTGGCCATATCTGCCGAAGAACCGATAACCGTTGGGGTAAACGAGTTCTTGAGTGGAGACCGCGGCTCGGCAAACGTAGTGTAGGACGCCCTCCGGCCAGGTGGAGTAACGATCTGCGTAAGGCTGCTGGTAGAAGCTGGATGAATCGAGCTCAGGATAGGGCGCAATGGCGCTCATTAGGGGAGGCCTATGTCCAGCAGTGGACTGCTATAGGCTGATGATGATGATGAAAACATAAATAATAAATGATGCTGGACACTATCAGATAGCAGCTTGTAGTCCCAAACTAAGCAGGGCTTGTAGTATGGAACCCACATGACCGATATACATTAACTAAAGCTGAGCCCATTCGATACCTATCCTAGATGTTTGGCGTTTAAGAATAAATATTGTAAAAAATACTTTAAAAAATTATAAGCCAAGTAGAGTTTCTTGCCAATTCTTTTGTTTGGTCTCGTTACGAATTGGTGTAAATAAAAAAATTACGATTTAAAGTGTTCCTTGTGGTTCCAACATGTTTTTTTTTAACTTTACTTTACTTTAATTTATTCTACAACACACATTGCTTTAAAAGTGTAGCCAGACCAATTAATAATACATTATGACGAATTTGGTCGAGTTGATGTCGAATACGGGAAGCTCTGGACAGAGCCGCCGTGTTCTACGCTAGTAGGTAGGTACAAATAAATGTTATATTCTTTCGCTATAAAAACGTTTACTTAGTAAAGCGTGTCGTACGATAATTTTGTAAAATATTTGTAGCTGCGGGTGCAAAGTACGACCGCCAAGGTGTCTCTCAAGGTTCCGCCCATCAACCGCGCAATTTGTAGGTAGTTAGATAGGTACCTGGCTTTTACAACAAACAACATTACAGACACTTCATGTTGCTTTGTGTTGATTATTATGGTTTGACTTTGACCAGCACATACGTTACACGTGCATTACATTATGACAACGTGAGTTTAGTTTACTAACAGTGGCTTACTTATTTATTATTAACATCATCTGCAGGAGTATGAAATATGGATAGAACTAGATAATAGCTAAACGAGTTAAGTTTTTACTAAGCCAGTTTTTGAGCACAGAGGTGACCTTCGCAAAATGGCACATAATACAGGTTGGGGAGGAAAACGTAGGCAGAAAAAAACGCGACCTTTGATCAGGTAATACATAACCAACTTATGTCCTGAGATGATATTAACACGTTGTTTGTATTACGCAAACATTATTACTAGAACTAGAAACAGTTTTAATCCTTCTAATCGTTTTAGTAATCAGTACTAACTATTGTTAGGTATTGAGGTTACATTGCTTCGATAAAGACACATTGACACAATTTCGATAAATGTTAGGAAATGTATAAAGATTACAAGGGTAGAGATTACTTTTAATATTTTTTTTAGTTGTAGTGTTCTGGAGGCTTCTGATTAGTTCAAAGGATAAGGAACTTTACTGTTGCAGGTCAAGTGACCTGTGCGACAGTGAAGTTCTTTTGAGCCTTTACACAGGGGCCACGCGAGATCTCAAGTGATGTTTTCAACGTAACCTCTTTTCTTCTCAGCAAGAAGATCGAATCAGAAAAAGATAATACAGCAAGCAGTATGTTTATAAACTCGTTTTTAAAAAGAAAATAAGGATCTATACTATTATAAATATAAATATATCTTAAATTTTGTTATTGAACAGAAACACTAAAGTGAGTGATTATCTTATCACAATAAAGTGATGAGAACAGTTAGTAAATTGTGAACATAAGTAAAAGAAAGGCTGATGCAGTTGATGAAGTCAAAGAATATGAAGCACAGCCTCTGTTCCTATCTATTTTCATTGTTTTCAGGAGCCAGCACAGAATAAGAATAAAGTGGTGGTAATGTAATGAATTTTTACTTTTGTGATGAACTGCATTACTGTTTTCATGTTTTTACCTTTAATTGTGCTTCTTGGTTCAAGACTATCTAAAAGTACCATAAAATATAAAAATATGCCATATTTTGATATTTTAAAATCTTATGTAATATTAAAGATATTTTGATTGAGTTTTTTTTAAGTTGACTTAAAAGTTCGATTTTTTGTCATCACCTTGGGATTGGAAGCCTGTGTATTTGATATTAATTTCAAGTTAATATCTCTAACTAACAGATGGAATGAACTTATAAGGGTTCCCTTTTTCCATTTGAAGTACGGAACCTTATAAAATTATACATCAAACCATAAAAATACCGTCCTATAAATAGATTAAACAATAGATCGATCGTTATTTAGTCTACAAAGACTGCAAAACAAAGTATTTAGAACAAAGGCTCGATATCGACGCGTATGCGTGCGCGTGACGTACCTAACATACCTACCTGCTTTCAGGTAAAAATTGTCTAAAAATAAACTCAATCGTTTTCCTTCCTACTCACTAGTGAGTAGGAAGGAAAACCTTACCTACCTAGGTAGGTAAGGTACTAGACAAGGAAACATTTCTAAAAATTGCCTTGAAAAATCACAAATTCTATTTTTATTTTCATAATAGAGCTATTTACAGAAATGATAAGGCTATTTTAATAGAATTTTCCTGAATAGTGATGTATGAAGACGTATTCATAAGTAAGTAGCTTCCGCCTGCGGCTTCGCTCGCGTAGTACAGGGATAAAAAGTATCCAGGTTACAAACTGTATAATCCAAGTTTCATCCAAATCCGTTCAGTAGTTTTTGCGTGAAGGAGTAAAAAACATTCATCCCGATATCCATACTCACATACTTTCGCATTTATCTTATTAGTTGGTGAATGAAGTAGGATAGGATGCAGTGTCTCAATTTCAACCGATAACCTTGCCTACTCGAAGATAAAATCCCAACACTTGACAAACGGGTAGAACAGGGACCACGGCATATAGGTAGAGTAGTAGTACTTGCAAAGAATATACCTTATCCCTTTCACATAATAGATACATAAATGCATTAGAGACTTCCAGATAAGTAAGTAAGTGTGTTATGTAGTGTACCTGAACCAAACCACAAAATCTGATAATACATGTTTCATTTTGTTGACCCATTGAAAATGTATTGTAAGACAATATCTTTGTGGCATGTAGTATTATTAACATACTTAGCTAAAAGGTTTAGTTGAATCATTATCATCGCCCTGTTCTGAGCTCATCGCATCAAAATTCTACGAGCTACCTTAGATCGTCACAGTGGAATATAAATATAAATACAGCTAACTTATCAATGTGCAACTAATCTAAATGGCCCAACGCCTAAGGTTCTTTAAACTAGGGGTAAATATTTGGTTTACTGTTATTTGCTCCCATTTGATTCTAGTGTAAGAATTTGAACCCGCATCATGACGGACTGATGTGTTAATAAGGCTTTTTGTATTGACTCTGTATTGGATGTTCCATCCATAGCTAGATCATAGCCAGAATACCTGTAGTTTGGTTACTGTAGGAAACTTGACTGAACCGCGAGCAGTTTTTTTATAAATGAGTACCAACTTTAGTTCTATGCTGCAGCATAGAACTAAAGTTGGTACTATTCATTTCATACTATTCATTCTTTTCACTCTACTACCTGCAGGTAGTAGAGTGAAAAGCCAACCGCTTTAATCAAAGTAAAAGGCGAGGCTAACACCAGATACCTGACTGATAAGACACGGCTAAATTTAATCCTGATGAAATGATTAAAACCATAAAAGCATAAACTCTATAAATATCTTATGTTTTCCAATTTACAACCCTTAATCCAGTTATACACTCTTATTATCGCTAGAATTTTCAAAGGATTTCTGATCGTTCAATAAAAATTATGCAAGGGAGGAAGCTTTCGCCATCACAAGGTTTCGTCAGTATTACCCTATCCCTAGAATAACCACACTATTCCAAGGTATTCCATTCTGCAGGGAAAGCCACCAATGATAAAAAAAAAAGATGGAAAGTACTAAATACTATTCAACAAAATAAATCTCGTCTAGTTGATTCAAACGATTAAATCTTTCAAATATAAAGCTCAGATGTTCAACGCAGTCTCTAATATAAAAGTATGAAATCCAGAAGTTTCGTGCGCACCAGCACGAAACTGTCTTGACCTAGTCAAGATATAGACTTGAATTAAACAGTGGTGCGTTTCTATACAAATACAATTACAGTCAACCACCAGTTGAAGTCCGATATAACATCGGTTTAAAAGTGAAATGACTGCAGGACGACCAGAATGACCAGCTGAAAAGTGAAAGTGGTTTGGGTTATGTGTAATGAGTCTTTGCAAACTGACATCGTTGTATTAAAACGAGACCACTTTATCTACCTTAGCTACTTAAGACACCTCCGTGCTCATATATTGTATGTTAAATATAATACTTTTAGGATCCAAAAGAAAGGCAGAAATACGTACATAATAAGATTCAACTAGTGTAGCTCACGTAAGTATGGATAGTTTATCTGAAGTTCGTTACTAAACCTTCAAGTTAAAGCTTCAAATCTACAAATCTAAGAATTCAGATTCAATATGCCGAGGAGAATGCCGAGAACCCGTACCAATTGCGTCAAAGCCCAAATGTATGCCATAAAATTTATTATATTTTATAAATGACATTAACATTTTCTTTAGTTTTACACACCGACGGACTTAATAATAAAGTAAAAAATATTTTGTTGATTTGGTTTCCGCCGCACGCCACCATCAGACTGCAAGAACCAATGATATTCACGTTACTATGGCAACAAACATTGATGTAAAGTGTTACTATGGTAATAATAACCCTCATTCTTAATTATTTTGACAGTAGAATCGACTAAAAACTTATTGGAGATTTTTTTTGACGCATTCACTTTAGTCTTGGTACCGAGCGCCATACATCAGACGGCATTCTCCTTTGGCTCCAACATTAAGCCAAACTTAGGTGACCAAAACAGGACACACATACGATGAATCGATTTAAAAAAAACTCATCCTATTTGAAAGGTCACGTTACACGTCCATATCTTTTCGAAGATATACAATTTCGATCCGTGATCCTGATCACGGTTCAGGCTACAGCGGTGATGCTGTGCTAATAATTTCCTGGAATAATTCTTAAGTCTCCTTTAACAAAATGAAAGAGGAAATAAGGAGAACCGTTCTGTAAAGAGAGAAACATCTCAAAATTGTTACTCTCGCTGGGCCGTTCATACAACATATATAGCTATTACATTGACAGTGTAAAAACTCACTTGACATGATATCCCATGTTTATCACTCACTGCACTTCACCACACAATCAACAGCAACTAACTGCTCATTAGTTTAAGTGATAAGCTTTATATGCCTTCTTATCTTTACTACCGAGTGATTGATAACATATCTGATAGCGAAGAACCGACTGGACATTGTACAGTCATTACAAATGTCGCTTTGGACGAGTCCCCTGGGAGTCCTATTTCGGGATTCTTATTAGAATTGAAAACTTTTGTTTAGCTGATGGGCCCGGTGTTAGGTAAGACAGGACAAAACAAATAAAAAGTTTTTTTTTTATCAACTTCAAAAAGAAATTAACTAAAAAATATTTTTTTTATTGTACATGAAATTAACCAACAAAAACGAAATCAACAGTAGTTAAGAAACGAATTAGGGGCCTAAATTGTTTTTTGAGGTATGTGCCGGTGTGGTCCGTAGTTAATAGGAAGTTTTAAAGCACTGCTAAATATATTAATGACTTCGCTTCCTTATTCTGTGCTATGGATTAGTAAGATTTTAAACCTCTCCTAGACAATATTTTAACTCGTATAAGAAATTTTAAATGAAATAGCAGAAGACTGGGTCAAAGTGTCAAGATTCAAGCGTAATTGCTTCCCATAGTATTACCTAATCGTCGTTGCTTAAAATTACAGAACAGACAAAAAAGTATACAAGATACCGGATAGCAACAAGTCTACTTGAGTTGTGACCATTATTTATGAATTTAGATAAAACTTGCACTGAAACTTGAGATAATGGCTATAAATCAAGCAATCGCATGTAATCGCGAGCACCGCAGATATATCTGGTGATAATGATGTCCCTTTATGACACACTAAAATTTCCGATATTGATAAGATGTTTATTTGAAAGCTTAGTTTTAAAAGTGTTGAAATCTCATAAAATTTGTAATAAAAACGCGTCACCATCACTAATAACATCAATACAATTGTATAAACTAGAACCATATAATTACATATACTCGATAAGAAAGAACAACAATTAATGAAACAATAACGTACAAACACAAACTTGTTATTGAAGTAACTGGCCAGTTCAACAATGATCGGCTTACAGCGACTCCATTGACTAGTAGACCGTGTGCAATCAATGTAATCATAGCTATTAGTAATACACAATATCTAAGTAAACAAACATACTACATATTTACAGCAGCAGAAAATTATAAAGCGTATAAAAACTAGAAACGCGACGTAATAGCAAGAAACCTTCAGTCTGAGGAAAAACTGCGCCGAGTCTTCATCTGGCGGTGAGCCAAGACCACTAGCATCACTAATAAACCCAGTGGAAATGGATATAGGAGTCAACGAGAGTACTCCATTTCTGAACGTATTTAGAGCTAACGTCAATTTGTTCCCTATTTAAAGTTACTTTTACAGTACTTCTCATTTGACACGCGGTAATCAAATGCGCCCAGATGCCCAGATTTTAAGTCTTTCAGAAAGTTTTAAAAACAATTAAGGCACGAAGTTACACAGATGTAGTTAAAGATATTTAGTTCTCAAAGAACATAATAAATACCGTTCACTTACAGAGAAATTTAGTTAGAGTCAGTACTCTAACTAAATTTCTCTGTAATGATTATGGTACTGGGGTGTACAGGGTGTACGGGGTTCCAACCTCCATCTTTGGAACCCAAGCCAACCTCACCTGCACGTGGTGCATCCTGCTAAACAACGAACGGGGCTCTGGCGGCCGGCTGATTGCGGCATAGCACAGCCTAAATCGGCACATCTAAATCCCCTGGCCACCGACGGGCAGCAGTGTCGGTGGTGCGAGAAGCTGTGCCCTGCGATCCCCAACCCGCATGCCCAGCGTGGGGATTATGGGCATATCCCCCTTTATTAGGGGAGGCCTATGTCCAGCAGTGGACTAATATAGGCTGGTGTGGTGTGGTGTGGTGTGGTGTACAGGGTTCCAACCCCTATCTTCGGAACCCAAGCCAACCCCACCTGCACGTGGTGCACCCTGCTAAACAACGAACGGGGCTCTGGCGGCCGGCTGATTGCGGCATAGCACAGCCTACATCGGCACAGCTAAATCCCCTGGGCTCTGACGGGCAGCAGCGTCGGTGGTGCGAGAAGCTGTGCCCTGCGATCCCCAACCCGCATGCCCAGCGTGGGGATTATGGGTATATCCCCTTTTATTACAGGAGGCCTATGTCCAGCAGTAGACTGATATAGTGGCTGATGTGATGACTGGATTATGACCAGCTATAAGTATAACAGCAAGCTTTACCAGGTTACAATAATTACAATAAACATATTATTGTACTTAAAAACATGCTCCTAAATATTTTTTCAACCTTAATATTTTTTTGAAAACAGACATGCTAGTGCAGATCGGTTTGATGACCTATTTCTAGGTCGGTGATCGGTCATCAAACCGATCAAGAACAACGCAATAAACCAAGCTACGAAACCAATGCTCATGCTAAAGTGCACTGATTTGTAATGTTATCATAAGCGCCGATTACATACGAGTAGAGTAGTCACATGCGATACCGATAAAGTAGAACAATATGCACGGTATAACTATTAAATACCGTGACATCATAACATCTCAAGCTATAGCGTTATCTGTGATCTAACTTCTGGAATGATAAAAATCTCGAAAATACACCTAACATTGTGCTTAATAATAATAGATTAATTTTCACAATATGTTAGCAATTGCTGGTATTTACATGATGACTATAGACACGTATGTTTCAAACTCCAAACACAGAGCTTCAAATCTTACATATCTCAAAAGGGGTAATTATTTATAGTGACTGATGCGGAACTTGAAGCCATCTGAAGAGTCAATTCAAAATTACATGTTTAGTCATCCGACTTAATCTTAGACTTTATTGTTTACATTTTGAGCTCGAACCTCTTTTTCAGTCAACCGTACGACTAGAACTAATAATAATATCAAATCTACTTACACTTCATTCTCGTCTATAAACATTTCTATGTGCTTTGACCTGTAACAGAAAACACAAATCAGTAAGTACTTGTTACAAAATCAAAGTTTACCCTAATTGGTTTGCCCTTCCGAGAACAAAGAAAATAATAAAGTTACATGGCAGTTGTAGGATATTATTAAAGTTAGGAACTATAGCCGATAACCATTAACCACGTGTCACAAGAAGTTAACTTACGGTAGAAATAGCTTTCTTTATTGAGTTTATCACAGTTTTATAAGCCAGCCAAACTGTCTAGGTCTAAGGCGACGTGTAATGTAAATACGACCGAAGAGGAACCCGTCGCAAACACAAAAAATACCTATGTATGTATTGAGCTATGTTCAAGTGCAAATCTACAAAATCAATGAAACGGTCTACCGTTTCATTTTTTGGAACTAGTAGAATTGAAAGAGAACTGACCGTTGCCCTTTTAATACAGTGATTGACAGGAGCCACTCCCGCATGTTAGTAAGCGAGTCGAGCCCCCGACGTACAACCACGGAATAGCAGATAGTAAATGGGTTAATTTTAGCAAAACTCGCGAAGTCGAGAACCTAGTGCACCCGAGCGGGCCGCGAACGCGGTGACGTGATATGGACGGAAGGAATCCAGGTCTCAGTCAACAAAACAAGAAATTAAATTAAATTAGCCTGAATAACAACAATAGTTTTCCATCAAGAACATAACTTGATTTAGATTTTATGAGAGATAAAGTTATTATACTACCTCTACTCGTAGTAAAGTAACAACAATAGCATGTAGAGGTAGCAATCGGATCGAAATAGAAAATGGTATAAACCCACTTGTATTTTAGTTGTAATCGCGACAAAGCTGTGATTATTTTGCTACAAAGATATGAAAAATCTGAACACCTAATTTTATTTCCACATGTCCAGTAATTGCAGTAATCTGACGTTGTATCGTAACCGAAAATTCGATGACCTACTCATATAATCTGTTGATGATGGATAATTAATTATGTCATTTGCCTACTCAAAACGAGCACGAGGTGCCCTTGATACGTTGACCTCAATATATTACACAGGTAATTTAATTACGTCCACTTGTGTGTAAAGGAACACCATTTCAGTGTGTAGGCAGCAGGGTATATGTTACCGAAGATTTATTGCAATGTCTGAAAACTCAACCGACATGGGAAGACATACAACTTTAGATAGACACTGTCACACTGGTAAGGTTTTTTATTTCAGGCGTACTTCCTCGCTGGACGTACTTACCACTCCTATAAATATAGCTGAGGAAAAACTGAACACAACAATCATTAAGACACTAAGAAAACAAATATCAAAAACGCCAAACCATATTTTAGCAATATTGATAGAAAGTTGATGTCAGCCTGAATAATCCCATTGTAGAGATGTCTTTTTTGAAGAGATCTATCTAGTTCATCACGCCATTTTATATGTCGTGGGGTACAGCGTATGCATAGTACTAAAACGAAAATAAATATTCTTATTTTTTTTTTTATACTAAAAGTTAGATAATATTTATTATTTGTAATAGGGTAAACAGGCTTTAACTAAAATAGAAACAGGATACAGCGACGTTTTCTTAGTTTCGATAACATTGCGGTTAAGTTTAAATCCAGTAAAATATGAATGGAAAACCACAAGCAATTAATATAAGCCCGGAGTTTTTTGCCTCGTAGTGACGTAGTCTTTTCAGACTACTAGCAATTACATATACATAAATGCTGTTCGGTGGAAAGTGCAGCACTTGGAAAGAGACAGACTTTAAAAAATGACAAAAAATACAGATTAAATAAAATAAAATAAAAGCATTAAAAATGCACTTACGAACGTCATTTCTTATTTGTACGGGTATCCAATTTTTAAATATAAGTTTTTTTTATTCCAGTTATAAATTAATATTTATAAATTAACTGCTTCCCAAGTGACCAAATAACTACAAAAGAAAGGCAAAGTGAAAATATAGAATATTACCTAAGTACTACTTAATATAATATAGAATATGATGATGACAATGAATTTGAAATCTGTAAGTATTTAATAACAGCACTTACATCATTGAAGCCAATGAAGACAAAACATCGAATAACTTAAGGTACACAGCGAATAATTACAAAAATCCACAATTAGCCAATTTCAAAGACAGTGTGAACGATACGGATGTAGGAGCAACAATGCACAATGCCGGCACGTTAAACGGTGTGCCGCAGGGGAATAATGGAGCACGTGACCATTGGATCGCGCTCAAATAGACCCGTGATACATGATGACTCAAAAGTATCCAGAGTTAATGATATAATAGGGAAGGTCTGCATGGAAAATCAGAATGCTATATCCCCAATGACACGTAGACGTTGAGGACAAACATAAACAATAATTACAGACAAAGGTCCAGCCAGATTACTTTTTCAAGTAAAGGGCTGATGATGAGCTTATTATTTCTTAATGCTCAACAGATTTTAAATCAATACAATAAACGTTAAAATAGGAGTTCATCCAACAGATTTCCAGTTATCAGAGGCAATGTTGTTCTACACCCGGCCTATATAAAGCACAACAATCTTGGACAATGTAGTGCAAAGTCCGCCAGGGCAATTGTAGCGTCGCACGAGATCTATCATTGACGACATCACCGCGAATTGGACCAGAATGAAAACATGGACTTTGGACCCCGACCATTGTGGGCTAGTAGATTAGATAATAGTTGATATGGGTTCCGGTACAGGGGGACCACGTTACTGGGACGAACCAACCGACAATTCAATAGCGAGATAATTGCCACCGATTGAAAGAACGTACGTAAAACGGTTTATTTGGTGTGACGCGAAATTGAAAGTAATCTGATTTAACTGCCGTTGATAGTTTCGACGTTACATAATTTTTAGACAATCGTTGTACGTTTGTATAAATTATACTTAATGAAAATATTGATAAGCTGAATGAAAAGAAAATTTGTCATAGAAATGGATCACAGAAATGGTTAAAAAATAAAAAATAAGCTTTACAATATAGTAATTATGAGACTAACAGTAGAGGAATGATAATCATGCCAATTGTTTGTATAAATTAATGAATTACCATAAGCTAAGTCAACGAACTCGCGTGCTTTGTTATTCATTAGGTTTGGATGACTCACGCAGAGCAAATGGATAAAATATAATGTTTATGATTCGCATGTGGGTGTCGAAAGGAGCAAAACCGCTAGCCGCTACACACGGGCATGACTATATCAAGAACGTCTTAGCTGTTATTTATCAAATATTAAGATATTATCGGGAGCCATTGGTGGTATAACACCTACATAATCATCTAATCAGAAAATGCTTATTATTGCAGCAAATTAAACAAGGTTTATGTGCCGCAAGGTTGACTCATTTAATTGTCCAATTCTTTGTCATCCAATGTCAAGGTTATCGAATTATTCATTGTGCTGAGTGCTCTGCCTGATGTAGCAAAAGGCTACCGGCTATAACAATACCTCGAAAATCATATAAAAAACAAATTGATATCTGTTAACACGTTATTCTATATCAGTGATTCCCAAAATGGTCCAGGTGGACCCCCAGGGATCCACAGGAGACTTGAGGGGGGTCAATGTTAGCGTGAAACCAAAATGGGGGTTCACAAGTTGTAAGTGAGGGTCCACGACAATGTATGTGGTTTCCATTTTACTATGAGACAACACAAATGATGGCTTGGTTTTACCTATTAATGTAGGCAGATAATAAACTACTAAAAAAAATAAAAAACTAAGATTCATTTTTATTTATTTATACCCGTTTTGAGAATATGGTAGAAATGAAGCAGCAGGGGTCCACTGCTCTATACCAATACTTGTGTTTTTCAGTACTCAAAGCGTTAAAAAAAGATATAAAGAAATAATATATGACAACACAACGATAGAATAAACACTTTAAGAAAGAAAGAAAATGAAGTAAAGTATATAATATATCATGAACTACCTCAATGCACCTAGTGCAAAAGAATTGAACGATAAGATGGCCGAGAATGTTTACAAGTGTATTGGTAGGTATAGGCTATCTGTATTTATTCATCCACCAGCCAACAAGATGTCACGTAGGTGATTTTCTTAACTCTCGTATCAGAACAATTTAAAACACGCATTTTAATAAGCATTTGTTAATTACAACAGTCGGTAGTATGTAGGACGCAAACGTTGGTGATTCATAAAAAACATTTAAAAAAATTTTCGTACTACGTGCGTAAGTTTTATTATAGTATGCTTGTCACATTAATTATTACCGTTGAGCGTTTGTAATACATTTACAAACACAAATACAATTTCGAAATAGATAACCCTTAGGCGGGTAAAAAGGAGACTAATCATAATCGGTGCATGTTAGGTAACATGGGCGCCTTGTTTGTAAATGAGATCTGTCCGACCCTTACTCCGCGTACCGTCCCCAGATATCGGGTGTCCGAGGTCACAGGTCGCCGGATAAGGACCAAGCACTTGATAACCTCCTTACTATCTACTTCAAAGGTTGCATTAATATTCCACTTAATTACATTGGAGACAGGTTTATTTTTAGTTAATTTATTGATGTAATAGTTTATTTCTTAACTAGAACATATTATAACAATTTAGACGTCAGAGAAGCGTTTTGTGTCAATCGGTTTCGGCTTTTCATCCAGCTTTCTCTTATTTGCGGTTTCCATCAGCATAGAAATAATACCGCGTAATTGATTCAAATGTAGGACACACATGACATGAACTAGAACCACAGAATGAAACTAAGATTGTTGAAGAGTTGCTTTAATCTCTATTTATGACCTTGGCTTGACACAGAATATCCACATTATTACTGTTGATGTAACAATACCAACCAACTCACAAATATAAAGGCTAAAATTGTGGTAAATTACGCATTGCATAAAATACATTTCATCAGATATGTTGCAAATCTGACTTGTCCATCTAGGCTCTATCATGGCATTGGCACATGCAAGTGATCCTATCAGTCGTGTACACGTGGTTTGTGTCTTCGTGGCGCAAAATCTTAATGAGTCTCTTGACAACTTTACAAAACAATCATTGTAATTATGATGTGTTTTTAAATTGTTTTAAAGTTCGCAGATAATACTCGAGGGCGCAACAATACAAAACTTTTTACTATTGAGCGTAGTAATTTGGAAAGATAACAATCACTTAAGGGACCTAAACAAAGTATGCAAAAAGAGGACTAATTGACGGATTTTGTAATAGTGCTACACCCTATGGCTATTGTCATTACATCTTATTGCCGCTGGGTTGAGTTCTTGCTCCTGAGACGTAAATTGATCCTTCGTCTCAGATCCTTTATGTTGGAGGGTGGGTACATAGTGATTGTCATATACATATTATGTAATGTAGAGCAGTCTTCCGCACACAGTGCCTCAAACCTTTTAATTAAGCAACCTGTATCACCTACGCGTACGTGATCTCTTATCGCCTGGTAGGTACTCGTTTCAACACTAAAAGTTTTATAATTAAAACTCTTATCTTAACTTTTTTAAGTATGTAGTAGCTTTATCGCTAAACACTAAAGAATCTGTGACTTATGCTCAATTCGCAATAGTTCAGAATAAGTAATATTAATTAAAGCTTTGTAAAGAGATTGTTGTAATTGAGCAGGAAAATTCGTTACCAGCATTGCCCTCCCAACTAAATTGAGTTTATTTTCACTCGGCGAATGTAATTGACAAGGACTTGGAGGTTCTATAAATAAATCTAACCAACTGTTCCGAGAATTTAGTAATCTAGAAAATTTCCTAAGTTTCCTTTCGCCGAACTGTTATTGCTGGCAATATCGAGTCCCGCTTATTGAAGCGATGCGGCGTTGAACCGTTGATATCCAATATAATCTGTGTTCTGAACGAAGCACTCGACCGAAGAATTTATACTTCGACCTTTTACTAAAAAGTAATAAGGTTCATTCAAGTAAAGCATAGGTAGGTACTATACAAACAGTTAATGGGGATTATGGGTATATCCCCCTTTATTAGGGGAGGCCTATGTCCAGCAGTGGACTGATATAGGCTGATGTGGATGGATGTGGATACAAACAGTTGTGTACAAGTTTCATGGACTTACAAATGATTTTCAAAAAAAATCGTAGAGAAGCGACATTCAGGTTCATTGAAGACAAAAGTATTGTTTAAAAGTAAACTTTGGTCGACTGTATTTTTACTCGAAAAAATACGGATAAAATAAATGTGGAAGTGAAAATTTATAATCAAAAATTCGATATCAAAAGTTATTTGCGACAGTGGCCATACCATAGCCTTCGTGTTTTTAAGCAGTTTTGAGTCATTCGCAACTAAATTCACTGTTAATTATATCAATGTACACATTATGTAACTGTTGTTTTTACAATACTGTATGTCTTTTTAACAATTTACTGGCGTGAAACGCGGTAGATAATGTTGGTATCAAACCTATGTTATATGTTATACATGTATCTCAATATTGGGTGGCTTTGGGTTGGGTTTGGACTAAAATGTGTGTTTTTTATCAAATTGGATTATCATCTGCATAGTAAACTGACTGACAAGGTAATATAACAACGCATAGCCCAAACCGCTGGACCTAGACTTGAAAATTATTGTGCACTTATTATAGTGTAGGCGACTTTTTATATTTCACCCGTGATGGGTGGAATATCTAAAAATAAGAAAAATAAGGGATGAAAGATTGTACGTAAACTTTCATCAAAACAAGATAAAGAAAAAGATATTTATTGTTCTTGGAAGTCCTTCAATTTCAAAGTTAGGATGTATAAATTATTTATTTAGGCTGACGATTGAAAATTAGGATATAGACGTTTCTTATCGTTTTTGATAATTCTACTCAAGAAGGGGTGAAAAGAGGGATGAAGTTATGTATGGAAGGAATGTCCATCAATTTCAATGTAAGGCACTAAATAAAAAGAAATACTGTACGTGGTCGAAGTCGCGGGCATAAGCTAGAATTTTTTATTGTGTTGCAGTGTTATTAGAAGTTATTATGCAAGCGACCGCGTATACTTACTTATGTGTAAAGTAAAATAAAGATACTTTTATTTTAAACTAACTTAGTTACGCTGGTTTAACTGACCGTAAATAAAAAGTACCTACGCGTATTGAAAGAATTACTTTACTTAAAACAGTATTTTATTCATCATTATGTGGGTAGGCTCATAAGTTCATAACTCACATAACTGGTAATGTAAAAGTGAAATCGGTTTGTTAAAAAATAAGAGAATGACTACCTACCTACCTAGGTACCTAAGTACATAAAGAAGATTCACGTGATAAAAATGCGTAACATGTATACAGGGTACCTACATAATAAAGTTTAAATAGGCTGGCCAGCAATCATGTGACAATGTGGCAATGAAAACAGAACGACTACAAAATAAAACAGCATAGCAAAAGCGAACATAAACGCTGATGAATTGCAAAACGTATAGACAGTAAACATTGAAGCATAACGTATATCTAACAGTGACTTCCTACTAACGTCCCGTAAACTTTACACCGGGTTACACGTGGCTCAGTCATTAAATGATCAATGTGATTACGTACTCACCACAAAGCTATTTGAAGAATTAATACTAAATATCACTTATCGAAATTCACAGCCACTTTGTGTGACAAAAATAAAAAGTAAACAGAACGCGCACTCAGCAGTCGTGTTGCCAGCGCGGGCCGCGTTCCGAAACTGAATCCGAAATTCCACGCGAAGCTGTGACGTGAGACGGTGAGCGGTGAAGGGCCGTACTGCTTGTTCAACTCGCGAATTAACCTAGAACCGTGCTGGTGCCGGTGCCAGCAGGATATCGAAGATTCGCAGTTGTGGCAGGTTGGGAGCGGAGGAAATGTGAATACTAAATCAATTTTAGACGGACGTACAGAGATAGAGTAGTAATTGCACTGCGTCTGGTTTATTGGTAACTAGGGTTGCAAATGCCGCTGCACTTAAAAAAATATAGGTGCAAGAAATAGCCTTGGACAGATGGCTGGGCGAGCCATGAGATAAAAGAAACAGTGTTTAAACTTTAATGAGATAGAATACGCCGTGGTATATGCAATTGCATAAATCTATTGTGACAGTCCCTATTTAGCGACAAACTTGGTTTGCATGCATAACAATGCATCAACAGATGACAACGCAAATCTGACGATTAATTGTAGGTACAAGTACTCTGTCAAGTATAGGTAAAGTACACATGTAATTAAAGTTATTATCAGTTGTGAACGTGACACGTTGACTTGATGTGCAAAAGTGGATATCATAATTGCAGTTTGATACTTGTTTGAAATATTTCCTTTCAGGTAACTTCGAGGAAAATATTGTACCACAGCTAGTGGAAACCAGAGTCGACTAATTAAATCTCAAATCTCCTAACAACTAAAATATGAACCACCATAGCTGATGGACGTATACCCCTAAAAATTCTACCGCGAACCCCGAAATAGCTCCAAGCAAGTCCCATCGCTCAGTGCGACCGCACCGGCCTGACCGAGCCTTGATGAAATTGGAACATCGCATGGTGATGGCATCATTGTTACATCGCAAATGTGTTAGGGAAGGATGCTGTTGGAAATGACGTATCATGGGTTGAGAGAAGAGGTCATGATCTTTTTTATCCCAGTGAAAAACATTTGGATATCGACATGATAATTTGTTTTTCTGCTGTTTTTGCAAAAGGTCTGAGAATTGAATCCCAAATTCATTCTTTTTTGGTTCCATATGAACTAGGCTAGACAGCACTCGCTACATAATTTTAGTACAAAGATTAGTAAATTAAATTTTTCTTAATTAATAAATAAAACGTTGTACAACCATCTTCGGAACCCAAGCCAACCTCACCTGCACATGGTGCACCCTGCTAAACAACGAACGGGGCTCTGGCGGCCGGCTGATTGCGGCATAGCACAGCCTACATCGGCACATCTTAATCCCCTGGCCACCGACGGGCAGCAGCGTCGGTGGTGCGAGAAGCTGTGCCCTGCGATCCCCAACCCGCATGCCCAGCGTGGGGATTATGGGTATATCCCCCTTTATTAGGGGAGGCCTATGTCCAGCAGTGGACTGATATAGGCTGGTGTGGTGTGGTGTGGTGGTGGTGTACAACTTATCAGAAGCAATCCCTTATTATGGAATGCATCACAATGAGCTTTAATAACTCCAGCATGTTGTCCTCCTGCCTTTCAGTAATCATTCAGATAAATGGAGCGCTTGCCTTTTTGCAATTGTGACAAACTAAAAATACTTAATCTACATTGCGTCTAGCCAGAAGTCTAAAGTCGAACTCTGAATAGGATAATTCCTCGACAACCAATCTCGGGATTATTGCATCCTGCTTTGTTCTAAGTTCTCCATTCTATTACAGCCTTTATGGCTCTGAAAATATGAGTGGAGAGGTCTTCGGATGTGTCTGACAATGTTATATTGGTGTCGGGTTAGCACTCCTACACATGTCAGATTTGAGTTGAGACAATCCGCGGACGTGCAGCAGAACTCATCCTAGCTTAGCCATAAAAGGGATTACGGAATGCTTGGTTTCTGACGACGTGGGCATGGTGGGAGGGCAACAAACTGACGTCAAAGTTAGGGATTTTCCTTTCAACGAAAATTGATTTTACCCCTGAGTCACAAAGCCATCGCAACAAAGAACAAAACAGAAAATAAGATAAGATGTCAACAACGCAAACATCCAACATCTAAGAACAATGAAAATACATGCGTGATATCACAAAAACAGAAAGATTACAAGTCAAAGACTCATCAAAACACCTTGTCTCTTAAATAAAAATAAATATTAATTAAAAGGTTATAAAAGAAGGTAGGTAAGTGGGTATAAAGTATTCTTAACTCGCCCATACCACAGAAAATTGAAGCCGTTTTCACTACAAACGAAAATAAATCAGCATAGAACCTACACATCTTAATTTTCACATTTTAATAGTAGGCATTTCAATAAGCTTAATCGCCAATCTATGTCGTAAATCTGTAGTATAAATAATACTTTCAATTATTGGATTTATTTAGCGAATGTGTAAATGAAAACTTCTAGCACGTGATGTGAAAAGTTTTGAGTGTGAAAATAAATCTGTGGAAAAAAAAGACACAAAAAAACGTTAACAGGTAGACGACAAAACCTAAGTTAGTGAGCGGACATATCCGTCAATAACTATATAGGCAAACGTATTTTTGTCAAAAGTATATTTTTAGTTCCCAGTCAGTGAAAACGATGGTCACCTCGCAAGATGGCACAACAGGAGGACGGCGTCCGCGCATACTACGCTCTATTCTATAGGATACAGAATTACCGAGTGCGAAGTCTACGCCTCCTAGGTCCAGCCGTCAGCGAATACTAGAAACGCGATGAAAGGATTATTTGACAAGTCTAACGCTTTGAATGATAAAAGCACAACTGTGCTGCAGCCTAAGATCTTGCTCGCAGTCTATATGCTAGTTCGTGACTAGTAATAAAAAGTTGTCGAATGTTTGAAATTGTGAACGGATGAAGAAAATTTAGGTCATTATGCTATCAATTAGGAAAAATCTGTAGTATTAAACATTTGACTTGACGTAAAAAATATGGGGTGGTAGAAGAACCTACCACCTCAGAAATTGCAATTGAAGGAAAGAAAAGACATAATGAAACCGATCATATGGGTTTGTATTTTGTAAAACATCCATCTCAATATTATCGGGGGATTGAACAAGCCACAGATGGTTCCTGTCCCAGGCAGGCGTCGATCATAATTATTAGCAGAGTTGGCCACCATCTCAAGAAGAAAGGAATCATAATTATCGTGATAAGTAGCAGGATTCTCGTGAAAAAACCTAAAAGCATTACTATAAAAATTACAACAAATTGATTTTAGACTATGGCACATAATACTGAACTATGGTCTACCAAATTGATGAACATGTTACAAAGCAACATAATTATCTCGACAGAGTCGAGGCCCGATATGAAGGACGTATGGATCATTTGGTTCATCCATACTGACTCAAAAGTATCTGCGGTCGGTCCTCCTTACCGAGAAAAATCAATGACACTGTAAACGAATAACACTACCAGGGGTTAAATAGTAAATACTATATGAACACATTACCTAGACTAACACATAAGTAGGTACATCATTATCCCTCGCCTCTGACCTAGCGCGTATTCTCTTCATTATTCACGAGAGCAAAATTATGTAGGTAACTGAAGAACTACGCCGTGTAGGTAGTGTAGTGTAATATGAATATGACGCAAATGGAAAAGGGAGGAACATCAAGTCAATAAAACTTTGAAAAATAAAGAATGTGTCGCGCGAGAAGCGGCTATAGAACTTGTCGTTCTTTGAGTTTTAGTGTTGTCGAGTGGTACGTTTAGTTATTCCTACGATAGGGTAAATCCTAATTAAATGAAATTAAAATCTCTTATCCTGTTGAAATGAACATTCATGCATGACTAAAATCGATTTAAATATGTATTTTTGTGTTAATTAGTTTAAATTTAGGGTTGAAATTTTCCCAGTTGACCAATACATGTCAAGGTATATGTAAAGATGAAATTTCAAGAAGAGAAATGAAAATAAAGGAAGAGAAACAGTCCAATATCCTTTAACTATAATTTAGAAAAACTTTACGTCATAGCTATGCCAGCACAGTACCAGGGAAACTGGTCGAGCGAGCTGCGAGTCCCAACCAGGCCAAAGGCAGTCTCGCTCGGCCCTTGAAGGTACTTGTTTTCCAAAAGTACGATATACTAAAGGTCCACTTCACAGGGATCGTTCGAACACGCTTTTCAAGGTGAACTTGAAATAATAATTCACTAAAAATAAACAGCTTGAAATTATTTTTGGTTTCGCTGTCCGCATAATGAATGAGTATAATGTAGGTCGCTTTGAGGGGGGAATTTCTTTAAGGATGAACTTGCCTCGCGCACGTCTTGCCTGTTTAATACATAAACCTTAATGAGTAGGTACATAGGTAAGATTATCTGCAGATATACAAGGAAAGTAATTTCAGCTTTTGAGACGCATCAACTGAATTGATTATCTTTCTCCAGCCTCAGATCAGCTAAGGGCAAGCTTATACAAACTTAGTCAAGTTGACGAAAACCGAAATAAACTTCACAAATCTGAAATCACACGGCGTTCTGGCCAACAAAACTCCGACTTTGGATTTTAGACTTTATTATCTGCAGTCAAGGTTAAGAATAATCAAATAACGACCGAAGGGCTCAAGGGCTCAAGAGCACTCGTCTGTGATAGATAAGTTCTACCAGACTATTTATACCTACAGATAAAGATACTTTAACTAGCAGTGTAGCTTGTGTAATGTTATGATTGCTTGTGGGATACAATGATAAGTCGACGATTCCGAAACAAGATCAATGAATGATAAGAGAATTCTCGTACGAGTGTGAACAACAGAACCGAAAACTTATCTAAACTAATTACTCCTCAGCTTTTCTAATTCTTGTTGGTAACAGATAATTTTCGTGCGTACGCTAAGGTGTAGTAGGACATTCGCTCGGCCTGAGATTGAGTGACTAATGTTTCTATACTAAAGTTTTAGAACATCGTTCATCAATGACGAAATTCATACGTACAAATAAACGTAGAATTTTTCAGCAAAAAATAGACATACAAAAAACATACGAGTATCTAACTTGCGTTAAGGTAGAATAGTTACAAGTTATTAAGTTCAATGATCAGGGCAGATAGATAGATAGATAGATAGATATTGCTTTATTGCACACCATACAAAGAATTACAAATTATTGAAACAGGCACTAAAAATTATGGTACAATGGGCGACCTTATCGCTTAAAGCGATCTCTTCCAGGCAACCTTTGGATGGAGAGATAGTTTCATAACAAACAGGAACGGCGGTGTGCCTGGCAGCAATTATTTTATTTGGTTTGTTTGCTACTTGGTTCGGAAATTACTGCATACACTTTGTACAGTGTTGGTACTATGGCCAGACAGCTATCAGCACAAACAAAGCGGGTTGTAGAAGTATTCGGAAGCTTATCTGGCAGAACTAGGTCACGACAGATCGCCTGATGTCTGACGCACACTTGTACTTTAGCCTTAGGGAATGCCGGCAGGCTTAAGGAAGAGATAGAGGCCAAAGAGCATAAAGCAAAAATATTACCAAGGGTTCGATCGAAGGTCAAAGTGGATATTGTGTTTATGTGGGTCAACGTCACGACCGACGGATAGCTAATGTCTGACGCACACATGGACTTTACCTCTAAGTGCTGCCTAAAGAAGAATTATATGGACCCACGGCATAAATAACAATAAGTAATGTATCCTGCCTGACTGAAGGGAATATAGATTCGAGTGGGTGGTGTGTAGGTTTCGCAAAGAAATAGATCCGCATTGTCCGGTGTATCCAATTCAATATCTTATCTATCATACAAATAAGTTAGTTATTGGAAAAAAAAAACGTAAACTTTATTTAGAGCTGATTTTTGCTGGAGATATTACTAGATTAGCAAGATAGCAATAAAAATTGCCAATTAGGTAACGATTTGATTTAAAGATTATTCGAAATCAGATCGAGTCACAAATTACAATGAACAATGATTTTTACGGCGCATCAGGATGGTGGCTTTGCTTTGCTTTTGACTACGGTTCAGATACTTCTCCTAGAACTAGACTAAATAACCGAGATATCAAAGGCTGTTATAATAGTTTTTTCACTTCTCTTGCTCAAAAAGTGTATCATGTATCATAATAGTGTAGCTTAGCGGGCCTAAAACTCGAGTTTAAACCTCGGGCTAAAAAGTCATCCCCTCGCTACGCTCGGGAGTATAACAACCTCGTATATAATGGGATGGTTTAGTCCCTTGTAAAACAATCTACTATTATTACTGCTCGCTATAAATATAAAAATAGCCTTTGTTAGGCTAGCCTTTGTTTAGGGGAGGGAGGCTATGACCTGCAATGAACTTCTAAGACTGAAGATTATGTATGATATCAGTAAGCCAGAGCTTTTGATGAGTATACAAATGTTTTTTTATTTCGAAACCAATCAGATACCTGCCTACCAACATAAAAATATAAAATTTGATAGTTTGACACAGTTAAAAAATTATAAAAGTGGTAGGCAAAGAAAAGAGCAGCAGATCACTATTCCCACCCTAGGTAAAAACCTCTGTTGTGGGAAGTAGTCTCCTTCGTCCAGTTTTTGTATAATTTTTAATAAGATATGAGTCTTGTATGTACCTAGATATAGTACCTATAGATGGTCCAGAGATAGACGTAGTGACAATGACGATGCAAACACCAACTTACACCCTGGAAGCTTTAGATATAGTGACACACGCTAGAAACTGGGAAATCACACTACTTAATGAGCAGATTTAAATTGGTTTAGCAATTTTCTCACAGAAATGTGTATCTGATGATCTACAATCAACTTAAAACGAAACCGTCAGGTTACTAGACGGAAATATGATTTCGGAGGGGGCGCTAATTGGCGGGAAGTGCTAAGTTCGCGGCCTTGTCTGACCCGCGGCCGTTAATCTGAAACGCGGGTGCGTAGGTTAGGTACTATACTGTCACATAGGTGTACCTACTCTGGGAACAGATTGCTTAAAATAAGCCCGTTAAATAATACTGGCTACCCAGTTGAAACATTTCTTGTCCTCCACCAGTTCTGGCAAAGTTCTACTTCTTCTTCGTATGAGCTAGTGACCAACTCTGGTGTCGCAGTTTTAAGGCCACCTGAAGGCCTCCGACATGACTTAACGACTGAAAAGCAAGGACCAAAATCTTAACGAGCCTTCCTAAGCACTGAAGCGCTCAAATCTAAAGGTCACTAAAAGGTCTCCCATCCAAGTAATGACCGGGCTGAGCGTTGCTTAACCAAGGTGATCTGCTAAGAGCTCCGAAGTAAACCATGCCATGAGCGCTTCTGAATATAGTAAAGTTATAGCTTGACTGGAAGAAAATGCTTTAGCAAGTAAGTAAGTCCTCTTTTTGTAGTTTTTTTTTGTGCAATAAAGTGGTAAATAAATTATTAAAGTAAATTGTCTCTTTAATCAGTATGAACCATAAAGTACAGTTTTAATTTACACCAATTCGGAACGCAACCTAACAGAGAAGAATTGGCAAGAAACTCTTGCTTGGCTTATGTTTTGACGTCTTTGTTACAGTTGTTATTTTTAAGCACATCACACACAAAAATGTACACATTGCCCTTTTGAACAATTGACTTACTCTATGGAGCCTTACAATAGGAATAGTTTATTTATATTTCTAGTTTTTAACATTATGATTGTCACAATTTTTCTTGAACATATTGATATTCTTTCGAACATAACTTATGAAATTCCTACCCTCCTACCTACATCATGATACATCACCCGGGAATCAAATCCTTTGGGTTTCAGTTGGCTATAGCCCCATTGAGCCAATGACGTCATCAAAAATATTAATTATCTACCTACATAGTAAAATGTTTTGGACCAGGTGGTATTTACGTTCCAGCTATGTTTACATAAAACCAATACTGTGATCATCATCATTATCATCATCTACAGCTTGATTTTATCTACTTCTGGAAATAGGTGTTATGGACCTACATAAGGGGAGGCATTGTCAATTGGCTTAAGTGGAAAAAGAATAAACAATAAATATCATAAACAGCAACATCCAGATCCATAATGATCAGCACTATATATTAACATAAGGTTTATTATTATTTGATACCATGCTCGGTATTCGACCTAGAGACAGAGTTCCAAATGCGTAAAGGTACTAAAGTCCAGGACGTTGGAATTATGGAACTCAAATGGAGCCCGGCAGGACACATTGCGAGGCGAGGTGATGACCGATGGAGTAGGATAATTACAGAGTGTTGGCCTAGGGATGGCTTTCGGAGTGTGGGACGTCCGGCTGCAAGATGGGCAGACGATATCGTCAACGTAACGGGCCGTATGTGGGTTAGATTAGCACAGGATTGTGGTGGATGGCACATGTTGAGGGAGGCTTATGCCCAAGCCATGTGGGTGAAATCGGGCTGCGGATGATGATGATGATGATTATTATTATTTGAAATGTTGGGTAACTAAGGTAGATAGAAAAATCTAATTGGATTATAAACAAGTTTTAGCAATCTGACAGGCAAATAAATACATATTTGTAATTTTATAACATATTGATTGAAAATGATGCCCACTATCTGATCTTAAGCAGATAACCTGGGGCTGGGACAGCTGGGATAGTTATGTGAAGGAAAAGAAAGGTTGGGTTGGTAGGAATAGGTAACTACCTTTGTAAAGAAAAACTAATTAGAAACGTATTTTCTGTTTCTATTTAATGAGGCTTTGTAAGCATAGCCAAATAATAATTTAGGAATTAAATATTTAGTAGAAAAGCGTTGTTACTTGCGGTAAATTGCGTTACAAAAGTACGTGAAAGAAAAATCTGATTGCGACGCAAAAGAAGTATTACCGCCTGCTCGAAAAATAAAATAATTATAACCATTACCCTTCATAATGCAAATAAAACAGATGTTTTCTCATGTAATTGTAATAAATGAAAAAAAATATTTGTTTGCAATTTTTCTTAGGTTAGAACTCCGTATTTCTCAGTCACTTCAGGCGGTACATAAATTATCTCTAAATAAGACTCACCTTTAGTTTTTGTTTTCCCTTCTAATGCTTTTAACTCGTAAATCAGCACTGTTTTTATTTCACGCGAAAGGAAAACATTAGCAAAATCGTCCACGAAAACTTCACCATTCTTTTGAGCTAGTGCTGTACCTAAATGCTTGACTTGACTGACATGACATGACAGTCCATTGACATTAATGAGTCGATTAATAAATCGATTTTCTTAAATTCGATCAATCGATTGCCTCATATTATTATGAACATTAAACTTGTTAGCCATTTATTCATAATATTCATTGGATGATACTAGCGAAATTGTGGAAGCTATCCCAGAAGCGAATTAATAAAGAAGTGTAGTGATTGTTGATCATAGTCATGGATAGTCCTAATCATAGAGCAGTCTTTATTTTTTTATATTGCTATATAAAATAGCAATAAGTTCCGCAATAATAAGTCCCATAGGTAACCCTATAATCACTAAATATCGATATGATAAGCGTCCACCAGGAGCCGCTTGATTAGAAGCGCATCTCAACGCAAGATTCCGCCTGCTAAGCCCAATAATGAAATAAGTTGGGCGTCATGCTGTTGTTTAACAAATAGGGCTTTGGCACGGCAGAGGCCATGGCGGCCGGCTGTATGCGGCATATAAAAGCCTAACTCCAGCACATACAATTTCCCTGACCACTGACAGGCATCAGCGTCGGCAGTGCGAGAAGCTGTGCCCTGCGATCCCCAACCCGCAAGACCAGCGTGGGGATTATAGACATGGGGATTATCTATACCGAACTGAACTGAAATAACTGTGAACTTACCTAGATATAGAGTACTGGGTCGCGACCGCGCAAAATAATAACAGCTAAATCTTGACTAAATAGTGATCGAACCACAGCTTTTCCATTTTTCGTACTACGCTTTACAATGTGTCCGGCTACCAGTGTCGGAGACTTTGGGGCAGTGAACCACGGTAAATTTTATCGACAAATCACCATTCCTATTTTTCCCCTTTCTTTCCATGATAAAATGGCAGCCATTTTGTTTTTTTTGAGGTGCTTATACTAATCCAGCCATAGCTACTCATGTAGAGGTCCTAAGCAGACATAATAGGACTCATTTGATAGCTAATAATGTAGACAATACATCAATTATTACAATTTTACAATTACATAAAAGTGCTAAAAAGAATTTCTAAACCAAAAAAAGCATTTTATCCACTTTTTTCTAATTATTCATAAAATTGAAACTCTCAAGCTACATGTTTTTTTTTGTATTTGAACGATAGAAAAGCATATGTGCTTAGAAATAAGTCTTACATGTTAGCCATAAGTGAGATAGTTTAGAAGTTATGACGGTTTGAATATGACCCTTGAAAGCTTAAATATCACGCGAATAAAGAAAAATATACGCGGTTTTGAGGAATTCCATTCCATTGAAACATGGCTGTAATCTTTGTATTGAGTTTAATAGAATAAACCAGTAGTTATCGATTTATTTTGTTTTATTTTTATTTTTCTACTCCAGGGTTAGAAACATTACCATGTTTAAGCCGTCATTACTTCTAAACTATCTCAATGAGGGCTAATATGTAAGACTTATTTCTAAGCACATATTCTGTAGTATCGTTTAAAATACACAAAACATGTAGCTTGACAGTTTAAATTTTATGAAAAAGTCAATAATTAAAAAAATTAAGTGGCAAAATTACTTTGTTTTTGGTTTAGAAATTCTTTTTAGCGCTTTTATAAAATTAGAATTGTAAATTGTTATCATCGATTTATTGTCTATATTATTAGCTATCAAAGGAGTCCTATTTCGTCTTCTTAGGAACTCTACATGGGTAGCTATGGCTTGATCTGTATAAGCACCTCAAAGAAAAACAAAATGGCTGCCATTTTATCATGGAAAGAGAGGGAAAAAATAGGAATGGTGATTTGTCGATAAAATTTACCGTGGTTCATTACCCCAAAGACTCCGACATTGTTATGAGAATCGTAATGCCCACAAAGATATGGTACTTGCAATAACAAGGTATTTGCTTCCAACACATATATTATGTGTGGAATATCCATTGTCCATCTATATTTAGAGTTCGATTCATGGAAAGGGGACTATAAGTAGTGTTCGATTGCTATAGCATTTTCGGAATCGATTTCTGGATTTGCCGAATTCAATTTTGACATTTCCTTTGATGCTCGATGGACATCTCTTGACATGTTGAATGTGTCATTTTTGCTTGGAGTGGGGGATACAGAGGCTTGTGTCGGCCAATCAGAACGCGCAACCGGCATCTAAAAGGTGGCGTGATCACTACGTCACAGCCTGCCTGTACCTATAGAAGTAGAAGACGTAGTACCTATTGGTATTGTACTTCATGTAGGTAGGCATACGTAGGCACGCGCTTCGCGCTCCGTCTAACTCCAGAGCCTAGCCTAGACTAGACAGATCAATAGGCCTTCGAGTATAAAATCCATATTACCTAAATACAGAGTCCGCCTCAACAAATGTTAGGATTACAACATAACATAACATAAACAAAATTAATCCATTTAAATTATTATTAAAAAAATATTTACTGAAAAACTGCTTTTACTCGCTGCAAGAGTTCTTTGATTAGAAAATAATACGTTAGTATTATTCAAAAATGTTAATTATGATTTAAGTTAAATGGTAAATGTTGATTTACTTACAAACTTATTTGATTTTTTTGTGCAATTTTTTAGTTTGTAAGAAATTTTTATTAAATTATGCCACCTAACAAGATGCCTAAATTTTGCTATGCCCTAACAGGGTTCATGTTGAAACTATGCATAGAATTTAAGACCTCTGTAAACAACATGTACGCAATAAATGATTTGATTTGATTTGATTTGGATTTTTTAACCTACCGAAATATACTTTTTTTAAGCCTTTGTCTTGCTAGTACAAAAGTAGGTCAAAGATAGATAGGTTAAGGTTTAGGTAGGGTTTAAAATCTTCGTACCTTGATCCTTGAATAGCAACGAAACGACAGCTAGGGACATCTCTGTTCCTAAACATTTTTTTAAACACTTTGTGTTGCCGGTGGTTTAGGCTCGCCTCATACAGCCAGATGTGTCATCATCATAATTCAGAGACGGAATCAAGAATCTGAATTAAATGAATAAAAGACGTAGGTTTTTTCGTAGACTTGGATCGAGATTTCTCAATAACTTTTTTGAGCTTGTTATTCCAGAAACTGAAAAAATGGATTCTCGCGATTGGATTATGCTACAGTTTGATACATCTTAGGATGTTTTAGACTTAGGGTGGAGAAGGAGATGCTACGGACAAAAACTGTAGGCGGTGGAAGGGCCTGTCTGCGCTAAGTTCACTTTATCGTCGGTACTTACCTACGATAAAGTAAAATTTTATAATTTGCTTTATTACTAAATTACATTTTCAATGTCTTTAATAGTTGCGCGTAGTGTGAGATCGGTAGATTTTTTAATACCAACCTACTTGTTATCTTAGTTTTGGGCATTACCAACTTAACACGTTGGCTGCTGGCCTCGCACATGACGCTCCGCACCATGCACGAGGAGGAGGAACACGTACAGAATCACATTTGTGTTTTCAGCACTCAAAGCGTTAAAACTCCTTGCCTGTTAAATTGCTTACCCATTGATTAATGGCCGATTCCTATATTATACCGCCTCGTTTTCCCTTGAAAAACTGTCAGAAATTAACAACAAGGCGTCGAAAATTTGACAGTTTTTCAGGGGAAAACGAGGCGTAATCGGTAACGGTATAATATAGGAATCGGCCATTACTTTTTGATCGTGTTTTTGACTTTGACTTGCACTTGACTTAAAACGTGTTTCTTATATTTTCTTTTGTAGTTATCTATTTTTAAGTTTCCTTTTTGTACATGACTACCTAAAACTATAATTATTATTATGGTGTGTAGGTAGGTTAGGTAAGTACTCAATAGTCATCTCTGCTAAAATAAAATCCCGCATTTGGATCACAGAAATAAAAAGAGGAGAGATAATGTTCAAACACTACAAAGATGTATGCGACGTCGTTTCGCTGCTGGTGTACTGCCCCTCCGAGCGGTCCTACCTTCTCACGAAGGAGGCCAACGGCGAGTTCTGGATACCCACAAACAAAGCTGAGAAGAACTGCTGGAAAATGACAGCACATAAAATCAATTTCGAGGTTGGTAGGTAATACTCCACTGTGGCCCCGTTTAACAAACGCGCTTTTGTTGGACGCACGGCCAACTTTGTAGCTAGTAAACTAAGGTACCTATATCCTTTAATTACGTTGGCCTCGTGTGTCCAAGAGCGCGTTTATTAAGACATCTAGATCTTACCTAGGTACCTACTTACTGCAGGTGGGTTCACCAGCACCGGAATAGAGAGGCAAGTATAAAACCTATCTTCCTATTAACCTATAGGCACAAATTTTACTTATTGTGTGCTATGTAGGTATAGTACGCGACATGTAAAAAGAACAACCTCCGCAATCGCCAAGCAAGACGTTCCCTTATTATCTCTTGGGAAGGTGTTCGCATCGAGCACTCGGCTTCACCGAAATACCTAGGTGTAAGCCTTGTCCGAGCCCTTACCTTCAAAGACCACAGCCACAAAACGAAGATGAAAGTTACAAGGAATAACCTCCTAAGTGGCCTCACCTCAACACGCTGGGGAGCCTCTCCACATGCTGCGTACTACTCTGGTCTAGCACTCAGTTACTCGGCTGGAGAATTTGCCTGTCCAGTTTAGCATCGTAGTGCGCATGCCAAGTTAGTGGATGTTGCTCTCAATGAATCTGTAGGATCATCACTGGTTGTTTGAAACCGCTTAATGTTTTATACCCTTAAGCAGGCATAGCCCCTCCCAGTGTAAGAAGGGATGTTGCCTGCGCACTAGAAAACTAAAGCGGAATCAGACCCGAGACATCCCTTGTACAGATACAACACAGTAACATGGCCGACTAAAAAACCGTAAGAGTTTCCTCCGGTGCACGTCTTCCGGATAACAGAATGGAACTTTGGAAAAAAACTTCCCACCACCCGCTGATTTCTTAGACCCTGACGAACGTCGTCCACCAGGATCTGGCCAACCTTACGCAATCTGTAATCATTGAACAGATTGCGAGCACAAGTGGGAAGATATAGATACAATATGTATAAGTGGGGAATGCTAGACCCGTCCCATGCACAATGTGACTGTGGTGCTTCGTCCCAAACTATGTAAATACCGATAAATCGCCTATTGCGCAGCTTCCCCTCAGTGTTCTTTTTACGTGAAGTGACCTCTACCTTTAGTACCGTAGGTACGTACTTACCTGCCTGTGATTCTAAGTTTTTTGTAGTTGTTCGGCATGGACGCTGGCTCACAGTGCACGCCGCTGCGCTTATACAAGGTATGGCTGCCGAGCCATCCTCAGGCGAGCGTCTTCCACGCGGTCTACAAGGTCTCCGTCAAGGCTGACGTCAAGAAGAGGACCAAGATGAAAGCGGTTCGTATCTTATCTATAGAACTCCAGAAAACATTTCAAAACAGAAATTCAAGTACAATTTTGCCAAGGATATCCTACATAATCAAATTTTCCTTTCAAGTAGGTCTTTATTTGGTAAACAGCAGCAACTCATGTGGCCCGTTTGTCCAGGGTATAAGAAATCGCCTACAATGGTTCAGCACAACAGAGCTAGAACGGCAGCGTGCCCACTCAACTCTGCGCAGTCCGGAGGTCGCAGTCTTCGCGCAAATGGCTATGGGGGACCAGCCTAAGGATCTCGAGGCTACGGTTAGTCAGCCAGCCTCTTAACTGCAAGACTAAGGCAGAATCTTATGCAGATTTTAATGTGGTTCGTTATTGTAGGAGATGGAGACCGGTACATTGATAGAAATATGCGAAGACAATGTAATGCTGGGTGGTGACGTAGCGGGTGGCGCGGTGGCGCTTGCGACTCCGAACTTCCAGCTTTTAGCGGCTGCTGGTTATTTGAAAGATGGCAAGTACATTGTAAACCTTACATTAGATACCTATTTCAATAACTAAGTCTTATACAAAACAAAGTCTTTGCGTATGTTAACCCTAACTTATTTATTGAAGTGTTATTAACTTATTAAAGCTGATTTGGGTGCATTCTCGGGGCTTACAGATCAAATTCGCTTGTATCGTGAATTTGTGGTGATGGTGTATCCAGCGCTGTACATGAGTCCTCATGTCTTCACCCAGTTTATGTTGGACCTCGGCTGGCAGAGAGCTCAATGTCCTAGTTTGTTCAGGTAGACTTTTATTAAACCTAATGCACGTCTCGTTATATTCTCGGTATTCACGTAAAGGTCGCGTCACGTAAAAAGAACGCCGGTGAGCTGCGCATAAGGCGATTTATCGGTATTTACCCGTGCGCAAACACACCTCAACTTCTTCCACCGTTCTTTTTACATGACGCGTATGATACGTTTTCAGAGCAGCAGATGTGACTGGTCGAGGAGGGTTGTCATTCTTGGAATTGATGCTGTGGACAGCAGCTCTGGAACCATGTACCCAACACAGCGGGATCCCAGCGGAGATACGATGCCGATACATTTTCAGGTGTCTAAACCAACGATGCTTTAACATAGAAACACGACTTGTAGGTACAGAATAACTAGATTACTGGCAAAAGTGCCAAACCAGATGTCGATACGATATAGGACGCGTCACGTAAAAAGAACGCTGGCAGTAAGCTGCGCACTAGGCGATTTATCGGTCTAAACCCTTGCGGAAACACACCACCTCGCGTTCCTTTTACATGACGCGTACTAAACCTATTGTTTCAATATTTTCAGATATTTTGATGGTAATCGTGACTTGAAACTGGAATACGTGGAATTCAAAGAGCTGGTAGCTGCTGCTAGAGCCGCTAGACAGCTGCCGGTAGACGCTCTCAGCGTGGCGAGAGATGCTGACGTCTGTTTAAGGTATGTAAGTTCTAACTTAACAACTAACCATACGAACAATTCTCGTTTAGGATCACTGTTTAGTTATATCAGGGACATTCGCCCGAGGTCTTCTACGTGCAATCTACGCCATGTATGTATTTTCTGGAGAGGCAAGACTTCATACATTAAATGCTGGACAAAAGGAACATAATTTATTTTCTCTCCAGGCAATTGGGAATGCAGCCAAACGCCCAATTGCCGTTAGCGGAGTTCCTTCGAGGCGTTGGTGAGCTTCGGCTCCGTGGCACCAGCTCTCTGTTGCGAGCTCCGCGAAGTATTGCAGGATACCTCGTGGATTTACAGTAAGTTTGCGATTTTTATTACCCCAATGAGCTTCGTAACACAGGCTAGTAGGTATGGCTTGTTTGTCAAAATCTTGGTGGTATAATATGTATGGGCGATACTTGCCGTAAACTCAGAAATAGCGGGTTTTGTACGTAAAACACATTATTACTTTGGACTCTCTTTAATTTTTACTTTACTTAGGTAAGTACAGCGTTGCCAGAAGGTTACATTTCTTACATTTTTCGTAACTTTTGAACACGTCACGTAACATGTCATAAAGGAGAATGTCGTCTGGTGTATGGCGCTCGGTACCAAGACTAAAGTGAGTGCGTCAAAAAAATATCCAATAACTTTTTAGTCGATTCTACTGTCAAAATAATAAAAAAAGGTTATTGCCACAGTAACACTTTACATCAATGTTTATTGCCATAGCAACGTATATATCATTGGTTGTTGTAGTCTAATGGCGGCGTGCAACGGAAACCAAAACAACAAAATATTTTTTTTCTTGATTATTAATCGAGAAAAAAAATATTTTTTTTCTTGATTATTAATCGAGATAAAAAATATTTTGTGTAAAACTAAAGAAAATGTTAATGCCATTCATAAAATATGATAAATTTTATGGGATACGTTCGGTTTTGACGCAATTGGTACGGGTTCTCGGCATTCTCTTTTCGTAACCTTTGAGAAAAACGCGTTTACGAACGGATTAGCCTAGAACAGCTTAACTTGAAATTGTCGACCAAGATTTCGTATGTGCATTCTCCGCCATCTTGAAAACCCCTGATTTCTGTTTTTTCCCTATAACTCGGCTGTTTGTCGAGATACGACAAAATTGTAACAAAGACTTAAGTATTTGTTGCTTTTTTATTCTATATAATATTGCCCAAAGCATTTATTTATTTATCAAATTTGCCTCCTACCGACACTGAAAAAAGGAAATTAAAAAAAAAACCAATGTAACTTTTGCAGCAAGAATGTAACATATGACTCAAGGGCCCTGGCAACACTGATGTACCTACTCTTTCACTACATACAGTACTTAAAATTTCTATGTCTTTCGATGTCTCTGTAACAACTGCCAACTTAAAATAATGTCTTAGTTAAGGTCCTAGCCAGCCAGCATCTTAGGTGTAAGAGAATGGATAGGGTTCGCAACACCTGGCTGCGCTTAAAGACCAGTATCGTATCGGATGTGGGCATTAAGGCTGCCAAGATAAATTGGGATTGGGCGTGTCATGTCACCCGTATACACCCGGAGAGGTGGGCCAACATAGTGACTGGCTGGATCCCCTCTGATGGCAAACGGCACAGAGGCAGGCCAAAAAAAAGCTGGCGTGACGGGACGCCTTCACCACTAAATGGCAAGAACTTGCACAAGACCGGCAAGAGTGGAGGATGGCAGAGGAGGTCCTTGCTCAGCAGTCGGATATTTATATTTCAAAACGAAATAAAATAATTTCTTCATGAACTGGGAGGTAAAATATGGAACAAAAAACAATAGAGATTTACAAATTTTATAAACAACAAGAAAATATTTGTTTTTAGATCGATGAAAAAAATATGAACCCTGTTTTTACTTGAAAACAAGTTTACAAAATAAACAGAATTTATTGTAAATGACACCTAAAGGCGGTAAAGGTAAAAATATCAACTCCCAGGTACAACTTGGGGATTAACGTGTTTTATAACGTAGGTATTTGTTGTTAATAACATCAATTCCGTTTTGTTACCTATTTATAATTTCAATAAAAATTATAATTGTAAAGTAGTGTTGGAAAGTACCTACTGCAAGGCTTTCATGACATTGGCCCTAACGTAACAGTAGCATATGTTTGTAATTTTCAGAGATAGAGACCGTGAGCTAAATCATTTGAACAGCGCATCAACTTCAACGTCAAAAGTTCCAGGTGCTCCAGGTGATTGAAACGCTTTTTTCCTTTGGAATACAAAACGATGGCCTTAAATACTCCTTAGCCTAGTACTATTATAATAAATCGATCAAGTGCAAGTCGGACACGCTCTCGAAGGATTCCGTAGCGTCGTACTTAGGTTACATGAGATATAACACTACATGTACTTTTAAGGTCTTGTCAATAGCTATCATCTGAGAATGGCAAGTCTAGGATAAGCAGTTTTTGAGATATAGCCGTTTTAAGCTTGACAGATGTCATCGAAATAAAGATCTTGTCAACAGGGTGCCTAGTGCGAGTTTTTTACCAGCTCGATCGCGTTTGCGTTTACGCAAATTTATATGGAATCGAGGTAGCGCCATCTAGTGAAAAACGCGTGGCACTGACTCCTTTCCATACAAATTTCCGTAAACGCAAACGCGATCGAGCTGGTAAAAAAACTCGCACTAGGTACCCAGATATCATTTATGTAAGGAACGGCAAGTTTAAGATGAGTAGTTCCCGAGATATAGCCGTTTTAAGTTTGACAGCTGTCTTCGAAAATGACGACCTTGTCAATAGCTATCATTTGAGCTAAGAACGGCAAGATGAGTAGCTCCGGAGCTAGTAATATAGAGTACTATACAGGTTGAGGCAAAATTTTACCTCACTTTTTCTTTAGTAGCGTACCAAATCAAATCGTAAGTTTTCGCGAAAATTTAAAAATCAGTTTTCCATACAATTTATATAAACAATATTTTAGAAGCTTGATTTTTTCACAGGCCTCACGGGATGGCAGACCTGCGTATTTGATGTTATTTTAACTTGATACCCCCACACGTTCCTGTGTGAAAAGTCTTGACAGACAGACGCACAACAAAGTGATCCTTTAGGGGTCCTACAGGTCCTAAGGGTCCTTAAGGGTACAGAACCGTAAAAAAGATAGGTGATGGGTAATTAAATCACTCAAAGCTCTGTATTTTTGACTGGCCTTGCCTTTTGTGCCAGAAAGTCCACGTAGGTTGGATAATTTTTATTTGTTGAAAGCGACTGGAGCTGCGCTACGAGCGGGCGAGACAATGCGGGCGTCGGGAGGTGCTAGTGCGACGCGCCGGACCCCGCCTGTGTCCAGACCTGATTACAATGTGGCTGTCTACACGGTCAAGCTGAAGAGACGGCTGCCTAATGAAATGCTGGAATTGGGAAATTTTGATGGTATGAATACACGGTATCATTTTCCCCATAGTAATAAATGATAGGTATAGTTCGCGTCAAGTAAAAAGAACGCTGGCGATTTATCGGTATTTACCCGTGCGCTAACCGCACCTACACGTCGTTCAGCGTTCTTTTTATAAGACGCGTACTGTAATGTAGAAAGTCATACATTAAAGTTCAAATAAAAATATGTGTTAACCACGAAACAATGATGGTAAGGACAATGAATGTTGATATGTACAGAAGATGCAGTAAGTCCTTCCACTGTGCGTCTCCTGGTGGGCGGTGGATCTTTGGACGTTCTTGGTCCGACGTCAGCTCCCGTAGAAGCACTCGCAGCTGTCCACTATTTCGCTAGTCCCATCGAAAATGTAAGTTATGGTATAGGTATAGGTCGCGTCATGTAAAAAGAACGCTGGCGGTAATCTACGCATTAGGCGATTTATCGGTATTTATTTACCCGTGCGCAAACACACCCGCTCCGCTTCTTCCAGCGTTCTTTTTACATGACGCGTACTTTAATATCTTCAGTCTGGTTTCTCTTGTTTGCAAAAGTATCTCGCCAATCAAATTCACGCGCATTTTCCGTCGTGCTCTTTCGAGTCATCACTGGCTTTATTTTAGCGGCGATCATCCGCTAATAATGCAGCAGCTGTAATGAATAAGCCGGCGTGGGCGTGGACCGGCGCGGCTGAAGAGGCGGCTCTGGGTGCTCTGATCTTGCGCTTGGCGGAACCCGCGCGCATCCTGTGCGCCGCCGAGCCGAGACTGTTGCGACTGGCGTCGCCCGTCATTGCAGTGGGTTAGTGAATTGAAACTTTCTAGAGATTTTTTCACGAAAGAAGTCCCGCGGCAATTAGCTGAAGTGAATCTGAATCTCAAAAGAAATTCTAGACAATACAATACAGTACAATATTTTTTTTATTCATATACCAAAATCTGTTACACGTAAATACCCTAGTTATCTACTAAAGACATAGAAAAAGATACAATAATTGCTACTTAGGTAAGAACAATATTTGATCGTGCTATTAATAGTTATATGATTAATAGTTGATAGATCATATGTATTTTAGTGGCAGACTCGTGAAAAGGAATCTAGTTTCGAGTCGATCAAATGGTGTATGACTTGTTTGTCCTTTATATTTAACTGCTACCAAATTCACAAATAAATAGATAACTCTAACTTCCACCCGCGGCTTCGCTCGCGTAATAAACAGATAGAAAGTATCCATTAAGTTATTCCAAGTCACTAATAGGTTTGAGAAACATTTTCAAATCAATCCGTTCTGTAGTTTTGGCGTGAAGAAGGGAAAACATTTCACAAACTTTCGTAGGATACCATAACAATTTGATAGGGGTGTAAGGGGTTCCAATCGCCACCATCGGAACTCAAGCCAACCTCACCTGCCCGCGGTGCACACCCTGCTAACCAACAAACAGGGCTCTGGCAGCCAGCTGATTGCGGCATAGCGCTATATAACACTGGCACATCTAAATTCCCTGACCGCCGACTGACAGCAGCATCAGCGGTGCGAGAAGCTGTGCCCTGCGATCCCCAACCCGCATGCCCAGCGTAGGGATTATGGGCATACCCCCCTTCCTATTACGGGAGGCCTATGTCCTGCAGTGGACTGATATAGGCTGGGATTTGATGAATTAATTTGAGAAGCATTTTCTGTACTGTTCGTTTATGCTGACCTCAGCATAAAGTTGAAACTTTAAAGTTTAAATAATTAATTGGATCACAAGGTGATCTCCACGGCAATCTGCCCGCCCTCCTGTCCATGGAAGCGGCTCTCTGGCCTTCGGGCACAGCGCTCTCGCCGTCCCGCATCCTGTTCCTGGGAGACTACGTGGACCGCGGGGCGTACGGCACCGAGCTCATGGCGTATCTACTCGCGGCCAAGTTGCAGAGACCTAACGCTGTGCTGATGATCAGAGGGAATCACGAGACTAGGGATATACAGAAGATGTTCACGTTTTACAAGTATGTTAAAGTATTATATGAAAGGGCTTATTATTCTACTCGTGACTATTTGACTGATAAAGAAATTAACAAAAAAATAATTTAAATTTGTATTTTAAAATTTTGACATTTCTAGTACTGAAATAATTTAATTAAACATGATAAAATATGTACTACTTAGTGTTAAAATGTATACATGTAAATATAGCATGCGTACTACGCTGAATATGACTGCACTAACCTGTATCATATAAATAAAACTATTATTAACCCTTGACCCATATTACGCAATAAACAACTTTGACTTTATGTTGGGGTAGCTTTTCTAGTTTCAGTTTGCATCGATAGGAACGCTGATATTCTAATGTACGATTCACACTTAACGGCGCGCGCCGGGGAACAACGGAACGCATTTAAAAACATGCTAGAGGAAATTGAAACATCAACAAAGCAGATACGTTCCTTATTTGCATGCAATTTACGCAGCTTTGAGCTTTGTCAAACACTGACAAATAGATCCGTAAGGAGATAAAGTTGTAATAGATGCGTAAATTGCATGCAAATAAGGAACTTAGCTGCTTTGTGATGTTTCAATTTCCTTTAGCATGTTATAAAATCCGCTCCGACGCGCGCCGCGGCGCCGGTAAGTGAGAATCGTACATAACCGTCCTATTCATAAAGTTCTAAAGATCTAAAATGGCGTAAAAATATCATGGCACCTCTTTTTATTTACATTTAAATGACAGAGACAAGCTTACTTTATCCAGCCGTTATAAAATCACATTTGGTTATGAATTAGAGGGTTAATCTTCTTATTCTTCCTCGTATTCTTCATTGCTGAAGGTCGTGCCCGTCCTGAAACACTTTTATTGAGGTATTGATGAGCTGCCTCCATGCTGTTCTGTCTTCAGCTTGCCTCAAGGCGGCAGTCGAAGGGAGCCCCGTCAGTGCCTTGACTTGGTCAGACCAACGGATGGGTGATCGTCCGCGAGGTCTCTTCCCATCTATCTTTCCCACCACAACCAGTTTGTCAAGATTATCTGCTGATTATCGGCTGTCTGCGGGCGATGTGACCAAAGTACCTAAGGACTCGTTGGTAACAAACAGCAAAACAGAGGGTTAATCTATAGATTTTATATTTCACTATTCAATGTAGTGTTTCTGTTTTCACAGTGAATGTGTTTCGAAATATGGAGAAACGGAAGGCGTCAAAATCTGGAATGCCATCAACAACGTGTTTGATGCTTTGCCCCTTGCTGCCGTAGTAGATGACAAGGTATCTATTTTACTTTCATTCTACATCATTCCACTGAAATGAGGACTATTACATACCTAGAAACTCATCAAAAATCGCAACTCTATAATATAGAATGTAAGTGTTTCTCCAATGGTGCCGCAATATTCCAGGTGTTCTGCTGTCACGGCGGGATCCCCCCTCCGTGGGTATGTCCTCTTATAACGGCGATAGATAAAGTTCCGGTGCCGCTGATGAGGCCTGCTGAACAGAGCTCCATTGCTTGGGAATTACTGTGGAATGATCCCATCAAGTAAGTGGGTTTTGCTCCTCATTACCATTTTTTTTGAGTAGGCTTGAGATTTTAATTTACGCATGTGTTTATGTTTACACATTAGGGTACTCCGCCGACCCCTAACGACCGATTGTACCTAAATTACTACATTATTTTCTCAGTTCTTGTATTTTTTTATTGGTATTGTGTGCAATTAAGAGTATCTATCTATCTATCTATCTGCTCTCTAACTCCTTTTCCCGCTCTGCATCGCAGTTTGTAAGCAATACTGCTTGATTTCTTCAGCATCACTTTGCTTTGCTCATCATTACGTCATCATCGGCCTATAGCAGTCCACTGCTGAACATAGGCCTCCACTAATGAGCGGCATTGCGCCCTGTTCTGAGCTCGACGCATCCAGCTTCTACCAGCAGCAGTTATGCTGCCTATGCTTATTGCTTATCAGTTCAACATCAGCGTTATATCTAGGCCGAACAAGATGACAGCGACCTTAGCCCTGGAGCTGTCTGCAAACGAAGGCTTCGCGGCGAACGCGAAGCGCGGCACGGGCCACGTGTTCGACCAGACGGCCCTGGACCGGTTCCTCCTCGCCAATCAGCTGTCGCACGTCGTGAGGGCACATGAGCTGCACCAGAGCGGATTCATGGTAAATTGTTTAAAGGTTTTTAGACCACGCCGTATTCAGTCCATCTTAGTAAGACTGTCTTACACTTAGCGTAGTCAAAAGTCAAAAGTCAAAATTCATTTATTCAGTAGGAACTGTATCGTACACTTTGAAACGTAATTTTTTTAATTTACCACCAATTCGTAACGTGACCAAACAGAGAAGAATTGGCAAGAAACTCTGCTTGGCTTATATTTTTTTAACGTCATTGTTCTTAATAACTATTACATTGTTTTTGATGGAGTTGGAGGCAGTTTCATCCCAAGCTTTTTTGTCATCGAAATAATCAGATATTTTATAATAAGCTTCATCCCAAAAATGTCATCCATTCAAAAATGTTGTCAAACGTAATCTATGTAATAACGTAATCTATGTAATAACATAGATTACGTTTGACAACATTTTTGAATTTATTTACAGATAGATTAATCACATCATTTGGGATTTTGTTAAAAAATCGTACAGACATCCCTTTAAAAGATTGACTAACTTTATGGAGCCTTACAGTAGGAAAGGTAGGAAGTGTAATAAGAGTAAGTCATTAAGTCGGTTTTAGGGCTTGACTAATTAGTTAGTAAGACAGTCATAATACGATAATTAGCCTTTTACACATTCATATTCATTTATTTAACCATTTTATGTTACATTGTTTGTTATACTGTACGGGGCCGCTTGTGAAACGTTCGGAATGCATATTATACAGATGTTCATGTTAATCCCCATTTATTCATCATTTTGCAGTCGAGTCATGTCAAGACTTTATGGTGGCCAAAAACTTCGGCACCAGTTGGCTATTAGTATAAGCTGTAAGAATAATTTCATGCCTTGAAGCCATCTTGAAGCTCATCAGTGACAAACGCAAAGGCTACAAAATAGTTGCACCATGTTTGCATCCTTAACCGATGACGCTTCATTTTCCCTTGTAAAACTGTCAAAAATTAACGAGGCGTCGAAAAATTTGACAGTCTTTCAAGGGAAAATGAAACGTCATCGGTACGTGTGACCACTTATCTGGAAAAAATATTTGCTCATGGTCCACCTGGGTGCCTAGTGTGAGTTCTTTTACCAGCTCGATCGCGTTTGCGTTTACGGAAATTTGTATGGAAAAGAGTCAGTGCCACGCGTTTTTCACTAGATGGCGCTACCTCGATTCCATATAAATTTGCGTAAACGCAAACGCGATCGAGCTGGTAAAAAACTCGCACTAGACCCCCTGGTCGCGTTACGAATTGGTGTAAATTAAAAAAAAAATGACGTTTCAAAGTGTACTTTACACAGTTCCTACTGAATAAATGAATTTTTATGTTGATTTTGATTTTGACCTACGACGATACCGTTGACGACTCGATAGGTGAGCTATAGGCAAGTCCCGATACTGTTAAATTCTTTGCAGTGTCAACTCCGTGGACGATTAATATCAGTTTTTTCTTCGTACCGCTACTGCGGAGGAACCAACGACTCTGGGGTAGCGTTGCTTGAAGGTGGCAAACTGAGGCTTATCCGGGTCAATGCTGAATGATGACTCACGCTCACGATTTTTAACAGATGTTTCTAATTTATATTGTATCCTATTTTGATACCTTGTAATTTATTAATTTTGGAGTTATTTTTAGTGTTTTATATTTTTTTACGAAAAAAAAAGGTTTTTAAAAAGTATTCGATTTCATATTCTTAATTTATTCATTTTGGAGTTATTTTTAGTATTTTTTTTTAAATAAAAACGTATTCGATTTCATATTCTTTTATTTAATTTCCATCTTAGAAATTATAACCATCAGTTTTCGGTTTACATATTGTGAAAGACATCAATTTTATGAAGCGTAAGATTTTTACAAAACTAACAACTATTTCTTGTTAAAATTTTGTATGAAAAGACAGAAATAATTTCTAAATAAATATTTTTAGATGCAAGTGGCGATGGGAAAGCCATGCTGAAGAAATGATATCTAGAAATATTCTAAGGTAACATAGGTAGGTAGGTTAACCACACCTTACCTTTACCCTCTTTACTTTACTTTTATTATAAAAACCTCAAAATTATGCAATCTACTCTGTCCTTTCATTGCAAAATAATATTGATATAATATTGATAATTATAATAAATAAAGTATACTTACTGTTTTTTTAAGAATGCTGTAGGTATGCATTCAATCAGGTATTACACATTATAGTGGAATTATCAAGTATAAAGTAATTTTGCCTTCGCAAGTTTTGTAACTGCAGTAGTCAACAGGACTTTACTAACATTAGAGATGCTATTTTACACTTATGTTGATTAATAAGAACATTTTGTTCAAGTTCCATTATTTACAATAAAATTGTTATAACTAAAATTAATATTTAGGTCCTTACCTATGAAATTAGCGTTTTTTCACTTTATTTTATTTTTTACATATTTTTATAATTCAACAGTCATATACAATATTAATATATGTTCTGAACGTAACATTATTGTAAAGATTGAAAATTCAATAAATACTATATTTGAGGAAGTTCATCCCCAAAAAATAAATCTTAAAAACAGTTAATTTCATGTGTTGTCTCTTTCAATGCTTAAAATAGTCTTAGTTTTCTTTTTTAATAGGGCTACGCATACTTTTCAAAATGTTGTCTAATTATACACACAACATTTTAGGGGAATAAGTTTTGTAGTTCTAGAAAAAAATACAAAAATGTATGTATTGAAATATAAATTTTCTCGAAATTCTCCATACAAAACGCCAATTTCATAGGTAAGGACCTAATATGAGGACCGAAAGACCCCCATTTGCATCAGATAACTACAGAACTTAACTGTAGAAAAGTCTTTATTATTTACCGTCTCGATATTATAATACTTACTTGTTCCGGTTATAAAGTTTTATATCGAATGTTGCATTACACATTGCATTATTGGTGGTAGCATACTACAGTACATGTATTGATTTTACATGGTGTTAAATTGCATGTTACAGGTTATTGGTATCTCACATGCCTAACACATGCTAACACATGGTAGTGTCGACTAAGGGCTTGTACACAAAACTGCGACGTCGCATCTTATATAATAAGTTACTTTTCTCATTCTGTAGGTACTGTTATTTGTTTTTATCGAGAACCTAGTGGTCGGTTCTTATGGCCAACCCACTGCAACATTAGCTTACTAATTTTCTGAGCTATATGGACCACTTTAGTTCATTGTCGGATAGTCTCGTTGCTGATTCTATTCCTCAGAGAATCTTCGAGGCCGAATATTCGTTTTATATTCGGTATTCGTTGCAATGCAGTACAAACAAACTCTACCGAATTATTCGGGATAATATTCGGTTTGCCATCTAGTGAGAGCCGCATGGCACCAACTCCTTTCCATATAAATTTGCGTAAACGGAAACGCGATCGAGCTGGTAAAAAAACTCGCACTAGGCAACGTGGAAATCATGTATCGGCCAATCACTATTCTTGGTAGTGCCCAATTTGATTCCTGGATAAATTTCCATAATTATTTGGTGCAAATGAGTATCGGCCATCGCGACTCAGTGCTCTGTATAGCCCTAATCTAAAGCTATTTAATTAGGGTACCAGATAAACTTTCATTCTGTTAAACTAAACAATTCGCACACCAAATAAATAGACTTTCGACTGAAAACGAATGAATCAGTTATGAATTATGTAACCTAAAGTAATGAAGCTAATCATAATCATTGATAATACAAAATTAAAATTCGCTGATTAGTTTGAATGAATTTTGGCCCAGAGTGGAATGTAGCTTTAATACCTAACCAGATTAATAAGATTCAAATTTCTACATGAAGGTATAGGTCGCGTGAGGTAAAAAGAACGCTGGCGGTGAACTGCGCAATATGAGATTTATCGGTATTTACCCGTGCGCAAACACACCCCCTCCACTTCCTCCAGCGTTCATTTTGCAAGACGATATGTATGGTATCAAAATTTAAGATAATAATAAACTAAAACAGAACAAATTCCTAGATTTTAGCGCAGAGACAGTATAAATGAAGCATTATTATGCCATTTTATGGGTTCATAAGCAAGTTAAATTAACAGTTTCACAAAACCTTAAATACATTAAACTTAGATCCTGCAAGGTAAACGTCCTTTGAACAGGCATATTAGTCATTTAAAAAAAACTCACAGCACGCATCCCCGAAGACTGTTCGAACACATTCACACAAGTTGCACCGAGTGCCTATAGCAAGAGTTTCCCGGTAATTATCTCCAGCGCCATCTTCCGGCGCAGATAGGGCATGTGTGACTGGGTGAAGGAGTAGGGCGCGCCCCGGGCCGAGAACTCTGCAAACGTGCACGCGAACATGCCGCAGTCGCTGCCGTTCATTTGCTGGGGGATGTCCTGAAATAACATTCGTAATGTTACATAAACGGATCATCATCATTCACAGCCCGACTTCACCCACTGCTGGGTATAGGCCTCCCTTTGTAAGTCCCCACGGTTCAAAGCTTGTCTCATCCAGTTCCGGCCCACGATTGATGCAATATCGTCCATCGTCTAGCTGCTGGACGGCCGACGTTTCTGTATCCGGTTCTTGGACGCCATTCAGTTATCGCTTTACTCCACCTGTCATCACCTCGTCCTGCCTAACTCCATTATATGACGACCCTTGTGGCGTAGTGGGCGAAGGTCCGCTTGGGACGCAGAAGGATTGCGGGTTCGATTCCCGCCGCGGGACAAATGTTTGCCAGATATTTGTCTCGGGTCTGGGTGTTTTCTATGTATGATATGTATGTATTTACAAAAAAAATTATATATAAATAAATAAATAAATAATCCGGGATGTTATCATATCACACAGCATCATGTAGCCCCAAACTAAGCAGAGCTTGTATTATGGGAACCACATGATTGATATACTACATAGATACATTTTTTTTTGTAAATATATACATATCATACATAGAAAACACCCAGACCCGAGACAAATATCTGCAGCACATGCAAACATTTGTCCCGCAGCGGGAATCGAACCCGCAACCTTCTGCGTCACAGGCGGACCTTCGCCCACTGCGCCACAGAGGCCGTCAAATATGTAATACTTATATCAATCATGTCGGTCCCATAACACAAGCTCTGCTTAGTTTGGGGCTACATGATGCCGTGTGACAGTCCAGCATTATTTATTTATTACTATTTATAATTTATTTTGCCGACGACCTTGTGTTGTTTGCTGAGACGATGGAAGACCTGGAGACTATGTTGCAAGATCTATATGACGCCTCTATAGCAGTGGGCCTTAAGATGAACATGACCAAGATCAAGATTATATCGAACATATCCGAAGTCTCGATTCCTAACGTCATGGGGGCGAGAGATTAGAGATGGTTGACTCTTACGTATATCTTGGGCATGTTTTATCTTTTGGCAGAGAGTATCAGATAAAAGAGGTCTCCAGAAGGGTACAACTAGGATGGGCAGCCTTCGGGAAGTTAGACGATATTTTTAAAGACACCCACCTTCCACAATGTCTAAAAACACGTCTCTTTAACCAATGTGTCCTGCCAACTATGACTTACGGTGCTGAGACATGGCGGCTCACGAAAGAGGCTGTGCACAAAATCAGTGTTGCACAGAGAGCCATGGAGCGCGCCATCCTTAGCATTACACTTTTAGACAGAGTCCCCAACACCGAAATCAGTAAGCGGACTAAGGTCCAGGATATCAGCGAGCGGATATTGGGGCTCAAGTGGAGTTGGGCAGGACACTTGGCCAGACGGAGTGACGACAGGTGGTCCAGAGCGCTGACCGAGTGCTGGCCGAGAGTTGGTTACCGAAATAGGGGCCGTCCGCCAGCGAGATGAGTTGACGATATTAGAAAGACCGTCGGCGGCACCTGGTTCAGAAGAGCGCAGGATCGAGGCAAGTGGCATAGGAAGGCCTATGCCCAGCAGTTGGTCGATAAAGGTTGAAATGATGATGATGATTTATTATAGTTCCGTTATATGGTTCCCAACATCTTTGACCTTTGTTCAGATATAAATTTGTTTATAACTCCATAGTTAATGTCATTTACATACAAAAATGCTAAATAATAAGTATAATAATATACATAATTAGGTACATAACGTAGAAATTGTTCTTTGAGTGAAAAAAAATCATTGATATCATAAGCACCTATTCCTGTAAAAGCCATTCTCTAAGACGGTTTTTGAAACCTCCTGTGGTAGGTGCATCACTCATAGTCTGTTGCATACGGATGGCTTTAATATAAAAAACAGACCTTTCAGATTTAGCAAGCCTATGTGAGGGTGCCACAAGGCGATCTTTGTATTTGCCACGAATACGGATGGCCCTGGAAGAGTTTATGCCTCTGCGTAAAAACAGGTGTAAGTTAGTGTGGGTATGTAAGGTAATTTGATAAATGAGTTCGCATGCTCGCAGGAGGATTTTGAGGATTTTAACGTCATAAGGCACTCCAACTTTTGTTATGTACCTACGCAATCTCTATTTGCAGTGTGGAAAAAAAGACCATTTCATAAACTTCTTCGTAAGAGCTAGTGAACAACTCTACGGGAGGTTATGATTGATTTTAGAATTAGTTTTGCTAACAGCCTGTCACATTTTTTTATGGTACTTGAAGATGGAACAAGCACATGACCCACCTGATATTAAGTGGTAACCACTACCTATCACAAAGCATTGCATCGCAGATCACGTTTTTTTTTGGAATATGCCCTGCGATGCAACGCTCTGCATCCATCAACTTGAAGCATGGAGATGATAAGCCTCTTGTGCCAGTACTTTCAGCAGTACCGACAGCCTTCAAACCGAAACACAGCACAGCTGCTTCACAGCAGCAATAGGCATGACTGACCCTCCACAAATAACTCTACTACTACTAAATGGAAGACTACTAATGGCGCATGATCTTACTTTACAATAAGCCAGCATGTACCGAATACTTGTCTGTGAAAATCTCTTATTGATATCCTTGTGAATGGACACCTTGTTATTCGAAACTGTATGCAAATATTGAAGATACTCATCATCATCATCATCATCATCAGCCTATAGCAGTCCACTGCTAGACATAGGCCTCTCCTAATGGGCGCCATTGCGCCCTGTCCTGAGCTCGAAGCATCCAGCGTGTACCAGCAGCCTTGTAGATACGATACAACAAGATTAGATTACCCACCTTTAGATTTTCAGCCTTCCAACCCTTATCATCAAATGGCTGTGACTTCTTATCCTGATGCTCGTCCTTGAGATAATTCATGAGGGCCTCAAGACAGGCGCGGTTGGGTCCGCCCATACTGTCCAGGTAGTTGATCTTCTTGGCGCGGAAGTCTACGATGCTGAGACACCAGTGCACTCCTAAATGGACAGGCACGATCATGAGGTCATGCGCGAATATGTCCACCTGGAAATAAGAGGAAAGGTTATAAACATTTTACAATGTACCTTTGGGATCATAATTTTATCATTACACTCCGTTCTTAAATTCTTGAAGGGATCCGATTAGTCTAAGGCTTACAAGAGGCTTAGACTCTTGCTTTGTGATATTTCATTTCATTTCATTTATTTATTCTCAAACAATAAAGAATTATGTCGAAAATATTTCACAAAAAAAACAATACTTTATTGTTTGAGAATAAATAAATGAAATGAAATGAAATATCACAAAGCATTGCATCGTAGATCACGTTTTTTCGGAACGTGATGTAAGAACGCCCTGTGTCCATCAACTAGAGGCATGAAGATGATAATAAATTTATTTCTTTCTTTCTTACACAGGAGTTATTGTTAAGCTTAAGAGTATAGTATAATTAGGTACCGACTTCCCAAGAAACTGTTGCCTGTGAGTCAAAATTCAAAATTAATTTATTCAGTAGGAACTGTATAGTACACTTTGAAACGTCATTTTTTTTAATTTACCACCAATTCATAACGCGGCCAAACAGAGAAGAATTAGCAAGAAACTCTGCTTGGCTTATATTTTTTTAACGTCATTGTTCTTAATAACTATTACATTGTTTTTGATGGAGTTGGAGGCAGTTTCATCCCAAGCTTTTATGGCATCTAAATAATCAGATATTTTATAATAAGCTTTATTACAGAGATTACGTTTAACAACATTTTTGAATTTATTTACAGATAGATTAATCACGTCATTTGGGATTTTGTTAAAAAATCGTACACACATCCCTTTAAAAGATTGACTAACTTTATGGAGCCTTAAAGTAGGAACAGCTAGTTTATCTTTATTTCTAGTGTTAACATTATGATAGTCGCTATTTTTCTTGAACATGTTAATATGTTTTCGGACATACATTAAGTTTTCATATATATATTGGCACGGCACTGTTATAACATTTATTTCTTTAAACTTAGTTCTAAGTGATTCTCTGGGGCCCATATCACCCATATTATAAATTGCACGAACAGCCCTCTTTTGCAACACAAATATGGTGTTGATATCTGCAGCATTCCACAACAACAAAATGCCGTACGACATAATGCTATGGAAGTAGCTGAAATAAACTAGTCTAGCCGTTTCTACGTCAGTAAGTTGACGGATTCTTTTCACTGCGTATGCTGCAGAACTGAGTCTGTTCGACAACCCATCTATGTGAGCGCCCCATTGAACCATATTATCTAAAGTTATGCCTAAAAACACAGTAGTGTCCACAAGATTTAGATCTTCATCTTTTATTTTAATGTTAGGAACTTGTTTAACATTTGGTAATATAAATCTTATACATTTTGTTTAAGTCTCGTTCAGTAATAAATTATTTACATCGAACCAGTTAACAACTTTCGCTATTGCATTGTTCACGTCGTCAAAATTGGTCTGCCGTCGCTTTAATTTAAATAAAAGTGACGTGTCATCCGCAAACAATACAATTTCGTGGTTTATAAAACCTGTGATACGCCTCTTGTGCGTGTTATTACACCGGCACCCACACCGAAATAGACATGGTGGCAGTACTTCCCCGGACGAGCCCTCCACAAAGAGCTCTACTACTACAAACTTGTAAGTCTAACCTTCCTAGTCCACCGGCGCAGGCCCGCCTGCCCGCTCTGCATGAGCTTCGGATAGAAGAATGTGTTCGCCGCGTACACTTTAGGCAGGTCTTTACGCTCCTCGCTCCGCTGCATCAGCAGATTCATGTAGAAGTTGATCACCTCATCATTCAGCCAGTTCAGACCAGAGAGCGTCTGGAGATCTCGCCTGTAACACGCAAGAATAATTATTTATAGATGTTTAGATCATGAGCTATTCTAAAACATCTATCATATGCAATTCACGCAAAAGAAAACATCATCACTACTTATTCTCTACACAACCTATTGCCATCCATCCAACCTTATGCTACCATAAATTTATGATCCAATTTGTGTGTCCACCATGTCCAACCATGTCACTGAATATCTAAGTTGTTCATTTTCTTATCTGCATGCAGAGTAGCATACTTTGTGCATACGAATGTTATAAAATTGTTAGGTAATTATTTAAAGTTTGGTCTTAATGTCCTTTATCAAAATTTTTCCAAATTTAATGATTAAATGAATCAATTTGATATGCCTATATTATATGTGTATAATGATATGAAGAATATTAAATGGTCAATAAATGAATCTGAATCAAAAGAAAGGAAAAGGGTAGTCACAGGCAAGTCCAAACATCACACTAGGTACAAGATCTTATGAGCCTGTCTGATCCCACTGCAGGCCAAAGGCCTGCCTTCCCTCTTTCCACACTTCCCAATCTTGGGAATCTGCTTGCCAGGATGCCGAAAAAACGTCTAGTTCGTCAAGTCACCTCCGTCTGGGACGGCCACGCGACAGGGTTACACTCTGAGGAACCCATTTAGTGGCGATCTTAGGGTGCTTTTCGATTGAGCGGAGCTGGGCGGAGTAGAGCGGAGAAGAGCAGTGAAAAGTGGTAAGTGTTTCCAGTGAAGCGGAGTGGGGCTGAGGGGATGCAGTGGACCTGATCTAAGCAGACCAAAGCTGGATTCAGCCACATTCCAATAAGTCAAATTCAATCTCTTGATCGAAACTTGTGTGTTTCCGTTAATTGGTGCAGTTTAAACGGTACAGTGCAAACATAATTTTTTATTTTTAATAAAATAACATCTTTTGAAAATCCGGTTTTTGTAGGAGAAAAATGAAACAAACTGAGTTGGTCAGAAATACTATGCATGAAAAATCTGCTTGATTATTGGTCAAACAGTCTGACGTGGCGGGCAGCCTGACTCCACTGTCCATCTGTCTGTCTGTCACCAGGCTGTATCTCATGAACCATGATAGCTAGATAGTTGAAATTTTCATGATGATGTATTTCTGTTGCAACTTCAACAACAAATACTGAAATAAATATTTAAGTGGGGCTCCCATGATACAACGGTATGAAACCCTGCATGCGCGAGTCCGACTCGCACTTGGCCGGTTTTTAACATAAATTTCCATAGCAAGGCATCTAAAAATGTTATGATGGCTGATGGCCATGATGATGAATATTATAGCTATTTTGCCATGTGACGCGCTCTAAGTTTGAGTATTTTGTTTTGTAAGGTTAAATATAGCTTTTATTTATTATTTATTTATCCTTAACCTGTTCAATCTATAGTGAATCATAATGTTTTATTCATACACAGAAATACACTTATTTATATAAATGACAGAAGCTTAAATTTTAGTTTTTACTTTATTTTCTACTAGCGTCTGCCCACGGGTTTGCTCATGTGGTACCCAAATAAAAAGTAACCTATGCAGTATTCCAGATGTAGAAATAAATAATGTGCAAAATCAGCTCAATCTGCTCACTCGATCTGGTGTGTTTGACAAACATCCATCTATTTGAACTTTCACATTTATATTAATCACCCTTACATATGATGAGGACAAACTACTTACTTATGTATTCTCAAGCCAAACTTCTCAATAAGCAGGGAGCCAGGAGGGCCCGGTCCCAAGGCTCTGTTCACTAGCTTCTCTTGCTCAGGAGTGAGGGCCGGAAGCTCTACTGTCGGCTGAGGCTCCTCATAAATACTCTCCGGTATACTCAGCTCATACTTGAGTTTGTGCTCCAACTGTGCTATCTTCTGTTCACTATTTACTTTCGAAATTATATCAGACTCTCGTTTAGCATCAAGAAGCTTCTCCCGAGTTAGTTGTTTCTTCTTCTTATACTTTGAATCTATTTTTGTTAACCAATCCGTGGATGTGACTGCCACATCTCTGTATGAATCCCGTAATGTGTTGATTGGTTGAATCCTAGTTGATGTTGATGAAGTGGACGTTTCTGATGGTACTACTTCTATTTCAGAATCAGATGAATTTAATGATGCTATGATGAGAGGATCATATTCTTTTGTCAAATCATTCTCTTTTTCAGCAAGCAGTCCTTTCTCTACCAAGTTTATTTCGTTCAGCGCCTTTCTTTGGACCCTCTTGGTATTTCTAAACGATTCAGCCTCATCTGTTAAATTTATAAAGTCTAATGATCTCCCGAAAGTGGCAGGTTTCATTGATCCTGCCACCTTTCTGATCAGTTCCTGGTAGTTTTTCTTTTCATCTAAGTTGAATATTTCCATCATTGAGGATCTAGTGTTGCCATTCAGTCCGAGACTTCTATTCCTAGGGAGATTCATTGACTTGGTCACGCCAGGTCCTTGTAGCCATCTTGCCATTGGTGGTGCTGTTTTCTTGTAGGTTTTTGTAATTCCAGGTGTGGCTACAAATTTGCTGTATGATTTCGGCGACATGGAGTTTCTGTCATTTAGCTTTCGGCTTATTTTGGTATAGGCTGGAGCATCAAAATACCTAAGAGGGTTGGTGGGGGGTGGAGTAGAGATTTTCTTCACAAATTGGACCTCATCATCATTCTCATTCTGATGATTGGCATCAACTTCGTCATCATCATCATCTTCTAGGTCTATGTATACTTTTGGTATTTTTTTGGATATTCGTTTTGGTTGAACAACAATCTAAAATATAAATAATAAAGTTAGATAAAACACTGTCGCACAACTTACACTTAGAGAAAGTTTAAAAAATAAATGTTACCTCCGGCTCATCATCACCATCATCATCATCAATAACATGAGACACTGTTTGGACGGGCATGTGCATCCTAGGTTTCCGCCCTGGTGAGTATGAGCCATTCTCTTTTAAATGTTTAACATTGATTGGTATGGCGTGTACTCTGCTTAACTTGGCTCTTATTTCTATGGGGGTAGATGTGCTCGGGTGACCTGGATCCACTTGTATAGGCACATTGCGAACATATTTTGAATTATTTCTTTCTGGAAATTCTGTAATTTGTAGAGTTAAATATTACAGTATTTATTTGACAAAATCAATAAAAATTGTACACTACAAAGCCTAATAGTTTTAGTATAAATTCTATCTACATTCTTAGGTTATGTATTGTAACAGTACAGTTGATAATATGTACCTCTAGAGTTCATGTCAGGAAAATTCGTTTTGTTGAGTTTGTGTCGCTTGTAAGCCGGTGCCTCATCGTCTTCTGACAACCCTTCATCTGTCCTGAAATGTTGAATCGCAAGCGCATCATAAAAATATCGGACTTTGTTGATAGTGTAAGTTCATAATTTTACAATATTATCTTACTGCCAAAATTTAGACGCTAGCTTGAGAGGTACTGAAAACATTTGCTTTTGTTTTGCTTTCTATTTTAGTCGTAGAATTCACCCAGAATTTGCCGCCATAGGATAGTGTTGTAAACAGTCAATTTGGCATACCTGTCTCGCTTGACGATACGAGTATCGCCGCCCAATCCGATGAGATTTCTTATATACGACAAAATTCCAGCACTGTACGACATTTTAAATTATTCCTAACGTTTCCATTGCCCTGTAAAACGCAATCGTATCGAAAATTGGTAAAAAGAACCTCAAATGAACTCAAAACAAAATGCCAATTTCGTTTTGCTTGCTGGATATAAGCGGCCGGCAGTGTTGCCAGTCTATACTAATAATTCGGCCAGATCGAACGAAATTCACGGAGTGACGGAGCCGCGTATCGTGTACTTAGTTCTCCGCGAACCCAAGTCGCACTCTGAAATATTGATAAATTACTTGGTAGGTGACTAGTATGTTCAAGCCACTTAAAAATTCCTAAATGAAAATGTCAGTCATTCCACAAGAGTGGCTTGAGAAATTATATCATTTAGTTTTTTTTAATCATAACATATGAAATTTTTTTATTAGGTAGGTAGGTAAGTACCTACCTACCTACTTTTTAAATGTTTGATAATAGGAAAAAAAGACGTGTGGCACTCGGGGACTGCCGCGGTAAAGCTATTGCATAGCATTTTGTATCAACTTATGCAATTATAATTATTTATTTATTTTATTTATGCAGTATTTCTTTTTCTTTGATATTAATTCAAGTTACACTTTTTGAGCGTGGTGACCGATAAGATGACCGGTGCCCTGCGATCCCTAACCCGCATGCCCAGCGTGGGTATTATGGGTATATCCCCCTTTATTAGGGGAGGCCTATGTCCTGCAGTGGACTGATATAAGCTGATGTGGATGTGGATGTGGACCGATAAGAAAACATTTTTTTTTTCTTTTATTAAATAAAAATACGTCTAGTTGCACGCACACAAACACCGTGTCGAAGACTGCCGAAAAGAAACGACGTTAGACAATGCACGGCCTTCAAGCCACACCTCCGTGCCCGTCGGAGTGGGGAGCGTGAGGTTTTTTTTTCGTTACGGAATTTCTGGATTCGGTCCCCGCGCTCAAGGCCCTCGATAGAAGCTATGCAATAGCTTACAAATATATTTTGTTAGGCGTATTAAATGCACACTAAGGCCACTATACATGTCAAACCTCCCTCTCGCTCGCACTATTCAACATTTTTGAAGTTATAAAAGCGTGCGAACGAGAGGGAGGCTTGACATGACTGTATTGTCACCTTAAATTAAGAGGCCTCATTTACTAACTCAGTTGCATACCGAAATGATAAGCACCGGTCCTCTTTTTACAAACTTTGACATTTCATCTGTCGAAATTCAAAGAACGTCAATTGACATATTGTCAAAGTTTGTAAAAAGAGGACCGGTGCTTATCATTTCGGTATGCAACTGAGTTAGTAAATGAGGCCTCAGGTGGTGGTGGACTGCGAAGAGATTTGAGTGCAGACCTCGAATATTGCAGATTTGCACTTTAAGTGAGAGGGAGTGCAGCCGCTATTCCTTTGCTTTTTCATAATGGTCGAGTGAGTTCAAGTAAGCAGTTGGCAGTGAAAGTGAGGCCTCATACTAGTGACCCCCTGACACACACTGTTAATCTGCAATCTTGGAGAACTAGTCTGGAGACTGCGGAGACGCCCGAGCCCCCCCGAGGATGTCCATAGGGCCCTCTCATCCGGTCGCCAACCGGCACCATGGTGCATCTCGCTAGTTGGCGGGGCAGCCTTTCACGAGTGGCTGTCTCGCTACTTGGGCCCCCTACTACCTGCGGTCGGCCAGCGGTGAACCGAGCCTCGGATTCCGCTACCCTACCGCTACCGCTACCGAATAGCCCTCCGATGCAGTACTGAACAGTGTCACGTGCCGGAACGCGGCGAGGCCACTTGGCGACACGACTTTGACCAGTGGGTGGTGATCAGCCACAGCCGAAAGCCAAGCCTACCACCGATGTCACTTGATTGGTACCACCCAGGGACCACGTGTACGGATTCCAATCGGGTTTTTCACCTACGGACGAGAGTGATACAGTCCCCACTCATTATTAATGCGACGATACATGTCAAACCGAGCACATGTGAATGCGAGCGAGAGGGATCGCTCGTATTCAACATTTTTGAAGATATAAAATCACTGAATGTTTACGCAAAATAGCAAACTTTCACGGCCTAGAAAATAACAATTCAAAGGATCAGCAATAATATCATTTTGATTCTATGACGTTTTCTTACCAAAAAACTGGTACCAATGTTTCAATAATTTGTAATTCTTTGTATGGTGTGCAATAAAGCAATATCTATCTATTAATTTTGGTGCAAATTTTTTGGTAGGAAAACGTGTTGGGTTCAACATGATATTCTTGCTGAACCTTTGTATTGCTATTTTTTAGGCCATGAAGGTTTGCTATTTTGCATAACTACATTCAGTGATTTTATATCTTCAAAAATGTTGAATAGTGCGAGCGAGAGGGAGGTTTGACCTGTATAGTCGCCTTAAATAAACTAAACTATTCATCTTCTAAACACTGAAGAAAAATCAAGTTTCGTAAGGCGTCGGGGAGCGGATAATTCTTGACTATAGTTTTGTTTACGATCTATGTAATAATTGAGGGTTGGACAAGTTAAACAAAATAGTTAGTTCAACTATAAAATTAATTTATTGTAGGATTCGTTGATTATTTTCGCCTAAAGTATCATAATTTAGAATAGTCAGTAAATAGTTTATGTACGCCATCTCCGCATCAAACTCGTTTCGCTCGTTAAAGCCAAATAGGTGTCGCTGTCACATAATTAATCAGATATTTAGAAGGACATAGTTAATTAATCCTCGCTTACTATCTCTTTGATTGATCAGGGGGCACAGAATAAGGTAGGTACCTAGGTATTAGCAAGGCAAGGCCATTTCAAAGAAGGCCGGTCATTTCAGCCCTGATTATAAATCGAAGCGAATAAAAATACGAATTATGTAAAAATATTCTTGATAATGGAGTATCGAAATTATAACTAATAATTTTACTTATTAAAGACGGAATACTTAGTAATTTAATAATAAACATTGATCGCAATACGCCCTATCATAACGTATCATGGTTATTGAACGCACTTTCATCCACATTGTGTATCTCTCGTCGCAATGTCAAATTCTCCGGCTTTATGTGCGCATTACCACGAGCTCGAAACGGTGAAGGAAAACATCGTGAGGAAACCGGCATGCCCTCGAACTAAAAAAGTTCGAAAAGTATGTGCTAGGTTGCTAGGTTAGTGTTCCAATAAAAAGCGGCGATGGGCTTGCAACCTGTCACGTGGAATGCTAGCAGCTTGCAAATAGTGGGCATGTATCGAACGTAATGTTTGGACTTGCCTCTGACTACCCCCGTAAAGGTATGCTCAATAGATTTGCGTACTGAGCAATATCTGAAGATATCCATAATGAGGAAAAAAGTCGTGAAGATCTTTGTTTTTTTTTTCATTTCTAGACACGACATTTTATGGTCAGGTCTCAGGTCACAGGTTGTATGAAACTGACCGATCTTCTTTAGTTTTCAGAGGATAAATTCTTTACGTTACTTTATAATATATAAAACGTTCGTGTGTATGTGTAGGTACGTATAATTTTGTATGTCCCTGATGATGATGATGATGATGATGATGATGATGATGTCCTCCTTGACGTGTCCGTCAACGGCGAACCTTGTTAGTTCCGGACATGAGAGCGAATATGGCTTGCAAATTTTGTTTTATAGGTCCTATTGCAGGGCGCACAGTGCAACTGACCTAAATAATGTACCTACGTAAAACATTTTATCAAATATCTATCTTTTGGAGGTTCCAAGGTATTGAATTCCAAGGTTCCAAGATTGTACACATGGACAACGAAGTGTTCCTATGAGGGTTCCTTTTTTCCTTTCAGGTGCGGAATCCTAAAAAGATTGAATTTTGATATGGCACTATCTCATTTGGAGTTTCAATCAGTCGTTTTTTCCCTGCCCTTATCCTACTCTTGGTGGGGTCGGCACAATATGTTTTCTTTCAGTATTCAGTATTCAGTATTCAGTTTATTTATTGCAGCATAAGACTTAGTAACTATAACAGTGTTCAGTTCTATGCATCCTGTTTAAAGGATGTAGCAAAAACTTAACCTAAATATAAGGTATCTAGGTACTTAAAGTACCTACAACATATAGTACTATTTGGAATTATAATTTACATAAAGTATAAACCTATACCTAAGTACATAAACACTTATACTATATAAATATCCATTTAAAGCTTAACATACAGGAACATATTATTATTATTATTATTTATACAGGAACATTATTTTATAAAATATTTACTTACCTACTAAGTTAATCTGAAATTACAAAACCTATCTATAAAATTTCTTTTTTTTAGTGGGCTTAAGATTGGATAGTTATATTATATATATATATTGAACTATCTATACTATCTTATCCTCAAAAAACTCATCTAAAGAATAATAAGATTTTTGTATTAGAATTTTTTTGAGTTTATTGATAAATGTTCTTTCATTAGTTTCATTTCTTAATGAGATCGGGAAGTTATTATAAATTTTTATTGACATGTAGTAGGGGCCTTTCTTAAACAACTCTATTCTTGGGACTGGAAGTAGTAGATTTGATTGTCTCCGGGGGTTTTGATCAAAATCATAAAGGTGTAGATGTTTTCTTACAAACAATGCCATTTCAAATATATATAAGCTCGTTAATGTTAGAATTTTTAATTTGACAAAATGAGGTCTGCAGCTTGTGCGTTGTCGGATGTTTGTGATGATTCGCAGGCATTTTTTCTGCATAATAAACAGCTGGTTTGCATCAACACTATTACCCCATAGTACTATCCCATATTTTAGCCAAGCATAGGCATAAGCATAATAGGCTGTTGTTGCTGTGTTAACATCAGTGTTTACTTTTAAGATTGACAGTGCATAAATAAATTGCGATAATTTAGCTTTAATTTTTTCTATGTGCCCTTTCCAATTTAGATGTGTATCGATTTTTAAGCCTAATAATAATACAGTCAGTGAATAAACTTAAACTGCCAAGACAAATCTCTTAAACGTATAAGTTATAAATTATAATACTCTGTTTTGTTCTTATGTTTATGTTGGTGTGAGTCATGCAAACCAATGCAGTCTTGTACGTGGCGCTCCATACAGGAGAGTGTACAGCTCGACGAACGATATGTTTTCATCAGTGAAAGCAACATTGAAGTATTTAATTTAATTTCCCGTCTCCAATTGAAGACATGATGTGCGAATATCACGCACAGTGGAACAGATAAACGGCCTGTTTCAGCGGTGTCGGGTCTCAAAGAGGTCCACATCAGATATGCATATTTCTCCATTCACTCCTATCGGCTGTCAACTCTGTATTCACTTTTTTGCCTCTCTTATCCTCTTTCACACACTCCATCCATCATCTCTCAGTTTCAATCAGTCATTATCATCACAAATTATTTTTTCAGAACGCCTATGACTATGACTTACGCAAGGCTAGAAACGTTAAGCTTTGAATGGCTAGGGCCGACTGGACTGTCAATCCAATTAAACGCCATCCATCAAGCCAGCTGGAACATAAAGTTAATCGAAATTCCCTCTTTAATATTCTTTTCTTTAAATCTGAGTCCTTTGCAGGCAATCAGGCAACCCTGGACTACTGTGCATGTCATAGACAGGAGATGACATAGGGTGGGGCGAGTTCGTTTGAGTTTTTGTATGCTTCTTGTTTATAGTATAATTGACTAGATTATTTCGACTAAAATATTGGATTGTAGAATAATGTATCTGATTGCATCTTATTTTATAAATGTACTTAATCTTAATTTATATATTAATCTAAATTAAGATACATAATTAGAATAGTTAGATTGTCTATGACTGATGACCTTGATTGACAGGTTTATTATCAATCAATCAATGTCATTTCATCCAATTGTCAAAAAAGTTTAAAAATTAAAAACAAATTGTGCATGTGAACGTGAAAAACGCATGTTCTGTTTTTGGATTTTTGGTGCAATTAAATTTTTCTTGTATCCTGTAGAATGTTACAGCCCGTAATGCATATACTAAGGCAGAAAAACATTGTCTTAGCCAGCGGTTCGCCTAGAAGAAAAGAAATGATAGAAAATATTGTAAGATTTTCAAAACAAATATCGTATCTGATAGATTATCTTCTAAACTTACGTGGGTTTTACTTTGCAGGGCTTAAAGGTACGTTTATGTCCGTCGTTATTCGAAGAGAACTTAGATCCAAAATCATTCAGCAGCTTTTCTGAATTTGTGGAAGAGACAGCACACCAGAAAGCGTTGGAAGTAGAGAGCAGATTGAAAAGCCAGGGCGAACCGGTTGATGTTGTCATTGCTGCTGATACCATGGTCACTATGGATCGAGAGATGTTTGGGAAGCCTACATCTGAAGCTCAGGCATTTGACATGTTGTCACGGTGAGATGTGCTAAAAACTTTTAAATTTAAAAACTTTACTGGCTAGGAATTACATTTTTTTATCAGTCATTTTAGGCTGATTAAAAAGTACCTGGTAAACATTTCTCTAGACTGAGCATTGTATTGTGTGGGGGTAAGGGGTCCTAACCCCCATCTTCGGAACCTAAGCCTACCTAAGTTACCTGCACATAGTGCATTCTGCTAACTAACAAATACTGGTGGCCAACTGATGCAGCATAGCGCAGCCTAACATCAGTACAGCTAAATCCCCTGACCACTGGTGGGCAGCAGTATCAGGGCCGGTGCCTGAAGTTGTGCCCTGCAATCCCCTAACAGCATGCCCATGTGGGGATTATGGTCATATCTCCCTTTATTAGGGGAGGCCTATGCCCAGCATAAGCTAAGCTATATAGACTGCTGGGTCTTTATGTATTTTGAAGTGGAGCTATAATCAAATGTTAACTTATCAGTCTTAAACAAAAAAATAATTGTTTCAGGTTATCTGGGCGAGGACACACGGTGTACACAGGAGTGGTTGTGAAAACAAATGACAATGTTGTGAAATTTACAGAATCAACGAATGTAGTATTTGGAAAATTGGATGAAGAGCAGATAAGAGGGTACATTGCTACTGGTGAACCAATGTAAGGCTACTGAAATCTGCTTAAATAGTAAAAAAAGTTCTCTGGAAGTCCGTACTGTCCCTATTTGGCGAGCATTAGCTGTTAAATCGCAGAAATAAGGATTTAGTAAAATCTGCCAAGTGCGAGTCAGACTGGCGCACGAAGGGATCCACACTATTGTATGGGACCCCCACTTAAATATTTATTTTATTCTGCTATTAGTATCTGTTGTTATAGTGGCAAAAGAAATACATCATTTGTGAAAATTTCAACTGTCTAGCTATGGTGGTTCATGAGATACAGCCTGGTGACAGACAGACAAACGGACAGTGGAGTGTTAGTAATAGGGTCCCGTTTTTACCGTTATGGTATGGAACCCTAAAAAAGGCGACTCATGTTGCCCATTCCCTAGCAAAATTCATTTGCTATCATTTGTACACTTCACTATGCAAATAAAATACTCCAAATTGCAAGTCCAAATTTCAACTTAGAGTTTAGACAGCATTGTCGCCCCTTGAGTTGCCTGAGCCTGCTAGGTTCATATGATTAATGGAAATGTATTATTTGCAGGGATAAAGCAGGAGGGTACGGGATCCAAGGTGTGGGAGGTACATTTGTCGAGAAGGTTGATGGTGACTATTTTACAGTTGTTGGCTTGCCTTTGTACAGGCTCACATCTATTTTATACAATATGTACAAAAATGGCAAATAGGTTAGGAATAAATTGTGATATTTTGAAGCATTTCCAAAGGACTAGAGTAATGGATCATCACGTCATAATGATAAGCTTAATTTTGTACAGCTACAAATAATACAGTGTGATATCCCCAAATAATAGATAACAATTTTCAGCTCAAAGCTAGAAAAAAATATCAAAAGTATTGTTTAAAATCTATACTTAATTATGATAAGTAAATATAGAATTAATAGATGAAAAATATAGTAGTTGTTACACAACAATAATATTTTTTAATTTCATTTATTAAGTATTTTCCATTAGAAGATTCTTCATCATCATCGTCAGCCTATAGCCATCTACTGCTGCACATAGGCCTCCTATTGAGTACCATTGCGCCCTGTCCTCCGCTCCACGAATTAAAAGATCTGATTTGATGCAATGCTGATTTAAACCTTCCTCTGGAATCACTCTATCTATTAGAAAAACCGCATCAAAATCAGTTGCGTAGTTTTAAACATGTCAACGTAAAATCAGAGGCGGAACTTCAGTCGCGTGTGTTTAGACGCTGCATAAATAGGGACAGAGAGACAGCGGTAATGGACTTTGTTTTATAGGTACTATATGTATTGATTACGTTCATGATCGGCCTATAGCAGTCCACTGCTGGATATAAGTCTCCCCTAATGAGCGCCATAATATTGCGCCCTGTCCTGACTAATTAGTATAGGTAGGTTGTTTATGTTTATTTAAATGCGTCGAGCTCAGGACAGGGCGCGATGGCGATCATTAGGGGAGGCCTATGTCCAGCAGTGGACTGCTATTATAGGGTGATGGTGATGATGTTTATTTAATACGTAACATAGTACTTAAAATGAGGAAATTGCGAACAAATCCCGACTTGTCCATCCTCGGCGTTTTTTTGGGTCTTTTACTTGCTTTCAAAGAAAGCCGGTCATTTCAGACCTGACTATAAATGGAAGCGACTAAAAATGCGAATTATGTAAAAAATATTCTTGATAAAGGAGTATTGAAATTATAACTAATAACTTTATTTATTAAAGTCGGAATACATACTTAGTAAATTAATCATAAATATTGATCGCAATACGCCCTACCATAACGAATCATGGTTATTGAACGCACTCTCACCCACATTGTGCATCTCTCGTCCCAATATCAACCATCTAAAACAAAACTGCCAATATAAAAAGCATGCTTTTGATTAGTTTTTGTATAATCGCGCCAGTGTCCTAATCGATTGTAACCTAAAAGTATAAAATAAATACCCAGAAAAAAATCTCCAGCTTTAATAAAAAAAACGATTAATTGAACATGATATCCTGCAATAAGAACTATCAATTAGGACATAGGTCATTTCTAGACGCGACATTTTATGGTCAGGTCTCAGGTCACAGGTTGTATGAAACTGACCGATCTTCTTTTCGATCAAAACGACTGAAAAAGCACACAATTCTCTACACGAACTGAAAAAATTGCTAAAAAGCAAAACAGCAGAAACGGTCATAGCGAAAACAAAAAACTAATATAAATAAAAATAAGAAATAGTTTAAGGTTAGTCGCTCAGCTCTACAAGTGTAGGTAAATGCTTCATGAAAAAAATTAACAACTTTCATAGTAGAAATATTTGATTATCACTGGTGTATCGGAAGGATGTGACGTATCTACCTGGATACTTCCGACTCCAAACGTGCTGGTATGAGGAGACAATCATAAAAAAAACAGTACAAAACCGAGATTTAAAAAAAGTCGTGTGGGAACTGAGGACAGATGTGAAATTCAACTGGATCCTCCCAAACTGTTTGTTCATCTATGACGGGTACATTGAATCTGTCATGTACTCAAACTAACTTAACGTAGGTATTTAAGACCACTAGCACACACTAAAAACACATTTTTAACCACCATCCAACACTTAAAACTACTCTAAAAGTGTCTTAATCTGGAATATGATAGATTCACACATCATCTTACTTAGATTTACTTTATTTATTTTGCTGGTGCCATTGTTAGAAGCTCGGCAAACGTAGCGAAGCTGGATGCGTCGAGTTCAGGACATGGCGCAATGGCGCTCATAGGGGAGGCCTATGTCCAGCAGTGAACTGCTATAAACTGATGATGATGATAATGATCGCTAGGGGATGCACGGACAAAAATCCTATATATAATGGCCATGCACCAATAATTTCCCTATCTCTAAGTGCTACCTAAGATTGAAACGACATGGCGACAGGGTAAAAGTGTCAAGTGTTAACATAAAAACGTACCAATTTTAATCTGTTTTTATATGTGTAGTGTGTACTCTATAATTATCTCTATGTATGTGTTCAAAGTCACAACTTTTACTTGGCCCTTGCTGTACCAAAATTAGGTAACACTAAGTGATATGGGATTGTTGGTGTAAATGCCCTCCTCAAGGCATGTGTAGGTTTATAAAGTTTATACAGTTCACTACTATTATGTAAAGGTTACTGTCGCATGCATTGAAGCCCTCACACAGCTTCAGAGCTCTCCCTTCAACAACAAAGTCTTCTCCCTTGAAGTTTCAAGTAAACAAGCTATTTTAAAAACACAGGTTGCGGACAAAATTAACTGCGCACGAGTTTAAAACAGTAATGTCCTTCTACGAAACAATGTAACCCCTTTGGTCGTTTCCGGCGGAACGCTCTGTACTCTGCTCGCTTCCGGTCGTATAGACAATGTCAAGTTCGCACGCGCCATGTGCAGTGCGTGTGCGCAGTCAAAACGGAAATAGACGGTTTCAGGCAAACAATAGCTACGTAGGTTTTTCTTATTTTTCTGTTAAATTAGTTATTAAATTTCTTCTCCTTTCTATTTTAGCCAATGTCTAGGAATGTCCTAGTTACATCAATGGTTTGATAGGTAGGTGTGACCGAGTCGCACCTGCAACATATCGTAATTTATCACCAATCGTAGGTGTTATTGTAAAATACTAATAGCCAGGTAAGTAGGTACTAATTTCTTGAGTTAACCGCCCGCCCACAGCTCTGCGAGGGCGGCTTTCGTAAGGCCTTATGTGGCCATGTGTTTAGAAGGGCACCGCGGCCGGTCCTTTGCTTGTTGCCGCCTACGGAAGTCCCACAGTGTGGTTCCGATTTGGAATAATTGCCTAATATAGGTTGAAAGAGTTGTTTTTACGATATTTTAATCAACTTTAATGTTTAGAAGTTCCTTTGTTTTTATGTTTATTGAAGACACAAGGTCGTCACAAAGTTAATTGTGGAACAGATGATAAACTGTTATGAAAAGATAATAGAACCGACCGAGGTAGGTGTCTGAAATAAACTAAAAAGCCCTCTATCCTACCAAAAGTGGGGTTCCTTCCTTGGACATTTACCGTTACAATTGCAAAAGCCCTCTTAAAATGGGAAGAATCTACCTTTCTTAAGGTGTATTCTTTCTTCGTTAAATTCATCGTCGAATGCCTCACGTTGATCACAATGAATAAATTATACGGATACGACAGGATACGACCTTAATATTAATATAACATTCGTCATCATCATCATCATCATCAGTCTACAGCAGTCCACAGCTGGAAATAGGCCTCCCCTAATGAGCGCCGTTGCGCCCTGTCCTGAGCTCGACATCATGATAATATCACATATTATTTTGTCAATATCTTAAAAACGGGTACGTAAGTATTAGGTAGCCGTACCTATCTACTACCTTGTGTTGTGAAGGAAGCATTCGCTTTCGGCCGTGGCTCGTTTGTGGGCGATGCGCCTACGTCTGACACCAATATGGAAAAATAGACAAATTCGATTGTTGTTTGTACTATTTTGGATGTTGATACAAAATTCTCGCCATTTAAGAATGTCAATTGATTTAAATTAGTATTGTTTTTATCTATTTTATTATAAACTAGCTGCTCCCATTTATAAAATCTGTCAAATGGAGAACTCTATGAATATCGAAGATTGAGATTGACGTTTTTTTTCTGTTTCACATTCACTGCAATGTGTCTCAATGACTAAAGAAACAAATTACATTTAGGTCTCAATATCATGGGTATCAAATTAGATGTTGTCAAAAATGTTGTTATTTGTTCACTGGGACGATGTTTAGCGTGATCAAATTTATATAAACCCAATTGAGTGCGAGTCACACTCGCATCCTGGACAAAATATAACGCCTTGTAAAGGGACCCTCTTGAATTTTATTCTAAAGCACAAAACTTTCTACAAGTATCAAGATCTAATTCAGTTCTTGAAATGTAAACAGCCAACAAACGCTTATCGTTTATCTGACTCTATATCTAGATACTTACAGCTTCCTATGTCGTGGAATATCACTCACGTCACATGTCACGGTACTCGCAATAGGTACCTAATAAGGTATCGTGAGTACTTTGAAGATGGACCAACAGGAGTCCGTCATATGTCCTGCAGTGGACTGCTATAGACTGATGATGATTCCCGAAATAAGCAATTGCAGGAGTTGCATATCGAATCGACCTTGTTGGCTCAATGGAAAAATAGATGAGACGTAAGTAGCGTGTTCGATTTGCACTTCGTGACAAAATATGTCTGCAAAAATCTGGTTTGGGTAGTGGTACCTATGGTGTACCTACTGCTAGTTCTTGATACTCATGGCACTGGAGATAATCCCAGTGTGGGGTCAAGCAAGACTATGTATGTACTTATTGTACTGGTGGGTGTTATGTTTGTTTTATGATTATGTAGTAGGTAAGTGAGGTGTAACAACCATCTTCGGAACCCAACCCAACCTCACCTGCACTTGGTGTACCCAGCTAACAAACGGGACTAACCCTTTCCAGAAATTTGGGCCCCCAAATAACCCCCTTTTTATTATGAGATGCCTTTGTCCAGCCGTGGTCTGATATAGGTGGTTTGTTGTTACCCCGTTGTGAACTTGCAACATCCGAATTTGAGACCGAGTCTGAAAAGATAAGTCCTCCGCGCTAAGGAGGTCCAATGCTTAAAATTTATGATCAAATCGAAGATACATATCGTGTACCCAGCTAACAAACGGGACTAACCCTAACCCAGAAATTGGGGCCCACAAATATCCCCCTTTTTATTATCAGATGCCTTTGTCCAGCCGTGGTCTTATATAGGTGGTTTGTTGTTACCCCGTTGTGAACTTGCAACATCCGAATTTGAGACCGAGTCTGAAAAGATAAGTCCTCCGCGCTAAGGAGGTCCAATGCTAAAATTTATGATCAAATCGAAGATATGTGGTCTTTTAATTTAAAAAGGTTTATTTCGCAACAAAGTTATTAAAAGTGCCCTTTACATGCGACATAAGGCCATCGGTAATGATCACGAGGGCGTCAGAATCCAGCCACCAGCTGGTCACCATGTCCACAAGAAATAAACTCTATTACTGAGAAATAAGTGCCATTTTAAAGCTATGTTTTATAATTTTGGTAGCAGAATTTTATTCATCTGTAAAAGGAGTTGTTTACCAACAAAATAATGGTATTATTTATTAGCTGACTTATTAACAATTTTATTTGTGCGTGGACTTTAGTAGGCATTAAAATCTCATAAAAGTGCAATTTCACTAGATATAGGTACTCATTGAAGGCGTTCATTTTTCTTATAGTAAAGTAAAGTAAAGTAAAGTAAAAATTCATTTATTCAGTAGGAACTGTATAGTACACTTTGAAACGTCATTTTTTTTTAATTTACCACAAATTCGTAATGTGACCAAACAGAGAAGAATTGGCAAGAAACTCTGCTTGGCTTATATTTTTTTAACGTCATTGTACTTAATATCTATTACATTGTTTTTGATGGAGTTGGAGGCAGTTTCATCCCAAGCTTTTTTGTCATCTAAATAATCAGATATTTTATAATAAGCTTTATTACATAGATTACGTTTAACAACATTTTTGAATTTATTTACAGATAGATTAATCACATCATTTGGTATTTTGTTAAAAAATCGTACAGACATCCCTTTAAAAGATTGACTAACTTTATGGAGCCTTACAGTGGGAACAGCTAGTTTATCTTTATTTCTAGTGTTAACATTATGATAGTCGCTATTTTTCTTGAACATGTTAATATGTTTTCGGACATACATTAAGTTTTCATATATATATATTGGCACGGCACTGTCATAACATTTATTTCTTTAAACTTAGTTCTAAGTGATTCTCTGGGGCCCATATTATAAATTGCACGAACAGCCCCCTTCTGCAACACAAATATGGTGTTGTATCTGCAGCATTCCCCCACAACAAAATGCCGTACGACATAATGCTATGGAAGTAGCTGAAATAAACTAGTCTAGCCGTTTCTACGTCAGTAAGTTGACGGATTCTTTTGACTGCGTATGCTGCAGAACTGAGTCTGTTCGACAACCCATCTATGTGAGCGCCCCATTGAAGCTTATTATCTAAAGTTATGCCTAAAAATACAGTACTGTCCACAAGATTTAGATCTTCATATTTTATTTTAATGTTAGGTTTAACTTGTTTAACATTTGGTAATATATAATAACAACAACCTATCCTAACTATACTAGGTAGGTATAGCAAAGCCATTGAGAACCATTGAGAATTGAGATATACTGCACAGCCTTTATTCGTATCTATGTAGTTAGGTTTGACCTGCTTCACCGGCGGAGGACCGGTAAAAGGCGGCGACAATTCGACCACCTTTTCCCCTTTTCCCGCTCTATGGAGATCAGAGGGGTATGGGTGCGGGGTGCCCAGCCCGGCATTGCAGAGATCTCTAATGGTGGGGTGTCCGTGATGTTCCGGGACATCCCCCTTCCTCAATAAGGGGAATCCGAGGGGATCGCCGTAGTCGCAAACGATCACCGACAGGCCCGTGGTAGAATTCTACCGGGATCCTATAACCTCAAGCCAAGTGCTACTGCAGCATCGTGCACTTCATCACGATGATGCACTAGCACTACGGTGAGTTAAGAAAAACAGTGTGTTTTTTGTCGGTAGGCCGCCGCGCTAGCGAGAGCAAGTCGCCGGCGAAGAGCCCGACAGAGTGACAGACCCCTGCAACTCTCCGAGTTTGCATGCGTAACGAATTTTCACATTGTCAAAAAAAATAAAAAAATGGCGTTCATGTTTCAAAAAGCTCATACATAATAACAACCTATTGTAACTATATTAAGTATAGCACAGCCATTGAGAACCAACCAATGAGATACACAGCACAGATTATAATACCTAGTTAGGTAAGGTTAGCAGAATTAAAAACCTAGAAAAAGTTATTGTTTTTGGGCTTTTAATTTTGCAGTTATAGTAACCACAGAAAATAATATTTGGGAAGGGAGGTAGGTTAACTTAGCATATATGTACTACTATTAAACCTACTATTTTATTCAAAGACTAAACTAACAAATATAAATGAACCAAGCAAAACGAACTAGTCTGCTTCTAGACAGTTAATTTAAGTATAATAATAACAAGTAAGCTGTGAGAAGTAACACAATAAGTACAAAATGTCCATTAAAAGCTTCTGTTATCTTTCTTCAAGCTACTTATCCCATCGCTAACGGCGGCCATAACCGGGATTCGAACCCGACACCGCTCCCACACCATTAGCAGAACGCAACGTGATCGTCAATATTATCATGAGATTGTCGAGTAATTGTTACACGGTAGTCGTTCAGCTCTTGCGATTGGTGTCAACCTTTATTTAATTATCTTCTTTGGCTCGAATATGCATCAATCACGCGATCAAATAAATAAATAAATTATGCTGGACACTATCACACAGCATCATGTAGCCCCAAACTAAGCAGAGCTTGTGTTATGGGAACCACATGAATGATATACTATATATATATTTTTTAAATACATACATATCATAAATACGTATGTTATAATACTTGTCTAGGTATCTCTGAATTATATCATAGGTAGTGGATTTTGAAACTGTAAATTACAAAAATTAGCAACAACTCTCAACCTATCCTGTTATTAATAAAATCTGCTACAAAGAAATGACCAACCAGTCACAATTTTGGCCAAGTAGAGCGGATGTTACACATTTCAAATTGAAATCTTAAATTAATCCTTTGCATATTGCAGTAAGATTCATTATTGTCAATCAAATACCGGCTATATAATAAGAAATGCAACAGTTTTGTTGTACTAGAAACAAGATTGTGAAACTTACGTCTAGTAGGCACACTTAATTTGTATGGACAGGTATCTATTACTTACACTTATTCAATCAGAGTAACAAATTGGTGATGCTTGATACCGAAGATAGTTTTAAGACGGTAGTTAGATAATTATTGTTTTGACGAAGGTAACTAGAGCAAGTTCTAAAGTAGCGTTTACAGTTTGCTCTACCTGAGGTTTACTTTACTCGACGTAAGGGAAAAAGTATGCTTTTATTGGAATATTTAAATTCCTACCTCTCACGTGGGAATAAAAAAATTAAGGGATGCACTTTTCTGTTAAGTAATCACCTATTTAAATTACATGATTTAATTTTGTTCACGGATTCACGGTGTTGCGTAAGGGAAGCGATAAAGTGATGCCACACCATTAAACAGTTATCTAGCGACCGGTTCTTGGCATCATGGGGTCTACGGGAGCCGAGAGAGGTCGCATTTGCACCGATTCTATATTACTGTACTGTAACGAATAGTATTGTATGTTATTATGTACGTTAAAATAACTGTACTGTATACTAAAAATAAAAACCCTAATATTAGGCACAAACACTCCACTCGATATTTTCTATCTACATAAAAATATCGCCCTAGTCGTTTCGAGATTTTCGGTCACTACGTACCTAATATTAACCAATGTGACTGTACCCACCAAAATAATCAGTAGGTACATACTATAGCTGACTTAATTTCTCTTTAAGTGAACTGTGTTTATTAAGAAACAAACAAAAAAAACAAACATCTTCACGTCTTTTTCCCCATTATTTATATCTTGAGATATTGCTCAGTACGCAAATCTATTGAGGATACATTAACGGGTGTAGTCAGAGGCAAGTCCAAACATTACGTTCGATACATGCCCACTTTTTTTTGCAAGCAGCTAGCATTCCCCGTGACAGGTTGCAAGCCCATCGTCACTTTTTATTGGAACACTAACCTAGCACATACCTTTCGAACTTTTTAGTTCGAGGGTATGCCGTTTCTTCACGATGTTTTCCTTCACCGTTTCGAGCTCGTGGTAATGCGCACATAAATTTTTCGAAACGAAAAATCCATTGGTGCACGCCTGGGATTCGAACCCACGACCTCCAGATCTTAAGTCGGGGTACATCCCACTAGGCCACCACGGCTATTATTAAGTTCTTTGATAAATATATGTCTTTAACCACTTAATCAACAATGCGCCCTCCGAACAGCATGCCTATAAAGATATTTGAACATTACGCGATTGCTGCAGTTTCTCTTACACACTGTTGTTTTTTTGGTACACTTCCCTTGAACGAGTGTGCCAGAAAAACTGCGATGCGAGAGGAATGGCGTAGGATCAGGACATCGTCCCAACATAATTACGGTGATCGCTCTGTCAAGAAGAAGGCTACACTGGATTGTTCGTTCCGGTGTAACAGCCGGCAGTCCCTGTGATGGCGACCTCGCAAGGCCGCGTATCCGCCGAAGGCTCGACTTTGGCCCGACTCAGCATTCATACGCTTTTTATACGGTCTTTTTGTAAGTTATCTACGATCGTAGCGGTACCACTTTTTGTGCTCCAATACGAGATCGAGGAATTTTAATTATATTGCGCGGTAATTTATTTAATCTAGTTATGTTTAGGATGTTGAGTAGCAATACTTTGAGTCGAGATTTGTCCGTTAGGTCTGTGGTTTTGAAAGTTTCTAAAAAATTATGATATCCTTTAGATAAGATATTTACTAAACTTCTTTGCTAAACTAGTTGTTGGCTACACTTTCGGTAAAAGGTAACCCTTGATACGATTTTTTTCATGGTACTCGAAGATGGAACAAGCACATGGCCCACCTGATGTTAAGTGGTAACTATTATCTATCACAAAGCATTGCATCGTAGATCATGTTTTTTTGGAACGTGCTTTACAATGGAACTCCTTGCGTCCATCAACTTGAGGAATGAAGATGATAAGTCTCTTGTGCCTGCACCACCAATTCACCGGCACCCACACCCTTCAAACCGAAACACAGCACAGCTGCTTCACGGCAGAAATAGGCATGGTGGCAGTACTTCACCGGACGAGGCCTCCATAAAGAACTCTACTATTACTGACTTTTTGATGGAGGCATATTAATAAGCCGATCTCAATAACATTAGGTACCGAACCCGAAACAAAAGTCGAACGTAGCGCTGAAACATCGGCAACACTCCCATGCTTCACATTGTTCTGCCAGCAGGAACAGACGCACAATGGAGGATTAGACACGCATCCACCGCAAACTGCAGAGAATGGACTCCGATTCACAATGATCTCGTTACTGTGGCCTGACGCGATGACAACGTATTGTTTTGGAAAGTATATCGTATGTAATAGCTAAAATAAAACTTGCGGTGCTACCAAAAACACATATGAGCTTGAACCACTTTGACGCGTAGAGGAGACAACGTACACAACCCAAAGCTAGGTAGAGGAAAATATCAACGGTCAAGGTCTGATATTATTCTGTCTGTTATCTGTTTTCAATTCCAATCTCATCAGTAAGATCCCTAGAAAAACAAGGGGTAGCTAGGTACCTTGCGCATGCACATTATAAAAGTTCTGCATCCTACCGAGAATGGAAATCAAATAAACGAAATGTCCCGGCGAGCCATTCCAACTTCCGCCTGAAACTCAATAATTGTAACACTATTTATTCCACGAACCGCTGTTCAAAAATAAATAGAAGCGTACCTATTGGTCAACTTCCTTTTGCTTCAGTTTTATTTAATCTAATACATATTAGTATACGTACATACAAAGTGTATGCAATGTTATCCTCTTAGTTCTATTAGGTTCATCATGCTTTAATTAAAAATATAATCTCATTTATGTATGTAGTACCTAGTACCTACCTGGATTTTCGCAGTGTCATAGGAAATTAAATTTATCATGGGCCACATTTATTGGGCGTCGGGTACGGGCGGTTATCTATTCTGCGTTATTCTGGTTATGACGCGTCCACGTCAAAGCAATGACATACCGTGTTTCCTAAATTGTGCTTTATTATCATGCATTTTGTATGAAATTTGAATGAAATAGGAAACCGCCCGTGCCATGACCGCGCCCGACGCCTTATAAAGTGGCCTGCACCGTAGACCTACCCGTTATCCACTACATTACATACTTTTCAGAATGTATTTTTCAGTAATTACTTCTGGACATTATTTTTCATGAACCTACCACACAAAGAAATGTGCTCCCTCAAGCGAGTCCTTACATTTTATTGTCTAGTGTTTATAGAAGGTATATAGTGTATGTATACGCAACCGCAAGGTCCGCAAGCCATTCACGATCCATCCAATCGATATAATGCGAGGACACCATGGACGAAACAATGTAACACGAACAGACCAACAGGGTATGTGTCATGTGCGTGTCGCCCGTGGGAGCCGGGGCTCGACCAGCAGCCTGACCACAAAGTGGTTACAACCTGTTCCCAGGAATTATAGTAGCTACTATTGTACTAGTTTCGGTACTATGTACACACACATTAAACACATTAAAAGTTGCTCAGAAATCCTATCCTACTGATAGTATAAATGCAAAAGTTTGTGAGTATGGATGATACTCATTCACGCAAAGACTACTGAACAGACTTGCATGAAACTTGGAATATACATAGTTTAGGACCTGGACTAACACATAGGCTCCTTTTTATCCCGGTACTACGCGAGCGAAGCCGCGGGCGGAAGTTAGTGATGAAATATAAAACTGAACATGGCTTTGATTGCTTATGGTATAATTTCAAACACAATAGAGAATCTATTTAGTCTTGCAGGGATAAGAGTGTTCCAGTATTAGATAGGTCAGTTCAGTTGGTACTCGCCTATCTCCTTTGATACCACTTTGTATTCAGTATTCAGTTTATTTATTGTGCCATAAGACTTAGTTACTATGACAGTGTTCAATTCTATGTGTGTTTATAGGATGTAGCAAGACACTTTGTCTGACAAGACAAGTTCCTTGCCCTAATGACCAACAATAACAAAAAATATATAATGACCATTATTGACACCTGTGAGAAAACCTCATAATAGTCATAATAGTCGCGAGAATCTTAAGGTCCCTCCCCGTTATGGTCCTGTGACCAAGTATGTGAGGTATCTATCTGACATTTCAGCTCATGGGTGAGCCAGATTCCGAGGTGCAAGATGTGTCAGGTCCCACCGAGTCTCAGCACGTCACGCTGGGTGACCAGCTATGTGACATCGGAGGAGGCTCCCATGGGTGTCAGTTCCGTGAGCTTTCATTTCACTTAGTGGAATGCAGGCATCATGTTGCAAAGATTTTACGAGCTGGTTATGTGAGAACTATAAAGTATTTTTATCACATCACCTATCACACTAATATTATAAATGCGAAAGTTTGTGTGTGCGTGAGTATGTTTGTGGTCGTTTCACTCCGTAACGGCTGAATGGATTTAGATGAAACTTGGAATGTACATGGTTTAAGACCTGGATTAACACATAGGCTACTTTTTATCCCGGTACCACGCGAGCGAAGTCGCGGGCGGAAGCTAGTTATATATTTTTATTTATTTTATTTACATATAAAACACAGGTGGGCTTAACAGAAATATTCCAAAGCGCCCAAAACATATAAAATAGGTAGAAAAGGAAAGAATAAAGTTTCACTAACAGAAAAAATAATCATTTTATTTTATGTTAACAATTTGGTAGTCAACAACATCAATTAAGTACCTATACTATTTATATTCTTTTGTATAGATTATTTACCTACTTAAGGAGCTTATGGGGAGTGCGAGTTCATGGTCAACTCAACCCTAGAATTTTTGTTTCATATGACAGGACGTTTCACAGGACATACAAGATGCGAAATTAGTTTTTTTTGAGTACCATGCAAAAAGTAAAATAGTAGGTAAACCTTAGATTTTATTCATTTAGATTTATTTTATTTTAATTTTAGTCAAATTATTTGATTACCTACTATCTCAAATCCACCTCAAACCCTAAAAATACACTATAAGTATCTAGTTACACCGCAAATGCGATGCCTCATTTCTTCGATCCCATGAAATGGAAGCCGTACCCTGTTCCCACCACTTTCGTGGTAAGTGATTATAAATTGCCCCGAGACAATGGAGGGTGGTTCCCACACTCGATACCTACTTGTGTCACCTACTTGCGTTTATTGATCATTGTGCAGGTGTGAGCTTACAATTTACTTTTCCTCTAACTGTAGTCTGTAGTTTGAGAAGTCTGTTGTTTGATAGACTGATATTTAATGGAAAACAAACAGTTTTTTTAACAAATCATACATAATGAACTATGCAAAATACTTACATCAATATAAAACATACATTATTTTTATAACATAAACACAGACCAAAGATTTAATTTTATAAATTTACGTAGTACTAATTTAATGAAAAAATCTATTAAGATAATTAATTTTGAAATAGTTTAATTTTCCTGTAAATATATCGAAGTCGTCACAAGGGTAAGAGTTGAAGCTCTTGCCAACTCTAATGACGTAAGAGTTCTGTCTATAGCTGGTCTGGCAGGACCAGTTCATTATCCTTATGTCTGTCCAGTCCACTGCAGCTGGACCCCTCAATGAGTGCCATTGCCTTCTCCTTAGATGCATCAGGATGCATCCAGCTTCTAGTCAACTTATTCATTTCGTTTAGTAAACTTACACATACGTATTGCATTGCATTTGCATTTGTCGGGTGATTTTGCATGGCAAGAAAATATGGTAGAAATTGAAAAAAAAAACGATATTTACCTAAAACATAATAAAGTTCATTTATGAGAAGACTGCCCAAATTCTGGCATCAAAATTCCTTGTGCGTTTTATAGGCGATAAAATGAACTATTTAGTTTATTTTAATTAAGCTGTAACGTAGCTGTATCGGCGTGTTTATTGTTTACAAGGGAAGCACCCTGGGCCCGTTATTAAACATCAGGAGAAGAATATTAATTCAGGTGATTGCACCATGCATATATTTTACACCTATTGACCAGCCCAAAATTTTAATCACAGAATATAAGACCTGTAGCATTGTATGGATCAGAGTGTTGGGCAATGAAAAAGACAGAAAAAAAAAGCTCATGCTACTGTGATGCGAATGTTAAGATGGATGTGTGGTGTGACATAAATAAGATGTATGGATAAAATAAGGAACGAGTATATCAGGGGAAGCTTGAAAGTGGCACCTGTGGCATAAGGTGAGGAGTGGAAGACTAGCATGGTATGGACATGTGATGAGAAGCGATGAAAACCATGTGACTAAAAGAGTGATAAGTAAGTATGAAAGTGAGTGGATGTACGAGTAGAAGGGAAACTGAAGAGATGGATGTATTGTCTGAAAGAGGATATGAGAGTCAAAAAAGTGAATACAGAGTTAACAGCCGATCGATAAATGGAGAAGGAAAACATGTTGTGCTGACCCCACCTAGAGTGGGATAAGGGCAGGGAAATGATGAATATTACCTAAATGTATCCGTATTTCCCTTGGTCATGGCATCGCGAGGCGTGAATGGTTGGACCGTTTTCGCTAATTCTTTTTGTTGTTTTTTATTGTCAGGAGAAGGTTTTCATGAAAGAAAACTGCGCGGAAAATTAGAAAACTTACCACCATATTAAATTTTCTAAATATTTTATAATGTAACGTTATTGCGTTTGACATAACATTGACAAGACAACGTATGTCAGGTTACTTAGTATCATGGAATTATCATTAGTACTTCGGTTAGTATATAATTAATTAAGATAGGTATGCATATAAAATCTAATTTTTGTTTTGACACTAGGGTTGTATTGTGCGTTTGTATTTTGCAACTACAAAAGTTCTACGAGTTTGTCAATTTTGACTTTCTAAACATTTAATATAGGTTGAGATATAGGTAATATGACACAAGACGGTTAACGTTTGAAATTCTACCACCTCGTGGATTCCGCGCGCTTTCTTAATTGCTCTGAAAATAGAGATGTTGGTGCGCATTTCTTGATGTACTGTGCTGTGTGCATCTGGAACTGAGTGACTATATATGAATAAAAATTGGTATTTTTTTGCATTTATCTAAAACAAAAGTATTCCTCATATTGATATGTAGGCGCTATGCAGAATATGCTCAGAATTTCGGCAACTGCATGCTGTTTTATGACGGTTTTAAAAAGTATCTTATACTAGCTGACCCGCTTGCAACGTTTGATTGTATATATTTTACAGCGTTCTTTTTGTAAAGTTTTTGAAATTTTCTTTTTTTTTTCTAAAATACTCCCGATTTGAGGTAAACAAAAGGAAAAAAAAAACATATCGGTCGAGCCATTATCGAGTTTTTGCGACAATAACACACGGAAATGATTTTTATATAGGTACAGAAAGATAGATATAAACAGGTAACTTAGCAGAAACAGCAATAAGAATTGCGAGTTTTAGTCGCTTTACCAAGTAACGTCTGCGCAGCGCCTAAACATAGGTAAGTAATTTGGTGTAAGATACCTATTTGCCACAAATACATAGTTGGACCTACTATTGGCCCAATAATACAACCGCCCATGCTGTCCTATTTCCCAACGAATATACTGCTACCCTACTCCACCGGAAGCATAGGAAACAATTAACGAGCAATATTTCATACGCGGAACCCCTGCGCAGGAGTCACGTAAGCGTGTTTAGCTCAACTTACTACTTAGTTATTGCCTATCTATTTCGGGATATTTACGCGTCAATGCTATTGGGTTAACCGGTATGTGGCGGTAGTCATGGGTAAGTATAAAGAGTCACATGAGTCTCCCTGTGCATTATATGAGAAGGTTTGGCGATCAGTTTCACGCATAACATCCTAAATCTTACTTACTATATAGGGGCGAAAGTTAGTGAAATGTTGAAGTATCTTCAAGCCAAAACAAAATTTTGTAGTGTGTTGTTCTAGATCAGGAATAACTTAACTAACTGCCACCATGCCTATTTCTGCCGTGAAGCAGCATTCCTGTGTTTCGGTTTGAAGGGTATGGGTGCCGGTGAAATTACAGGCACAAGAGGCTTATCATCTTCATGCCTCAAGTTGATGGAGGGAGTTGCATCGTAGAGCACGTTCCAAAAAAAAACGAAATCTACGATGCAATGCTTTGTGATAGGTAATGGTTACCACTTAACATCAGGTGGGCCATGTGCTTGCTCCATTTTCAAGTATGTACCATTAAAAAATTACTTTCTGCATCTCCACCACAAGTGATCTGATGATAAATAAATAATCTTTATTTCGAACTTTAAATTGTAGGTCTATGCTTAGAAAGGCTTAGGACAGTTCTTTTTTAGAAGGCGTTTGAGATCGAGATCTTGAAGTCAATTTTCTTCAAAATTAGTCAAGACGTTATTCACAGAGTACTACCACACCTAAAGCAGTCCTGGCGTGGCTTACTTCGGTGTTGTCAGCAGATCACCTTGGTTAAGCAACACTCTACCCGGTCACTACTTGGACATTACCGTTACGACCGTTTAGTGGCATTTAGATCTGCTTCGGAAGGCACGTTAAGATGTTAGTCAATGGCTTTTTCCGTTGGAGGCCTTCGGGCGGCCTAAAAACTGCTACACCAGAACTGGCCACTACTCATACGAAGAAGAAGAACCACATCTACAGTCTACTGAGTGTCAATATCAATTACTCTCTCACTACACCACAATCGTTTTGCCGGTTACGTACTTTCCCATTGTGCCATCGAGGTGGTCAATAATTCAAATAGTTATTTCCAACAATACCAGTACCTACATTATATATTGTTTCTAATTGCGTTGAATTTACAAACTGGGTTGCATTATTACATACTTGAAGAATACAATAGGTCAGTACAACAATATTGAGTACACGGGACTTGCGTAATGCAAATATTACACATATGTTTCTAACTTCTTCGAAATTTTACGCACAGTCGTCGACAGAAACCTAATATGAACCTCCTATAATACAAAAATGACCCACACGTGTATCTCTATCTATTTCTTCATTTCAGATTTTATTCTCGATAAATCTCCTTGTAACAGTTCATTGTATTGCTTCCTAGCAAATGTCACTAGGTCTGCTGGCCTAGTCGATTATATTTTATCTATTTAGTTTTTTGAATAAGTTATGTATGTACCTACTGGGGTGTAAGGGGTACCAAACCCCATCTCGGGAACCCAAGCCATCTCACCTGCCCGTTGTGCACCCTGCTAAATAACAAAAGGGGCTCTGGCGGCCGGCTGATTGCGGCATAGCGCAGCCTAACACTGGCACAGGTAAATCCCTAAATCCCCTGGTCGCCGACGGGCAGCAGCGTCCGCGGTGCGAGAAGCTGTGCCCTGCGATCCCCAACCCATGCCCAGCGTGGGGATTATGGGCATATGCCCCTTCTTATAGGGGAGGGCTATGTCCAGCAGTGGACTGAATGGGCTGGTGTTGTATGTGTGTACTAGGTATTCTACTTTGTGTAGATAATTAGCTGTATTTGCTTAAAAATTTGTAAAATGCTGTGTCAACTTGGCATATAATCTTTATGTACCTAGTAGGTATCTAGGTATACCAGGTAGATACCTGGAATTCGTTTTTGTATAGGTAGGAACTGCTGGCGTTGCTTCATAATTAATATTCTAAATAAAAAAAATGTGTCACGGTGTTTGTGATAGCAATCCTCCGAAACGGCTCCACCGATTTCTATAATTTTTTTATGTAAGTATATTTGGTAGATATGATAATAATGCGTAAAGTATATTTCATACCGCTAGGTGATTAGGGTGTATATTGTATTTGTATTGGTATTTATTTATTTAACATTTCGTTATATTACCTACATAACATTGGCAAGTCAATTTGTACAGTATAAATTCTTACTATAATCTAATTATTTCTACGTATTCCTATCCAGTTTTTTAAATCATATTATGCAGTTATAGACCTGGAAGAACACATACTTTTTATCTGGGTACCAGTACCGGGTACCGGAAGCTAGTAAACCTATATTACCTAAGTATATAAAACAAATGTAAATATTTATCTGCGTGTTATTCTAATGTTGCCATCGACTGTATTATATTGCGTTCCCACATGTCAAGGCTGGTCTCTGCTATATTGTTGAATAATACTAGAACACAGCACAATGATACAAATTTATCTCTCCTATGTTTGTTAATTATACACACCAAAAACAGAGTAAATTACGTAGCACGCTGTGACTTCAGTATCTGAGGCACTATTGCTTCTGTTTTTCGCACTAAAATGAAATTACAAGACAGAAATTACATTTGTCATAGTGCAATGGTACTAGACAACGAATAAGCAATTTACTAACCAAGCCCATCAGGCTGAGCTCATCTGGACCCCGTTTTATTTGCAGAAAAGTATGGTGAATTTTACTTATACTATCTATACTTATACTAGGTATCTATTATACTTATACTTCTTTACGAAATCGTTCAAATGTTTATTTACCTACACTACACAATATCCATGCCCGGACCAAATCATTGGACATGCAAAGATAGAGCCAAAATGGGAAACGAACCATCATCCGATGCACGGAAACGTTCGGATCGAAATGCCACGAAACTATCCAAGTGGGCGGAGTGTTGCTTAATCAAGATGATCTGCTAAGAAGATCGAAGTAAGACAACACCACGAGCACTAAGAGGTGTACTAAGAAAGGTTTCCTGTAACTTAGCCCCTGAAGGGGTGAAACGGTGACATTACATTACAATTTATTACATTTTTATAACATGGAAAAACTTCTACGCGGACAAAATCGTGGAGCGCCCACTAGTCTATATTATTATCTCCCTATATATTTTTGCCTACAGATGAGTCAGTGCCGATCCGGGTCGACTTAAAACAACAAACCCACTTACTAAGTTTATATTCAGGTAAACATCAGTCAGCATGGCTGTAGGGTCTGCAATGTGTTGGCGAACACCTACAGACCTCGTCGGCCTGAATTGGCAGATTATAAGTACTTATTGATTAAAGTGCAAACCGTTCAAATAAACGAAAGTTAGAGGTAGTTTGATAATAAATAATGCCTATATTGTGCAATTAATAGGCACAGGCAAAATATAACTTAGGTAGGTATAGGTAATATCAATATTCTTCCTATTAAGGTATACGTATTTTAAGTACTTAAAGGAATTAAAGCACATCGCAGGGTTAACCAACTTCTGGGATAGTAGGGTCCAAAAAAAATCGAAGTAACCGTTAAATTAAGTAAATTGAAACATTTTTTATTATTTCTTGCTCTAGCGGCAATAGAAAAAGATCTATTTCTACAAATCTACACATTGTGAAAAATTTCAACTTTCTACCTTTACAGTCATTAACTGACTGCTGAAAGACGGACGGAGGCTTATGAATTATCCTGTTGGTCACCTTTCGGGTACAGAACCCTACAAAAAACTTCACATCAAGGTTAAATTCCTTCAAGAAAGTACGAAAGGCTCACGAACTTGGGTCAAAATGAAATGATAAATGAATGAAAAAAGTTTGGACAAAATACCTACCTACTTATAAATATTATATCCCTATCTACACTTCTACATCTACATCTACAAGGAAAAACAATTTGTATTTTTGTGTGTGTGTATGTTTGTAATGAATAAACTCAAAAACTACTGTGCCGATTTCAAAAATTCTTTCACCATTGGAAAGCTACATTCACCCTAAGTAACATAGGCTATATTAGGTAAAAATATAAACAAATATCATGTCCATCCGTGCGAAGCCGGGACGGGCTTACATAATTAACTGCAAAAAAAAGGATAAAATAAATTACTGTAACGAAACAGGTCTCAGGAGAGTGTTCCGTCGTTCACAAATATAAGCAAACTTATCTAAATAAACTCCAAACTAAATACTTTTTGATTAGATAAAAATTAATAAAGAAAAAGAGGAGAGTGACAGGAGAAGTCAGGGGAGAGGAAAAAGAAAATTACGGCAATTCATTGAGAGGATGTTTTTGAGGCTTTTCAGGGAATAATCAGCATGAAAACCATGGAATGTTCAATTCAAAAACAAGGAACGATGAGAGCTGATGTTCTCCATGTCAATTGGCGAGTGTACACAATGATAATGAGCGGAAAATCTAGTTATAGATATGTGTAATCGTGAGTACTAGAATGTGGGGTGCTGTTCCTCCTAAGGGATGGAAATGTAGGTGGGTTGAGCACAAATAGGTGCAGTAAGGGACCGTAGATAAAAGGCAGGTCCGGCGGGTTTAATTACTTTATTACAGAGACTAGATCTGCATTTCATACTGAGACAGAAGGTCCACTAGCGGGAGCCAGATAGAAAGAGTGTACAAGCTGCTGATGAGAGAGCAGCGGAGTCTCCATTAAACCAAGCACACAAAGTTACTATGTGAGATAAAATTATTATAATTGTTGAACTGCTACTGTTGGGTGAGTTGCCAATATTTACCTTTTACGTTGTATGATACTATATAACTCTGATCCACAATCTAGCAATGATTATGGAACTAAATAAAAGTAAACCTTATCTCATATTATGGAGATTAGTGTAAGTTTGTTTGTTTGTTATGTTTTCACACTATGAATATTCAACCAATTATCATAGCATTTACATTGTCCGAGAAACGAAAGACATGAAGTACCTACTTTGATCCAGAGGAGGATTATTGTTCCTACGGGATAACAATATACCTTTCTACAGTGAGACAGCGGGCAAAAGCTAGTTATGTAAAATATAAATTCAATATAAGATACCCCTTCTTAACCGTGATACGGTTGTCCAAAGTAATGATTCTTCGGGAAGAATGAGCTGTTCAGTTCTATGATTCTTTATAAAATTGTCTAAGAAATGAGATTCTTTATATTCACATTAAATATTGTACCTAAGAGGTAACTGCTGATATATTTGATTAAGCTACTGAAGCTATTGAACCTACTATGACTAGCATGAGCAGTCTATATCGTCATAATAAATCCTCACTAAGAAGAAAGAGGTATTTACAGCCAAAAATATGAGGCTTACTCTACAAAGACAAGCAAATGCAGTTCTTTTAGACAATCCTACGGGACTCTTGATGAAATATATCATTGAAACATTCTATTATTTAGCAAAGCTAACATTTTAAGAATTGAATTTCTTGGATATTTTGTATTGTATCAGCAGACAAATAGCTGCTTCATTTTACCTGAAATAAAGGTTTTTATTAACCATTTAGTGATTTGATGCATTTTGCTGCAGATCACTCCTTACTTCTTTGCATAGCAAAAGACTTACCATGATATAAACAATAGCCAGTAATGAGACATGCTCCCAATTCCAAAATGAAACTATGGTGGGGGGCTGTCCAGTCTGGTGACGAGGCCCACAGAATGCGCGGGGCGGAGCGCTTCCTTTGCCATTTAGATTCAGTATGAGAGAGATAAAACTATTCATGACCACATGCCGGTCAACAGAGTCAGAATGAAAGAGATTTATCTATCGGAGAAGAATAGGTTTCACTGGTTGTTGCGTAGGTAGAGCTCCAATCCTATGCCTGATGTAGAGTCGAAATGAAAGAAATAATTCTACTCACAAGTCGATAAAAACTAAAGCTAGACTGTGGGAAGAATATAATAAACTCTTTGTCAATCTTTATTACAAACTAAAAACATTAAAGTAAGTACATTATTCATATTCTTTAGGATATCTAATACTTTATTCCCTATAAACCAAAGCTTCTTTACATATTCTAATCAGCGTTATTCTTCTCTATCAAAACTAGGTGTTAGAATGACCTAGGATTAGTAATCTATTAGGAAAGCTAGAATAAATATCGTTTCAAATGTATTGAAAGATCCATTGAGTTGCTACGTCCATTTCATAGAGTTCTAACTACTAAACTAGACGATTCACGTGGCCATAACAAATTAGTATACTTAGGACATAGGTTTTTATTAAGTTAGGTAGGCTTTATAATTATTAGGATAGTATAGGGGGGGGGGGGGGGGGGGGGTTTACATTACCTACTAAGAAAAAGGGCTAAATTAAATTTGGATTGATAAATGATACCGCCCACAACCTTGGTTGCGTGTTTGTACGTAAAATGACACAAACATGGTTATTTTACGTTTGGTATTGGGTACTTTTTTTCGCTGTTTCTCGAAAGTTTTCGGTATTGTTTTTCTCTGTTTCTCAACCGTTTTTTTGTGTTTTATTAGATAAGATATAGATTTATTATACTTATTTTTATGAGTTTAGAAAATTAAAAAATATTATTATAATATACCTATAGGTAGACAGTCTTCGCTGGTCTTTCGTTAACGCCTAAAATACCTGTGGATACGTGATTCATAGAATATGCTATACCAGGTGCCAGATTACAAATACACTGATGCGAAACCAGACTACTCTACCATAAACTCAGAGCGATAATTTATTGCACGGATTTTGATCTTTCTGGATATATCCAACGACGATTAGTTGCCGCCTGCGACTTTCCTTGCGTGAAAAAGTTATCTGATTTTCACCCAATCATTGTAATTGTTCGTTTTGGCATACCTACATAAAGCTTCAAATTATCTAAACGTATAGATAACAAAATATTGAACCTAGTTATTTACCATTGGTTTTTTTATGGTTCCTATTTGAAAGTGGTACGCACCCACCTGATGGCACCCACCATGCTTTGTGATAAGTAATGGTTACCATTTAACGGTAACCATTACTTATCACAAAGCATAGCATCGTAGTTTTAGAAAGTGCTCTACGATGTGCACCCTGCGTCCATCAACTTGAGGCAAGCAAGATGATAAGCCTCGTGTGCCTGTCATTTCATCGGCACCCAGACTCTTCTAACCAAAATTATTTCATCAAAAACTAATTTTGCTTTTTTATATTAACCTCATACACAAGAACACCTATGTTACCAACACGGTACCTACAGGTATACCTAGTATTCTGTGTTTATGATTAGCCTCTGTATTTTGGAATACTTACATTTAATGAGTCACTTGTAAAGGGCCCTTACTGAAAATCAGCGCAGCATCTGAGCTTTGTCTCACATGCTGCATATGCTGAGTGAGGGTCCTATTTCACCCACTGTTCAAGTGCATTACCTACTTATATATCTAGTTATTTGTATTTGTATTTGTTGTTTTGTTATTGTTAAGCAGGTACATTGTATAAAATTTCGGGTGAAATAAATATATTTTCTTTCTTTCTTTCTTTCTAATGATGGCTGCATGAACCAGGTATGAACTGCAAATAATCCAACATAATCCAGGAACTAGCGCTGTTCGCTAGTAAATAAGCTGCATAAATGCTCAAGCGCAGGATGTTTTGGCCTCAATGAGCTGGTTCGTGCATTTCTCCATAATTCTAGCTTTCCGGGCTATTTTGTTCCGATTGTTGTATAAACACTTCCTGGAGGTACAGTCAATATAAGTTACTCAGTTGGGCATTTTACGCATAGACGTATCGTATAAATGCGTTTTTATCATAAAATGTTGGCCAATGAAATGCGTTGGTAATAAGTAATAACACATTGTCAGTGGTAAAAATTTTACGAAACGCATGCATTTAAATTTAAATTTTAATGTTTTCTATACCATGGCTCGAGTGTGAAAAACATGCCTTACTACAAATATTGCGTTAACTTTATTTTTATATAGAGATTTTGAAGTCTTACAAAGTTCCCACTGCTGTTCCATTCGTCATCACTAATTTAAGAGTTGCGCTATTGTCGGCGTAACTGATGCAGCTCCTTCCATCTGCCTCTCTCTGAAGCAGCCTCGTTAGCTGTTCCTTTATTATACAAACATATAGTTAAAACAAATTTCGTAATAATGTTATGTTTTTCACACTTCTTCCTTCTTCGAATAAGCTACTGGTTAACTCTGGTGTCAATTTGGCTCCATTCAAGCTCAAATTTATGTACTAAGGCCAAGTAAAAAAAGAAATAAACTAAAAAAAACACTGCCCTTTTGCCTTATTTCCTTTCCTTAAAAGACAACTGATTCAAGAACTGAATTCAAACATAATCGTGACTCAAGCACAAGTTTTTGCCGATTGACAGATTGGTCCCTGAGCATGGTCATGAATATGGGCCTAAGACTTCCAAAGCATGTTATGAGTGGCTTCTTCATTTGTAATTTTTTTTTATTAAATATTTTAGGTCGAATTCAGATATTGAGCTAAATGATAAATAAAAACTTTTGATATTAGTTTGAAATAGGGACTATTATTATTGGTGTCTGTACTTGCTATTTGTGTCTAGTACTGTATTTTATTTTAATTTGAATGAACTTCTGAAAATGCCATAAATGTGTGTTTTTACTTTCCCTATTTGTTTAGATAGGTAAGGATATTATTCATGTCTGATAAGTGATAACAAAAATGTAGCATTATTAAAACTAGCATTTTCTACGTTTTTCAAGATTAATGTAAGTAAAACGAATTTTGAACTCATTGAATTTGAATTATTGTGAGATGGCTCAACAAAACACATAAATCAGTCTATTATTATCAGCTTTATCACAGTGCCATTATTAGCACCCACATTTTATGGCCATTGAGATAAACAAACGCGGGATACGGTTAAAACTTTCAATTTACGAGCGGTTAATATTTATAAATTGACGTAACGGCATCTCCCGTAAACTACGTAGGCGATAGTGGCGCCATCTTTTATTTAAAACGCGCGTGGGTGGGACCCTTCCTATTATTTCCAATACAAAGAATCATTTAGCAGAACATTATTCAAAACTCTTGGTCTTTTTCGTAGGAGTAAGAAAGAGCTTTTGATTGATGAGAAAACGAACGACTTTTGTGTGCAAGTTGAAGGTTTACTTAATAAGTAAGTAGATAGGTAGGTAATTGCCTACTTAAATAAACAATGAAATATTAACAAATAATGGGCATCAAGAAAAATACATATAAAATGTAATTGCTGCTAAGAAACCTTCGTGAAACAATAGGGCAATAAAAATATAATATTCTTAATTATTTTTATCTCACCTGAACTATTTTGTGTGCCTATTGACTGGGAGCTCAAAATAGATAGCATAATGCCATAGTAAAGTAAAGGTAAAGTAAAAGGAAAAAAAGCATTTATTTGTGACGGTAACACTCAAGGGATACACATAAAATAGCAAGTATATTATACAAAGTTTAACAAGCTCGGAGCAAGAAGGTAAGTAGGTAACTTGAGACTTAGGCACACTAAAAAAGTTTTGTAGAACAACACATCAAGTCAAGTGGTCTACCTACACACACCAAAAATGACAATCATATATATAATACCAACCATAGTATTTTTCATATTAGAATAATAAATAAATAATAATGCTGTATACTTTCACACAGCATCATGTAGCCCCAAACGTGACATTAACATGGCTGATAAACTAATTAGGTATATAAATACATATTTTACATACAAAACACCCAGACCCGAGACAAATATCTGCAAATAATGCAACATTTATTCCGTGCGGAAATCGAACCCGCCACTTTCTCCTTCTGCTTCTCCACCTTCTGCACCATATGCGGACTTTCGCCCACTGCGCTACAGAGGCCGTCAATTAGGTATACATACAATACAATTTTATTGGCCTATGGATAAAAATACAGGAAGAAGTTGGAAAAGCTGATGCACAGTATTTTTATATTTAGGTACATCAAAATAACAATATGTTAGAAAGGTATGTGCTAGGTTAGTGTTCCAATAAAAAGCGGCGATGGGCTTGCAACCTGTCACGTGGAATGCTAGCTGCTTGCTAAAAGTGGGCATGTATCGAACGTCATGTTTGGACTTGCCTCTGACTACCCCCGTTACAGTATCCTCAATAGATTTGCGCACTGAGCAATATCTGAAGATATCCATAATGGGGGAAAAAGTCGTGAAGATGTTTGTTTTGTTTTGTTTTATGGCACCTTTAGACCACCAAGATTCTCAATATACGTGACCTAAACGCAAAACACATATCTACTGCTTTGTTATGTAGCGTATTATGTAAGTATACTTATACTATGGGGTCGATTCTGTTGTGCATTTTCCTAAACTAAACTTAATTTGACATTCCTAATTGTGATACTATCCCTTTCTTATAGGTGAAAATGACAAGGACAGCTATAACTGTCAAATTAAGTTAGGTTTAGGAAAGTGAACAACAGAATCGACACCTATGTATAACAGAAGATTTAAAAAATACGACATTAACTGGAATGTGTATGTGTATTTTTGTAGGGTTTTGACAACCGAGGAAAGTCTTCTTCTTCGTATGACCAACTCTGGTGTCAGAGTTTTTAGGCCGCCCGAAGGCCACCGCAATGGCTTGACGACTGAAAAGCCGGGACCAACATCTTAACGTGCCTTCCGAAGCACGGAAGCGCTCAAAATATAAATGTCACCAAACGGTCACCCATATAACTAATGACCAGGCAGAGTGTTGCTTAACCAAGGTGTTCTGCTTGAACACCAAAGTAAACCTAGCCACGAGCGCGAGGAAAGTAATTAGAAGTAGGCACTACCGACAGAAATGCAGAGGTCAATCAACAATTGTTGCGTTTGCGCATTGAGATACGATCTCAAGATGGCGGACAATGACGTATGGTAATTATTATTTCTTATAAATAATTATAATAAATTTGTTGCTTATTTGCTAATGAATTGCCAAGGTCTCCGAGATCTCCCGAGATGTTAAGGAATTGATGAAATAGTGTGGGAATCGCTTTATTTGTTTGGCGACTCTGAATCTATTGTTTGCCCTGTGGCAGTGGAGTCAATTGTGAACGCATAATTAGAGCTTGAAGGTTGAAATAATCTAAATTTTGGATCAATTGTAATCTAATAATTTCGGATTTACTATTAGGGAAATAATTGGTTCTGGTTCGCCCTGATTGCCTAAAATACAAAGTATGAAAGACAGATTTACTAAAGTACCTAAGTGCTATTATTTTATATGAATCTAAAAGCAGTAAATCCCAGCAATCCCCAACCCAAAGGTATAAGTTAGTAGCCGATTGCAGGCAGCAGCAGCAGGCGACGTATCGCCGCGACATGAATCCGAACTGCAGTCATAAATCCGAACCCGACTGCAGGCGGTAGTAGCAGACAGCGCCCTATACCAGTTGGTTATAGAAAAAAACGAGATAAAGTCTTAAAACTCACTATGTTCTGAACGTCAACTCATTCGGCTGATCTCTACTTTCTAATGTCCATAAGTCATAATAATAAATAAAAGATATATAATAATATAATACTAAACTTAATAAAAGTATTTTTTATTAGGGACTTAGCTTATCCGAATTATTGTAATGTGTAGTGTGGTGTTATTTATAGGTATTTATAATTATTGCATGCTGTAAGGCGGATTATGAAGGAACGTTATATCGTCTGTAACATCAATTTTTTTGTACCCATTATTGATTGATTGATTGATTCTGATATTGTGCATTTTGGCTAAGTTAGCCGAAAGAAAAATGATAAGTTAGCATTCGGAATCTTGCTTACCGAAAGAGAATTCCGACTTTGTTGTGAAGACATTTTGGATATTTTAGACTATCGGTATACTACTGTTATTCGTAACCTAGGTAGATACATTTACAATTTTAATAATCTAATTTTTTTGTAATATTTTATAGTTCTATGATATTATCGTAGACTGTTTCTTTAACAAAAAATGTAATATATAAAATATATAAAACTTGAACCTGACTGACTGGCAACACAGATCTACTCCTTTCTAATACCAATGGTATTCATATTGAAAAACGGGAATTTTCACGTACCGTTACATCGGTGAAGGCACCGACGGCGTTTCGACTCGTTAAGAGAGTCTACATCAGGGTGAGTGAACGCGACGCTCTCCCTCCGCGTCCCGTCTTGCAGCACTGCGTGCGGCAGCTCTTGCTGCTCGGCTCGACACGCCTGAGGCCGGGAGGGGAGGGCGCTTGTGTCCGGTTTAATGTCGGCGGCGCGGCGGGTAGCGTTGATCTGCTGTCTTCACTACTACTCTCGTCACCAATGGTATTTGTTTATTATCGTTATTAATTTTCTCTATTCCCAACGAATACCTGGGGTGGTAAGACGCCCCTATGTCGTGGTTAGGGCTTGCATTCGAATATTCGAATATTCGAATAATTCGAATATTATTTTTGTTCGAATATTCGAATACTGATATTTCAATATTCGAATTTTCGATTTAAATTAATAACACCGAAATCGGAACTCAGATGTGCATGAAAGGCCACTTAAGAGTTCGCGCGGTATATCCATACAAGACTATACAAGTTTACGTCGTCGTTCGGGTAAACAGCATGTCGAACGATCCGATCCAAACCCAATAACTTTTATCGGGTTCGGAACACGGTTCGGATACACTCGGAAGTGTCGCGTAGTGCATTCGCGTAGTTGACGAGACTATTCTGTCCATTCGTCTCTGTCGTTAACGTGAATGTATATTTTCATGATTTTGTTAAAATAACAACTAACCTAGATTTATAAGACTGTTTTTAGAGTGACATTACCGAGCCAGTCAAACGAACCCTTTGGTGCTGCTTTGTCCATCCGTCCGTCCTTGGCGTGGTTTACTTCGGTGTACTTAAGAGATCACCTTGGTTAAGCAACTCTCCGCGTGGTCATTACTTGGATGGATGACTGTTTAGTGACCTTTAGATTTGACCACTTCCGTGCTTCGGAAGGCACGGCCAAGATGCCAAGGCCAAGATGTTGGTCCCGGCTTTTCAGTCGTTAAGCCATGTCTGAGGCCTTCGAGTGGCCTAAAATCTCCGGCACTAGAGTTGGCTACTAGCTCATACGAAGAAGACAATTTTAATTTGTGGTTGATTGTGTAAATCACCAAAGTCTCGTTACGATGACATACCTTTTTGTAATTTTTTTTTTAATTAGTTCATGGAAAAAACGCGTTTAAGAATAAAATAAGTTGATATTTTAAACTTTTTCATGAAAATAATAAAATAAGATGTGATTTTAATAAAATCATAGTGTTTTTCTATTATTCGAATAATATTCGAATAATTCGAATAGTACCCAAAAAAAATTCGAATATTCGAATATGAATATTTTCGAATATTTGCAAGCCCTAGTCGTGGTCGACCTGACCGGTGCACGCACTGCGAAGATGAGAAATCCGAGCGACTGCAAAGTCGCAGCTCATGAAAGACGGCTCTTAAAGACTGTCAACGTGCGACGACGCTCTGGCGTCGCATGGTGAAGGTGAAGGCTACCACTCATAAACGAATCCCAAGAAATGTTAAATGGTATGAGTCAGTAACAAAAAACTGCCTAAACCAGAATTGACGGGTACCTATGTTCCAAGCATAGTGTACACTAAGAAAGGACTTCTTTAAATGCGGCCTCTGAAGATGTGTTGCGGGAAAAAACCCTGCACGTAGTCGAAGTCGCGGGGCGCGCACTAGTCTATGATAAAAACCGGAAGGTGATTAGCTAGAGTCATGGATATTATAACAAACTAGAAAATATAAGTGCGCATCCAATCAGACTTCAAAGTAAAAGTGGGTAAGTAATCTAACTATTTTGTCCTAGATTCTATGTCCCTGAAGTTTTCACACTTTCGCGTAATCAATCTCAAAGTTTCACGTAATTCGAGAATTAATACGATATCTCTGTAACTCGATTATTATTTGCTTGAGTGACGTTTTTAGGACAAATCTCAATACCTTTACGAATTTCGATAGGAAGTACCCACAAACTATAAGACTGTTCTAATACACATATTTTTTGTTGTTTTTTTATGCTCGCTTTAAAATATTTGAGTACCTCTTTTATATTTGGTATAGCATGGAATGAAAATACTATAATAAGCACTGAGCAGTTATAAAAATTAAATTGTAGTTTAAGTTCTCATTAAGTGAATTTGCGAGTGAAGTCAATCTATCGAGTCAGAAGCTTGTCATGACTTACATACCTATTGGTGATGAGCATCTTTGCCAATAAATGATCATACCTATGTTAAAAGTTTTGGTGTCAAAAAAAATTCATGGTTAAAGTCATGGTGGCAGAGAGTCGGTTATGGGAATAGAGGGGGTAAAGGGAAGGGCGTCCTCCAGCGAGGTGGGTCGGCGATATCAGTAAGACCGTGGGCGGCACCTGGCTCAGACTAAACTAGTAGACTACTCAGGAGCGTCGCATAATAAAAAAAGGCCTATGCCCAGCTGTGGTCTTAGGGCTCGCCTCTCCGTTTGTGGAAGGTTTTGCTATAATCACCACCATAAGTTGGTAATCGCAGTATCAGTGTTGTATACATTAGGGGGTGTACGGGGTTCCAACCCCTATCTTCGGGTTCTTCAACCCCACCTGCCCATGGTGCACCCTGCTAAACAACGAACGGGGCTCTGGCGACCGGCTGATTGCGGCATAGCACAGCCTACATCGGCACAGCTAAATCCCCTGGCCACCGACGGGCAGCAGCGTCGGTGGTGCGAGAAACTATGCCCTGCGATCCCCAACCCGCATGCCCAGCGTGGGGATTATGGGTATATCCCCATTTATTAGGGGAGGCCTATGTCCAGCAGTGGACTGATATAGGCTGGTGTGGTGTGGTGTGATACATTACACATTACATACATTCCCTTGTCCTTAGCAGTGATCATGCTGTGGTAGACATAACTAGGGACCTTCCTATCTTCGAAAAAACTAACCGTTACAATTTTTCGGATTGAACACGAATATATTTTGATATCTAAAGGAGAATGCCGTCTGTCTGATGTATGGCGCTTGGTACCAAGACTAAAGAGAGTGCGTCAAAAAAGAATCCAATAAGTTTTTAGTTGATTCTACTATCAAAATAATTGAAAATGAGGGTTATACCCATAGTAACACTTTACATCAATGTTTGTTGCCATAGTAACATATATATCATTGGTTGTTGCAGTCTAATGGCGGCGTGCGGCGGAAACCAAATCAACGAAATATTTTTTACTTGATTATTAATCCCGTCGGTGTGTAAAACTAAAGAAAATGTTAATGTCATTTATAAAATATAATTAATTTTATGGCATATGTTCGGTTTTGACGCAATTGGTACGGGTTCTCGGCATTCTCCTTTGGACAAAAATTCTGAATTCAATTGAAAAAAAAAGTCTTTATTGACAGCAAAAAAACATATTCTTATAAGTAAAAGCTTAACACGTAAATAATAAAGAAAATAATTGGTATAAATACATAAATACTTTAATTAAATAAATAACGGATGTGGTAAAATAGACTTTTAGTAGGTATGTATGCATGTAGCTTTTTACAAAATGCGAGAAAGATATTAATAAAATCTCTCGGTGGATTCTTTGATTTTAGACAGATCCTGGCCAATATGTTGGAATTGGCATTGAAAGCGTTTATATTAGATTCAAAGTAATGTAACTCCTCAAAACACTTTTGGACTTTTGAGGGAGATAATAATAAGGCAGTAATACAGACAATCCTGGTTTAATGATATAAACAAAAAGCCAAGTAAGACACGGCTCGTCACGGTGGAGTGATCCACTCCTTGTTCACGCAATCTGCACACTGTAACAACATGGTGGTAACTTCAGGCTCATAATTTACCTTTTTGATCTACGACTAGTTTATAAAAATTCTCTTTCACGGAGATCTCTACAAAAATACGTGCAACCAAATCGTTTCTGCGCAGGGTGTGACGCGGTTTTCTCCAAAAAGATTTATATTTTGATCCAACCTCTTTGTTGCAAATGGAAAAGAAATACCATGTATACCAAAAAGTTTGTGTTAGAAACTCATTGGCTGTGTATGATAAGAAAAAAATCCAACCTCTTTGGATTGTTTATCATTGGCTCACTGTGCCTGGATTCTTTAGTAGCACCTTAGCAGCTGCATATAAATAAATAAATAATAAATAACGCGGGACGTAATCACACAGCATCATGCAGCCCCAAACTAAGCAGAGCTTGTATTATGGGAACCACATGATTGATATACTACACATATAATTTTTTTTTTGTAAATACATACATATCATACATAGAAAACACCCAGACCCGAGACAAATATCTGCAGAACATGCAAACATTTGTCCCGCAGCGGGAATCGAACCCGCGACCTTCTGCGTCTCAGGCGGACCTTCGCCCACTGCGCCACAGAGGCCGTCGATATATATATAGAGATATATATGGCGAGATTATTTTGTAATTCGAGTTTTCAGTTCGAGTTCCGATGGTAGCACTAGGAACAGCCTCGTTTGTTTTTGTTACGAAATTGTAGTTCGTTTAACTGCGGAGCGGACGAAGTTCAAGGAGACTGTGACAGCAAAACAAATCTGATTTTATTTTTTAGACCGTCTTCAACTACAGGAGAGAACATAAAAAAAGTGTAATATTTATTTGGTTGGTTAGGTATTAGATTTTTCAAGTGAGGAATTAAAAAAAATAGTCTTGATTTACCTATATTCAAATGATGCCTTTACAGGTACAGTACAATCTATAGTTCATGTTTCATTGAATTTATTCGTATCTTTACAAATAACTACTCTGTGGGTCATTCTGTTGAGTGATTGGTAGAGGTGGTTGATCTTTCTTAGAGTACTGATAGACTTTGTTTGGGGCTATATGATGCTGTGTGATAGTCTCCAGCATTATTTATTATTTATAAAAAAAACACATCAGGATTGTATGTGACAGCAAATCGAAAACTTAACATGTTTGATACGCCTGCCCAAATGAGTCGGATATATCCATAACGTTCTTTAAATGCCATCAACACCTTCGCTACGTGTCTCATAATGCTCCCATGAGCGCTCAATTCCCATACGTTTATAGTTTACTTCCGCGGTTGAATTATTTATTAAAAGCCGATTCTGTTAGTTCGCCGGTCACGTTACTATGGTCATTTCCTTTTCCCAAAGCCTTACTGACTATTCCATCTTCTTGCCTTTTGTAGTAACTGTTAACGTTAGCTGTGGCAGTTTCTTACTAACTGTTGTATTGTCTGTGGCGTTGTTAATACTAACTATAAAGGTAATCTGTGAAGGCCAAAGACACGGGATGTGCCATCAATTACATCAATATACATCACACGGATAGGCTACGTATTCCAAAACAAAATAGAAATGAAGAAATTAACTGGCGGCAAACCTGTTGCTATCAATAAAATATGATGATATATTAGGATCAATTTAAGTAGATAATTTGTGTCAGTATGTACTTTGTTTTTAACTGGTACTGAGATAACTTGGACAGAGGTGTTGCGTAGAGACATGGTGGCATGCAATGTGTCCGATGCAGATGTCGAAGATACAGCGAAGTGGAAGAAAAGTTGAAAGAAGGCTGACCCCATCATCATCATCATCATCTTCGTCAGCCTATAGCAGTCCACTGCTGGACATAGGCCTCCCCTAATGAGCGCCATTGCGCCCTATCCTGAGCTCGATTCATCCAGCTTCTACCAGCAGCCTTTCGCAGATCGTCACTCCACCTGGCCGGAGGGCATCCTACACTACGTTTGCCGAGCCGCGGTCTCCACTCAAGAACTCGTTTACCCCAACGGTTATCGGTTCTTCAGCAGATATGGCCAGCCCATTGCCACTTCAGCTTGCTAATTCTCTGAGCTATGTCGACAACTTTAGTTCTATGTCGAATATACTCGTTACGGATTTTATCCTTCAGAGAAACTCCGAGCATAGCTCGTTCCATAGCTCGCTGAGCGACTTTAAACTGGTGAACTAGCCGTACTGTGAGTGTCCACGTTTCGGCTCCGTATGTCATGACGGGTAGGACGCACTGATTGAAAACTTTCGTCTTCAAACATTGTGGTATGGGTGACGAGAAAACTCGACGTAGTTTTCCAAATGCTGCCCAACCCAGCTGAATCCTCCTCTTGGCTTCCTTCTCGAAGTTGTTTCTACCCAACTGCAATATCCGCCCGAGGTATGTATACTCCGAAACAACTTCAAGAGCCCATCATCATGTGGGATTTATAGCCAGGAAGAGAGAGAGAGAAATTGGTACCTACTTTGTTTATTGTTAGTGTCCTACAGGCCAACATTAACATCTTAGTACTTAACTAAGATGTTGTTTCTCTATAGACGCATTTTCAGGTCTTAATTAAGTTCTTGATCATGATAGTGATATATGAGCTTAAATAATACATGAGTACCAGATGGTACTAGGCAGAGATCTACCTCATGTAGGTAATGGTCACGGGCCACAGCGCAAATACAATGAGACGGGCCGAGCGGAGCGGCGCACGCGCATCTAATTGAAATAATGGCGACTTCGACTGTTTTGCTTAATCTTAGACTGATTTTTTGCGATTAAATTAAGGCACAGGTTTCTTAAAATACAGGAAACTGGAGTTTAAAAATAATCTTTCAGGTAGGTGATGTTTGTAGCTATTGTTGAGCAAAAAATGTAATTTTTACAAAATAAGCAACAAACTTCAAATATGTATTAAATTCAAACAATATAGTTTTGAGAATAATGGGCTGAAAGGCAAATAACATCAAACTAAATTAAATCGAAATCAATAATAAGTACTTAAAAAAATGTTCCAGTTCCATTACCTAATCTTCAGTAATATTTATAATGATATCTCAAGATTAAGGAGTCCACATGTGATACTACCACACTGTACTGTGTTAATTCTGTTAATAATCATGTGATGACAATAAATATATTGAGTATTAAAAAAAATAACTGAATCGTAATCGTAACTCGTAGCTCTTCTTTGAATATTATCATAAATACAATATAAACAAAATCAAAATACTGTCTCATGATATTTTGTACCTGCGTAGAGATTTGGTTTGTAATCATTTTCAGCTATGTAATACATAGTATCTATGTACATAATGTGCGTCGTAATAATATTATTTTACGTCATTACGAAGGCAGAATACATTGTTTTGTCTAGTTAGTACTGTATAATGGTATTAATGTGACCAGCACCGTGACCGAACTTCAAGGATGCTCACTTATAATAGGTGCGCTTTAGGGTTCAATGTTAGTAATACGAACAAATGTAAACTGACAAATATAGGAATGAATTGTATGCTTGTGAGGTGTCAATAGTTATGTAAAACGAACAAATGAGAACTTGTAAATATTATAGGAAGTATGAATACTTGTGAAGTTCTTATTAAATAGAAAGCGCACAAGACATACAAACCTTGTTGCTGTTTCTAAGTCTGCTACAAATTACAGCCATAATTCACTTGTCCATCGGTTACAAAGGAACTACAATAGAATATTCAGTGGCATTGATATTTTCAACTCTAGTAAATATTGTTTTAAACGGGAGGTTTCCCAAATACTACACACACGTGATAGTATTGTGTGTTAGTATGTATGCAGGTTATATAATTGAGACCTTACCTTACTATAGTCTATACCTAATTAGTAACTGTTGTTCATAGGATATGTAAATTCCATAATGGTATTTGTATAGTTTATACCTGCTTAGTGACTGTTGTTCTTAGTTTATAGGATACACTTATAAAATGTAAATCCCTTATTGGCTGTAAGTCTTATACCAGTTATATATAAGTTTTGTATGTGCTGTACTTAAGAGCTGTGGATTTTGTTAATTAAATAAAATAAAATAAAATATAGTGTATTTAGTTATTGAAGTGAGAGCTAAATAAATAAAATATACACACTTCATACGTACCTAGTCAAAATTCAATATCTCTTTAATAATATACAAGGACTGAACTGTCATCATCATCATCAAGGACTACTTTGAATCATATAAATATTGATTTCCTAAAAATATATAAATGTACGTAGGTTAGTAACTATTGGTAATACCAACATAGTACTAATTTATCACAAGTAAATAATAAGGATTGAAATAGTATACATAAGTAGGTTTTTATGAACTCCAATCAAATGATGTACCTTCAAACATTTTATGCCAAGCTATAATAGCGCGCTGATATAATTTGTACGGGACCATCAGCCTGCAGGACTGATACCGCCTGTCGATTTTGTGATAAGTAAGGAAATAAATATCCCGGAAGCCAGCACTGATTTATTATTCATTGTTTTGCAATCTGCTTTTTATAAAGTACATTCTGAAAAAAAAAACATTTTCATTTGACTGAGGGCTTTTGAAGAAGAAGTCAAATATATCGGGATATTATAAAATTCATAATATTCGCAGACGGCGCGTAACGGCAGTTGGTGAAACACATCAGCATCATCATCATCATCATCAGCCTATAACAGTCAACTACTGGACATAATCCTTGAGCTCCATGAAACACAACGACATACAAAAAATGGACAGATATATTAAAATAACTTTAATTGTAAATTAAAATTAATAACAATTTACTAAATCATTAACTACATTTAAGATAAAAAAAGTTTAACCGAACATAATATTCTTAGATAATAATGCTTCAAAACAACAGATTCAAGATGAATGCCAGATTAATCCAGAACAGCAATAGCACAGCAGGTCTTTAATAACATAAAGCATATTTTCACATTCATAATTAAGATATTCTACAAGGCAAAATATTTAGTACAAATTCCGCTAACTTTCTCTGACAAGTTCCACAAAATGTATACGCGTGCACCGCCCTCCCGCCCGCAGATTCACATGCAAATCAGAGAAAGAACAAGCAAACATGCAATCATTAATAAATGCAACCGTCTACTTACTCTTCCATCAAATAAAAACAACACGTTATCCTGTAATTAGCTTGGAGAAACGACACACACATAAATACACAGGAAAAAACTCAACAGAAATTCGACAATGTTTCGCCTTCCCCATAAGGCGTTGTTGTTTTTGGCGACGTCGACGTTTGTGGACAGCGAGTCGATCATTCCTGAGGATGCCTTATGGGGAAGGCGAAACATTGTCGAATTTCTGTTGAGTTTTTTCTTGTGTATTTATGTGTGTTCATCAAACATACGTTTAGAGCATTGCGTGCAGTTGAGGATGAGACGTGGATATAATGCCTCAGAGACAAGGACATTTTGGATGTATTTGATATATAATGCTGCAGGAAATGGAAAGGATAAGTTGGACAGAAGGTTATAAATACTAACAGAGAAGTTTTGATTATAGTTAACGAGGAACTAGCTATAATGAAGTATAGAAAACAGATGAGAGAAGATGTTTGGGCACCTTAATATGACTTAATATGTTTAATAGGCATCATCAATCATCACATCATACAGGGAAAAGTAGAATTAGTGGGAGGCAGAGGTTATCTACATTAAGAAGATATTGGGTTTTTCTTTGACGAGACGAAAAATGTAAAATTTAATTATTTTTTATTGAATGCATACGCCAAAGTGGGTTCGCCAACTCGTCATAATTCTCTCGACTTTTTGATCAATTATTCTATTTTTGATGTGAATTGAGATAATTAGGATGTTTTGTGGCATTCAATTACAAAGGTCTAATCGGTTAATTGTTTAATGCCTACCAACCGTGCCACAGCGAATTTGTTCATGAAATTAAGCTGTTTTGTTTTCATAGAGAAACCATAATTTTCGGACAATGTGTAAAGGATAGAGGAGTTGTGTAAAGGAAATGAAGAAATGGCTAGTCTTAGAGCTACCATTAAAGTAGAGTATGAAGCATAGTTTTCCAGACAATGTAGCGTGAATTTTAATTGGTTGTCTAGGCAATTTTGAAAACCAGTAGGTGTATTATTAGTTATTACTTATTAACCGCCTTGCGCTACTAGTCGTCACTTTTGGGTTGTTATGTGAGTAATTGTTTAATTTTCTTGATTTTTCCACTGGCCAATAACTTTGTCCTTGGTTTTTGCGAGTAAGTCACCGTTCGTGCTCGGCGTGGCTCGGAGCGTGACCGCTGACTCACGCGCTTGCGCATCTCGGTAGTCGGTAGCAGCTGCTGGTTATGGCTGGCACTTAGCTACAAAGTGTAGGGTACAATGCGCACGCGACGCTGATAGAGTTCCACTGCGTGATTGAATTTAATTTCCATTCTGATGCGGTGCCTTCAGTTTGATGTATACTAGAATGACTAGTGTTAAGCCACACATCAGCCAGTACATCTATATAATTTTACTGGCACCGTCATTCGTTACTCTCTATTCAAATAGTATGATATTAATTAGGCTTTCCTGGAAAGCTCTTCTAAAAGAGCCCTACAGCGACATGTAATTTTTACCTTTACCTTGATTGGATTTAGTAAATCATTGTTCTGTTTTGATTTTAATTTGACCCTAGAAAATTAAAGGTTTACTTTTAAATCATGCATAAAAATAAATAAAATGAATACTAAAAGTATATCAGATAAGGTACTTCTTTGTTGGGAACTTGCTTCAGGCAGATCATTCTAGCAAAAAGGATTTCCTAATAGATTTATAATTTAATTGATTGTTAATCATGGAGTATTGAATAAATGCTAAAAGCAAAACAAATAAAATAAATTATAAAATAAATAGGATAGCCTTACCTACAAGGTTGTTATGAACAGGCACAGCCTAGATCATTCTAACAAAATGGTTTTCCTACAAGTTTAATGACAGCTCCCAACGTAGCGGCGCATCCGCCGTATCGTCGCATGCTTCAGTGGCGTCCTCTTCAGTCAATCATCCCTTCAATTTGAATCCTAACTGCTTTGTTTTAAGGACGGGAATGTCGTGTAATATGTGGTTGTAAGAGATCTATTGTTTGGTAATTGCTGGTACTCCAGGGTGGTCTGCTAAGTAGATGGATCAGTGCACCCGCATCACAGACAGAATCGTTTTACTGGTTTTTACCCTTGTTAGGGACGAAATTAGTGGAATTGTATATTTTTGTTGCCATTGCACAATGCCGGTATGTAGGGGAATCTGAAAATAAACAGCATTAAAATGATACTTTAAAATAGAGCTCAAGATAGGGCGCAATGGCGCTAATTAGGGGAGGACTATGTCTAGCAGTGGACTGCTATAGGCTGATGATGATGATGATAATGATGATGAAATAGTTGCTAGCTAATTATAGTACTAGTGGGGTGTACGGGGTTCCAACCCCCATCTTCGGAACCCAAGCCAACCTCACCTGCACGTGGTGCACCCTGCTAAACAACGAACGAGGCTCTGGCGGCAGCTGATTGCGGCATAGCGCAGCCTACATCGGCACAGCTAAATCCCCTGGCCACTGACGGGCAGCAGCGTCGGTGGTGCGAGAAGCTGTGCCCTGCGATCCCCAACCCGCATGCCCAGCGTGGGGATTACGGGCATATCCCCCTTTATTAGGGGAGGCCTATGTCCAGCAGTGGACTGATATAGGCTGGTGTGTGTGTGTGTGTGTGTGTGATAGTAGATAGATAGATAGATAACTCTTTATTGTACACCAGAAACAATTACAAGTATTTAAATTAACTAATTAAACTATAAAATTAATCCGCCGTTGTACAATGGGCGGCCTTATCGCTAAAAGCGATCTCTTCCAGGCAACCTTTGGATGGACTGGATTGTATAGAACGAGAGGGGAAGTGGTGTAACAATATTATATTAAAAATAACCAATAAATTAAATATGCACCTATGGATAAACACATACTATATATATGATATCAACTTTTTAAATATTAAAGATAATAATAAAATTTATACGTAAATAAACAACAAGATACATAAATAGATACTTTCAGCGCTTAAAATATAATCTTACTGCCTACTATATATACAAGGATAAAATTAAGTTTTATATGAGCGATCTTGCGAAATATAATTTGTAGACCTCATTTTTAAATATTGCTAGTGACTTAGCATGTCTCACAGGAACAGGCAGATCGTTCCATAATCGGACAGCAGACACAGTGAAAGATTTGCTGTAGAATCTACTTTTATGGGTTGGAGTTTTTAGTTGAAGAGTAGCGGACGAGCGCAGATTACGGGAATTCGACTGGTGTAGAAATTCAAAACTATCTTTAAGATAGGGAGGGGAGGTTGGAAAAAACAAAATTTTATAAAAAAGGGCAAGGATATGAGCATCACGGCGAAGTCGGATTGGGAGCCACTTGAGCTTAGTGCGAAACTTGAAAACATGATCATATTTGCGTAAGCCAAATATGAATCGTATACAAAGATTTTGGAGGCGCTCAAGCTGGTTGAGTTGTTCTTCTGAGAGATCTGGAAGGCTGACATCGGCATAGTCTAAAATAGGATGTAAAAGAGACTGTGCAAGCGTAACTTTTGTGGCAGTTGGAAGAAAATTACGTAGTCTTCTCATGGAAGCAGCTGAGGCAAACATCTTTCTTTTAAGCTCAGTCAGATGCACACCCCAAGACAACTCACTGTCCATAATGATCCCCAGGTTCTTCACGGTGGTGCTGAATGGGATAACTGTACCATTAAACGATATTTGAGGGAGGCAGGAGAAGTCCACCCTGGTTAGCATTCTGGAGCTACCAATCACGATAACTTGAGTCTTTGCAGGGTTTACTTCAAGACCATGACACTTGCTCCACGTAAATATTTCGTTCAGGTCACTGTTGATGGTAGCGATAGCATGGCAAAGGTTGTTTACGGGGACTTGGAAATAAATTTGGAGATCGTCAGCATACAGGTGGTAGGAAGAAGATAATTTATTGGATATGGAGTTAACGAAGACAGCAAAGAGAAGTGGGGATATAACGCCGCCCTGAGGTACGCCAGCACTAAGAGTACACCAAGATGAATAAGTGTCATCTACGCGGATACGTTGCCGACGTCCATACAGGTAACTATGAAACCAATCAATTACCGTTGGAGATATTTTAATAGAGCATAAAATTCCAAGTAAAATATCAAAATCGACATTATTAAACGCACTGCTAAAATCAAGTAGGGTCAACACAGTGACTAGTCCATTGTCCATACCTAACCGGATGTCGTCAGTGATCTTAATAAGAGCTGTAGCTGTACTATGGCCGGGACGAAAACCAGATTGAAAGGGATTTAAAAGGACATGTCTATTGAGGAAGGTATTAAGTTGGAGATGCACCAAGCGTTCTAGGACTTTAGAAAGGAAAGGAAGGATGGATATGGGACGGTACTCTGAAAAAGAGGAAGGATTATTCTTTTTGGGAAGAGGAATTACTTGGGCCTCTTTCCATGCCGAGGGAAAAGTGGAACTGGTGATGGAACTGTTCAGAAGATGACTTACGACGGGAATGATTTCATCCAGTATAGGCATGATCATATTCCGACTAATGCCGTCGCTACCGACTGCATTGGACTTAATGGATTTTATGCTTTTCTTAACATCACAATCGGAGAATTGAGATAAAATAAACTGAGGAAAGCCAGGGGTTGGAATTTCGGAAAGATCATTTAGAGTTTTAGCTTTGATAGAAGCGTCAAGAGTAGAAGAAGTAAAATGTTTATTTAATGAATCAATGTTAAGATTATCAGGAATACTTGTCTGTCTAGACTTTCCAATCCCCAATGACTTTAAGAATTTCCAAATTTTGGATGGATCATTGTTCTCAACTGAACTATGAATGTGTCGGCGCTGCGCATCCCTACACGCCCTGTTGCAATTATTACGACGACTCAAATATTTTTGTTTGTTTTCCTCCGTAGGTTTACATTTATATTTATGCTTAGCAACGTTTTTTCGTTGCATAAGGACCTTGAGTTCGTCAGTTAGCCAAGGAGCTGGAAGATGTTTGATTTTTATCGCACGTAAAGGAGCATGTTTATCGTAGAGAGAAGTTAACATCAAATTAAAGGCGCGAACCTTCTCATCGATGGAAGTGGCATCAAAAACGTTGAACCACTCTGCATCCTGAGCATCCTGACAAAGATTATCCAGATTTATGCCTGAAAAGTTACGCTGCAGGATAATTTGAGGTTTCTGTTTAGGCGGACGGATTTTATATGATAGAAAGACAAGGTCATGATAAGAAAAGGGGGCTGAGCACTGTCCATGTTTAGCAACGTTATTTGGAGATGAAACAATAATTAAATCAAGAAGCGAAGGGATACAATTTGGAAAATGATGGGTAGCGCCAAGAGGAAGAATAGATAAGTTGCTTGCTTTTATAAGGTTTTCAAAAGCAGAAGTACGATTATCCCGTTTAAGGAGACATGTATTAAAATCACCCATAATTATAGAGTGACAATAGGAGGGTATAAGGTCTTCCAGAAGTTTCTCAAAAGAAGAAAAGAAATTAATACGAGAGGAATGCATGTAGTAGACACCGAGTAATAGTTTGGTATGGGAAAGAAGTAATTCAACGAAAAGATGTTCTCCCGCACAGGGTAGTTGAGGCTGAGGGGAAACGTTGACTATAGAGAAAGGGATATGTGAACGTAAATAAATAGCAACGCCTCCGCCTCCTCTCTCTGAACGGTCGTTTCGTATTAAACGAAAACCAGGTAAAGGGTAAGATGTTGACGGGAGACATGGCTTTAGCCAAGACTCGGAGACCAATACAGCATGAATGTTTTTATTATCTAATGAAGCTAGCATGTCGGAATAATGAGCTGGAATGCTCTGCGCGTTAATGTGTACTACATTAAAATTTTTCACAACATCTGATAAATGGGCTTCTATGGACTGTGATAGACTAGGGATACTGCAGAAACTCTCGTCACTGCACATATCATGATCAGAGAAGAAAAGGTCGTCGTCATTATCGCTTTCGTGGTTAGATAAAGGCATGTTGATATAGTACCAATAGTATAAGGTAGATAGGTAAGTGTATATATATATATATAATGAATAATATAAAAATACAATTAAAAATAACTAACAAAACAAAATTAAGTAGGTAGTATAAACTACTTAAATACTAAGGGTATATATAAAGGTAGCTAACAAAATAAATAAAATAATACACCGGTAATAAATATCCAAATATCCACCTGCCAGTTGTGCTTGTTTGTTGAGATCTGATAAAAATAATATACGAAACTAGACAAAAATAATAATAAAAAAGCCACTCACTACACATTTACATGTACATAACTAACTAATGCCAGATTACAAGTTACATATTTAGGGCCGATGGAATCATACAAAAATCCCATGTGTGAACGTGAAAAGTGACATTGACAATCAAGTTGATACTAGTACTACCGGAATCAAAATAAACTTTGCAACATAGCATTGAAAAGTAAAGTGAAATATTCAAAAAGTTTTTAAGAATTCGTATTATTCAAATATTGCTGTTTCACGTCTATGGATAAAACAAAAAGAAAATATAGGTAGTTGACGACAAAAGGCAATTTGTATTTTTTTTTGTTCGTTTACTTCATTGTCTTCGTAATTAGTTCATGTTCTATTTGCTTTATGTTAAAGCTATTTTCTACAGTCCGACACTATATTGGCATCATCAGCGACAAGATGACTTAGTAAATAGCAGTGATGCAATGCTTTGTAATAGGTAATGGTTACCACTTAACATCAGGTGGGCCATGTGCTTCTTCCATCTTCAAGTACCATAATAGTAGATTTTTTTACAAGGGACTAAACCATCCCATTATTTACGAGGTTGTTATACTCCCGAGCGTAGCGAGGGAGGATGACAAGACCGAGTTATAATGGGTGGGTTTGGCCCGAGTAAAACACTCTACTTTTCACTTCGATTGCGAGAAAATAAAACAATTCAAAATTAGACAATTTTCAGAAATTTTATTAAAAATTAATCAACCTTCATAAAACATCACCAAGACGGTTCTATTTTCAAAAAAAAAAGATTGACGGAGCACCAAGAAATCGAGTTGTTATGTAAGAGAACGAATGCTTTGTACGGGCTGAAGATTTTAGACAAAAATTAAAAAGAAAAAATACTTTTTAGCCCGAGGTATTAAACTCGAGTTTTAGGCCCGCTAAGCTACACTATTATGATACACTTTTTGAGCAAGAGAAGTGAAAAAACTATTATCGAGTATTTTGGATAACTGAGAAATATTTTTTATCACACAAATGAGTACATGTTCTCAAATTTGATCCCTGACTAGCTTCTGCCCGTGACTCTGTTTGCATAAAGTCGCAAAAGTATCCTACTTGTTATTCCTACTCCAGAACCAACATATTTGTAAAATAACAGCTCAATGCATTCAGCTGTTTTAATACAAAGGAGTAATAAACATTGATCGAAACACACTTTTGCGCTTATAATACTTGTGGCGGATTATCATGCTGCTTAACAAATCAGCGCTTTAGTCGACGACACAATTGCCGTGTCGGGCATTGGAAATACGCACTAGTCAGCTCCAGGCGTGCCGGTAGCGTCTAGTAGGAAATTTGTGGCAGTATGTAATCGCATTGTCTTGGCACGGCGAGGAAGTGACTCGTTATCTGTTTCATAGTTCATGTCGTTAGGATATACATAAATATCATCAATATCATCTGAAGTAGTCTTGTTGATAACAAAGATTAAACAGGGTAGTCTTAAACGGTACACTCGTTGATCGCGCTGTGGGGATTATGGGTCAATTTTTTCTCTCGTCTCTTAATTTTCACTAGTGGTCAGACCTGGAGAGTATATTATAAATTACCTCAATTCTATGTTTAAGACTGTTGTGCGTTATGTTAAGATACGGATAGATACATAATAGATATTTCTGAGAGAGATATAACTCATCAGCTTAGCATACCACTGCTGGATAGGCCTCCAATTATGAGCGCTATTGCGAACAAGATAGAACAAAGAGTTCTATATGCAATGTTTTAGATCAATCTGTTCAGAAGTTTTAGTATAAACAATCATCTTACATCTCATCCATATCCTTTTTATAAATTTTCACCTTTATATTAGAAGAATGTGAAAAGACAGACCCTACCATCAGATGGGAATAATAAAAGCCAAGGAGAGAACGAAAGACTTGAGTATAATCAAAGGCATCGATTGCATACTCTGGTCAATCAATGGAAGATATTTGTTCTGACGCAAACAGTAATCACAAGAATTACTGGATGATTCACGAAGAACTTAGTAAAGATTGTGTGAACAAACAAATGTAGCATAAATGCCATATTTATACCTTCCGTTGAGTCAATCGGCGTGATAACTAGACTAATAGACAATAATGTTCCACATGTGTTGACTCTTTCCTGTGGATAATGTCAAGTTATCATCATCATCATTTATGAGCTGTGCTCTTGTCGGCGCTCCTTCCACCTGCCTCTCTTCAAAGCAGCCTGCTTTACTTCCCTTTACGACATGACATCTACTTTCTCTTTAATGTTATATCCTTGGTCTTCCCCTATCTCTCTTTCCTTCTACTTTTCCCTCTATAATGTTACGTATAAAGCTGTCATATCTTATAATCTTTCCTCTTCTGTTTTATATAATTTTTAATATAATTCTCTCTTCGGCGACTCTACTCAAGACTTCTTTAATAGTAACTTTGTCTACCCAGCTTAATCTTTCCATTCTTCTCCAGCACCACATTTCAAATGCTTCCAAAGTCTCTGTCTCTCTGAGTCATTGTCCACGTCTCACACCTTTTGTACGAAAAGCTATGCTCGAAATGTATGTTTTAATAAATAATAAATGTCGATTACGACTGATATAATGGTATAGCTTTAGGGCAAGCTTACTGCAACCCTTTAGCTAAAACATGTCCCGAGCAACAGAATCCTACTATCCTATCCTACTATTTTACTTGCTACTTGCTATCCTACTTTATATCCTACTTCCTGCTTATATTATACACGTGAAAGTTTATGAGGATGTATGGATGTTTGTTACTCTTTCACGCAAAAACTTCTGGACGGATTTAGATGAAACTCGGAATATACTTAGCACATATGCTTTTTATCCGAGTACTATGCGAGAAAAGCCGCGGGCGGAAGCTAGCAAGCAATAATACCACTGTCCAAACTAGCAACGTTCGATACAATGGGTAAAAGATGCCGGATGGCACTGTATTAAAAATACCAGTTATGATAACAGTATAGGTGTAATGTGAACCAATTAGATAATCATACGAATGACAACATCACTATGTTTTACATGATACTTAGTACATTGTACTTAGTACCTAGGTACTTGAGAATTGAGTCATCTGGCCAACAAAAGTTGAAGCTGACAAAGAAATTTTTCGACCTATCATAGCGAGATTATTCAAGCGTTATTAGATTTTGATCAAATATGAACGTGCCGCGGTAGTCCCGGAAAAAATCTAGGCTCTATCTTAGGGCTCTAAACATGTTCTCCCGTGGAGGACATTACGAACCACGAGAAAGTTTTCTGGAAAATTGGGAGATCCCAAATCGGGAAAAGCTAATGGGTGAGCGGCGAAGGCAAGCATGCGTCACTTATCGTTACTTAATTTATTTCAGTAAATCTTTGCGGTTATTATTATAAACAGCTTTTGTTGATATTTCCTCACGAGATTATTGTAAGCGATTCTACAATAATTTACAACAGTCGCGTGCGCATGGTACTCGCGGCCGGCCCACGTGATTGGCCAACTACAACAATGCGCAACGAAATGTTATTGATAAGTTGTTACTCGAGGTATTGTAACCATTTCCTTCTTCGGTAGAAGGTATTTACGATCGAGTGGAGATTAGCTGTGGTTTGCGCAATAATGTTTGTCCTTGAATCTCGTTTGTCAAGTCACATCAATGGGGTGATCGGCTAACTCTGTTGCAAACAGAAGTGATTGACGCCGATCCTGTTTTTACAAACTTTGACATTTCATCCGTCGAAATACAATGAACGTCAATTTGACAAACAGTCACAGTTTGATAAAGCAGGATTGATCTCAATCACTTCTGTTTGCAACAGAGTTAGCCGATCACCCCGCTGAATATTTATTTTAAATGTCATATGTTTTTGTACTTGTCTACCTTGAGGTAGACAAAAGAAAATTGTTATCCCAGATGAAATTAATTTGAATAACGCACTCTAATTAGTAGTTTTGACCTCACAATCCCTTTGTCATGAATTCCTACCGCGTTTCGTCCTTTTATTTATTTAAATTTTTACATTGTCATTACAGTTTGACAACTAAGCGACAATAATATTTACTTGGTATATACCTACTTCATTTTTATTTGCCCAAACAACTAAGCTAGATATGTCCTACTTTTAGATAATAGAACAAAATATTTCCTATTCACGCAAATATTTATTTCCCCATAACTGCCTTTCGCAAACAACCTGTATCGTTGAAAGGGTTTCTTTAATCAAAAACTTCTTCCAAATCCAAAATCTTTGGATAGGCACGCGATATTTTTTCATTCACATTTCCTAATTTGTTGGCGATAGTGTTTATAGCTTTGTTAAACTAAAAATAATTGGAAACTGCCGTTTCATTCAAGATTGAGCGAAGTTAGTTAAAATTGTAGTTATGATTGTACTAACAGGCAATTTTCAATTCCATTCAGAAATCGTTGGTGAATGTGTAACGGCTTTCGCAAATATTTAAAGTTTAAAGTTTTCATCTTAAATCTTTAAAAAAAGTCCTTTGTATAAAACAAATAATTATATTGAACTGACTTCAAAAAAGGAGGAGGTTCTCAATTCGTCGGAATATTATTTTGAAGACTGCCTAAACCTGATACCAAATTATTTCAAACAATATTGCCATTTGCCATTGCCATTTGTGAGTAGCAAATTATTACAAAGAATTTTATAATTGCCCTGTTTTTCATTCAATGTTATCAATCTCTTGTTACAAAAAAATTAAGTATGCGCGAATTACCACGTGCTGAAAATGGTGAAGTAAAACATTGTGAGGAAATTCGTAACTTAATCTGCTCGTATGCGGAGAGGATGGTAAAGTGGCTGTGCAAGTATATTTCATCTTAAATCAACCAGGTATTTCAACATCATTGCAACATTGAGTAAAAGTAACCACCTATTTTTTTTCCGTTTTTGTTTCTTCTACATTTCTGGTGTAACATTTTCATTGCTTTTCTTCTCTGAAAATGTAAATGTTTCGTAAAGCCGGCGCGCACGCAGCCTCACACGCTGGTCTAAGGCATTTCGCGCCGAACCTCCGCGCGCGACGCCCGTGTCGCCCGCTCGAGTCTACCGCCGCGCTCGTTAGTGACTATCAACTCAACATCATTGTTGTCAGTTTATCAGTGCAATGTGTTATGGAGCTTTGTTTCTGTGAAAGCCCAAAGGGCAACTGTGTTGTTTCTTTTAACTGGATTTGAAAAGACACTTGGTAAGTTTTTCTTAAATATTTTTGTCCATCGTATTGTCTGTACTCTACCTGCTACTGAATAATATCTGAAGATGTAACAATGATATGCCCACGGCATATTATTGTTACTTGTATTCATCTTGATTACTTAAATCTTGTCTGAGATGGTTGCTTATCTCAGACATATATCTATTTATTATAACAAAGTAGGTACCTAAGTAAACTTACCTAACCTATCTAATAATATTGTGTTTTTTATGAAGATTAAAACTTCGTGCCACCTAAAACTAAAACTTTCTAAAGTAATCCGAAGTGGCAAGTCCCATATAAAATTACCAATTCTGATTTTTCGGCGGCTTCTTAAATTTTTCTAATTTTCTTTTTTTTTGTTAGCCATCCCAGGTTGACTAAACGAAAATAAATTCGAAACGATCAAGACTAACTCTCGGCAACGATGGCATTATTTTATGGTCGATACAATTTCAAACGATATTTCATCGAAGTGGTCCACAAATCGAATACCGCGAACCATAACTAGGTGTGAAAGACCTTTGTGGTTTAAGCAGGCTCTTTCAATTGAATGTTATTATAAAACATCGACGTTATGGGCCATTGTGATCCCCTGCCAGTGCCGATGCGTTCGGGGTTTACAGTTAGCCATAACTTAAGTAATATTCGCAGCAGTTTTTACCAGTAAAATTTTAACGACGTCTGGAGCTGTTGCTTCAAAATAAACAGTATAGTTCGGGATTATATTGTTGGTATTATGATTTATTTTTCAAAGCGTAAAAACTTTAGCGTTCATACATGTATATTTATTGTTTTCATGGTCTTTATTTTTTGTTAATTGTTTTTCATCTACAGAGTAACCGCTCACTGATTCGTTAGGTGCCATATTTATGACAATGTTTTTATCTAGTCAGGTATTTAGATGGTAACCTTAAGTCAATTCTTAGCAAATAAGTGCAGTTATAAATAACTTACTCGTATCATTTTAAAACACCTTTCGCAAATGTAGATCCGCAATCTAAAGTCTTGCTCTACTAAAGGGATATAGCGTAAGAAAATGATTCATCGCACACAGAACCTTAACAAATTTTGTATGAATCATTTAGGTAGTGTCATTTCACAATGTGTATATTTTCTAAGTACATTAGTACTAAAAAATACCAGTCTTGTAAGTATCTCAAATATCATATGATCCCTGATTTACAGTACTTACCAAAATTCAAGGGTTTTCATAAATTACACTAAGTATTAAAAGTAAAAAAAATACCCGTTCACTGTGAACGTAATATTGCAATCTGTGGATAGAATTTGTTTTAATTTCTTCTAAATGTTTTCCCTAATTATACAGCTCATCATCTGCTAAGCAGTCTTTTCAAAACTTTTGACACCTTAGGAGAAGGCCCTTTGTCGGCGGACCCCGGGCCTCTATTTACGGAGTCCTAATAAAATAAACCTGAGGTTGGGTGGTGAGAATACCAAGAATGAATGCATTACATTAGGCGCTTCGTCTGCTAAAGCATCACTCGTAAAACATCTACGACGATATGCAGAGTTATTCGGGCGCTGTACAGACTTTGCCTTTGAAAGCTCTAATTATGATGTAATGCTTTTTCCCAAAAAATGTTTACTTTTATCTGTTTTGTGCATACTAGTGCATTTAAGTACCGTAGGTTCATCAAAAGCCAACTATCGAGATGTGTATTGGTATTAATATCTTAGAGAGCCAAAATTATGTATTGATTATTTCACGAAATAATAATGTGTCCTTTTTCAAAAACAATAGGTATACCTATAATAACAAAGTCAGGAATAATTTGAACATCTTTTGAAGTAATTCAATTGTTATACCTTTATTGTACTTGAATTACTTCAACGTGGGGTACTTCACGTCTGGGGTATTGGCAGTCCTTACTACCAATACCTCAGACGTGCTACAGTCGATTATGGCATGAATAAGTTATCCCGCGAGTCTACAGCACGTAGGTTATTGTTTTATTGTCCCGCTAAAGCCTTTATAACCTGTTTGGTACCTTCTGTTTTCTCTGGAGCTCTGTTCTGTAGCTACTTACAATTCTTAGGAGTTAGAGAGACGACGCGTTTATATTTTTGATAAAAATTGTTAAGGGGCAGCTACATTAGGCTCCTTTCAGCGAAGATTTGCGCTGAGGAATAAAAAAAAGATTCCGACCAATTGATTACCTCCTCTTTTATCGAAGTCTGTTAAAAAGAGCAATAATGAATTTTCACTCACCTAACAGTGACACGCATTACACTACATCAAATGTTATTAGGTAGATTTTTTATGTATCTTTACCTAAACGATTTTACAATACCTACTAATGAAAAGACAAAATAATTGTTTGTAATTGTGTAAAATTAGTCAAATTATGATCAACCTATTTTCAGCAGTGGGCTTTGTTGTTGATGATAAAAAACAGTCAAAGTACCTAGACCAGGAAATGGAATGAAACACGGTCACCATCATAAATTTGTAGATATCTCTGTTCTAAATTCCTGGAATGAACAAGATTCAATGATTGCTAATTAAGCCATAAACATTAAACTTTAAGACACAATCATACTAAAGCGATTCCTGAACACATCTTTTACGTAAAACTATTTAGAATCAATCTAGTTACTGGAAGGTTAGTGTTCATTAAACAGACGGTGGGTCTGATTGAAATGATTGTGAAGCCTCTATACGAGTGTTCGTTGGCCGTTTTTAATATTGTTTAAGTTCCTATTAAAGTAGTTGACTAGGAGTTACAATAGGTCGGATGGTGCTCTAGTCAGTGAACAAAAAGAGCAAGCTGAACAGACACACTAGAATAGTACTGAATCACCTTAGAAGTAAAATGGCATTAATCCAGCGCAGTACAATTTTTTTATCTGATTCTGAATCTAGAATAGCATAATGGTTGACAGTGCAACGGTAGACGTAAGTAAATTTTCGGTTAAATTTTGTTTTCTTTTTAAAATAATCACTTTAAATAATGTTACACTGAAAAATTTTATAAATAATGACCCACTGAAAACAAGATCATAGATCCAACAATAATTATTGTAAATGTGAAAGTTTGTCCTTTATGCCAGAAAATTCTAGGAGCAGAATTTTAATAACTCTAAATAAGAATCGACATGAATGCAGCAGCAAATGACAATGCAACGTAGAGTACAACTACAACTCATAAATCTAATAATGTAAACTAGACTAATCGCTGCGGCCAGCAGTGTATCAAGCACTCGATAATAATGTAGACCTAATTCATTAATTAAAATTAAACGCGAACTGCAAACTGAGTATGAGGCTGACAAAATAACTATGCGTGCCATTGCTCTCGTAGGTCATACCATCAGTAGACGTTTAGTAATTATAAACAAATAGATAGAAAAAAATAAGAATGCGAGACATGTAATAAGATGTTATGTGGAAAAAAAGTATCAATAAACGATACAAGGCTTACTCTTCTTCTAATAGAGATTGGATCAACACCGCCCTGGATCGTGAAAAATGGAAGGGGGATAGGGAGGCATTTGCCCTAAAAGTAATAAAGATATCTACACAATAATTTGAACACACGTTATTGATAATTCCCGAGATATATATTACTACATTTGGCGTTTTCAAGTACTACCTATAAATAATTCATTATCATTAAACAAAGTATTGACCAGTAAAAACATTTCTGTTTATCCAGTTAAACTATTATTAAAGTCACGCAAAACTGATCGTGATGAATAACTAACACAATAGCAAGTACCTACTGCTTAATACATTTATTCAATCAATAATTGTTTTTACACTTGCTACAAATTATACAACCTTTGTTATTATCTATTCTTTTGAATAGATAAACTACGTAGACGATATTTGATCCTACAACAAAGATATCATTTCTGTATTGGCTTGCAGTAATTGTATCGGACTAAACTAACCTTTAGGTAACTTAAAAACGATTTCTTTTAAGCACTTCACTTAAACCTGGTTAAAATCTAGTCTTGCTTAATTTGGAGACACATCTATCCTCCATCGTAAATAGTGTATTGACTCTATTTAAATCCCGCATTGTGTCCGTTATGGTTAAAGCTCAATGTTTTGTTATTTTTATTTCTAAAATGAAAGGTGAAACTAATACATATCGTAACTAAATTCCTTTTACACACATCGGCTCAGGTTAGATAAAATTTTGTTGATTTGGTTGTTTAGACACGAATCTCAGTCCAAGTTTGCAGAGGATCAAATTCAAACAATATAATTTTATTTCTGTGAAGTCACGTTTTAGTATTTATCGTTTTTGTTTATTTAGCAAGCGGCCTTATAATTGTGTCTTCGCGCAAGGAGGAGTCTACACTATCAAAAAATAGCTCAGGTTGCGAATATTGTAGGTATATTTTGGAACAATAACATATTATTATACCTAGCCGTTTTCGTAGATTATTATAAGATCATCAATACCCTATCCCAAAACCATGAATGTCAAACGCTTGCTATGGTAGGAACCCTCGATTTTACCTTAAGGTTTGGAAAAAAAAAAATTGTTGACCAGAAAATTGACAGTTTTTGGAAATATTTTGCTTGGTCTACGACTAAGCCGCGATACAAATCAAATATGTCTTGCACCCTAGTGTGGACGAGGCGTAAGGTTTCTGCGATTTGCTCTAGAATATGTTGCATTTTTGCGTGGGAACCGGCCACAATACAAGTCGCTCTCACGCTCTCTGCTGTTTCTTGCGCCACCAGCTCTCATTGTCGTGCTCGAGCTGGTTTGGCTAATTGATCCCGGTTTTGTTTGACAGTTCGATTTTAGTTAGTGTATCTTTATATTCTCAGTTCACCGATAGATTGTTTATTTTACCAGAGTTGCTGAATTGTAAAAATTACATGTTCGAGACGAGAATTTAGAGAAAGGACAGCATTGTATTCCTGATGAGCCATATGATGTGAAATTGGGAACGGACATTTCTAGTAAGACTTCTGTTTGATGATGATTTTGTTTTAGATTTTCATCAATCAATGTCGCGTGTAAACATGGCTTCGTTGATTGATCAACATTGCAAAAAATACGATTTCCAAGTTGATTCAAAAAGTTAAACATGTATCAGTTATGGATGATTATGTACTAGGTGTAATAAAACTGCGTGCCTAATAAAAACTGCGTTCATAGTTTTAATAGTAGATTTTAGGAGTCTTCTTAATATTTTCCAAGATTCTTGCGGTTTACGATTAAATGAATGATTCACGCGTGACTCACCGGACTGCTTGATCGAAGCCGATTGTTTTCACCGATTTCTTAAGCCGGCCAGCTAACACAGTACGCCAATTATCCATGAAAAACATCTGGCAGGTGACAAGCGAAAGTCTTACGGAATCCTAACCACTATTTGTGGCCAAATCGCGTACTCAACACCTCACGCAATATGGCGTGCTTGTTAAGGAGGAGTCAGACTGAGCGAACACTTTAAGAGTAACATCGTATCATTTTCTTTTTTTGTTATTAATACTCAATACTCAATACTCAATCATTTATTGCGTTCCATAATGTAAATATACAGGTGTTAACAAATTTTCATTGCGATCATTACAGACCCTGTTGGGCACAACAATAGTAAATAGGAGAGAGGAGGACGTCATAGTTATAGTCACATGATAGTATTACATTTTATTAGACTATAGTTAACCAGAAATCTACTCTTCGTTGACAATTTAGCGGTTTTCTGGATTATATAAGCTCTCATGAACATGAAGTTAAAATTATGACAAAATATTGACCAAATGCTGATGCATTTTGCGTTTTCAAGTTCTTCCTATAAATAATTCATTATTATTAAACAAAGTATTGAAAAGTAAAAACATTTCTGTTTATCCAGCTAAACTATTATTAAAGTCACGCAAAACTGATCGTGATGAATAACTAACGCAATAACAAGTACCTACTGCTTTATACATTTATTAAATCAATCATTGTTTTTACATTTGCTACAAATTATACTACCTTTGTTATTATCTATTCTTTTCAATAGATAAACTACGTAGACGATATTCGATCCTACAACACAAATCTATAATTTCTGGATGAGCTTGCAGTAATCGTATCGGATTAAACTAAAACGAACCTCATTATTGACGGTAACATGACGTACCAAAAGATAAAGTTATTTCAGTTTACCATCGCAGTTTAAACTGTTATTAAGCAAATTATTCACAGCGATAAAATATTCCGGAATGGAAGCAATGCCGTCCGGCGTCCGCGCATCTTCGTTCAATGTCGCTGCTTCTGAATGTGTTAGAATTATGCACATTTGTGTAATATTTACATAATAATTGTTATGCACGTCGAACTTCGGTAAGCCACAAGGTCTCGGTACATTTTTATTGCACCATTTACATGTCTATATTCGACGCCTACATTATTTGATTTTATTTCAAGTAAGAATCGTCGTGTATCTTACATATTAGATTTTTATAGGTTAACTGTGTTTAAATCTATAGTTATCCGAAATTTAAGATTTAAATTTTCTACGATGTCATTGCAAAATTATACCTAATAACATGTTAATTTTCTACTTTGTCTTATAAGCCGTCTTTATATATCTGATGATTGTTTTCATTGAGAGCGACATTCCCCCGACCCACAGCTACGTGACTACGATCGGATATACCAAGTGCGTTTATTACTTCAATGACTTTGAACTTTTTTATAGCATTGCACGCGGCGCCATCCGAAATAGAAATTCCAATCTTTTGTTGCATGACATTCTTCTCCTGGACATTGCCCTTTAGAAATCTTCGAGGATAATCCATGGGAACTGCTGTGAATCACGTGATGATTCGAGGTCAGAGCATCAATTGTTGCGAAAGGTTAAAAAACCTTGGGAAATTTTCTTGCTGCAGTTTTAAGAAGCAACTCTAACTGTTCGGTTACACTGTTTGCCAATCATAATTGTCTCCCAACGACTTGGTCACGATAGGTTGAGAATTCTCTGTATTATGTCTTGGGCATTTCGTTGACAGAAAACATTATTTATAATCACTATACGGTCTTCAATATTCAATATTTTGTCCAGGCAACGTTACTGCGTCCTTGATAAGGTTTTTTCTAATATTTGCCTTCCTTGCTATCACACCAGCATCCGCCCGTTGTCAAGGCTAAACACACTAATGATAAGGCTCAGTTACAGTTTGCCTATTGCATAGATACGCTGCTCAAATTTACTCCAACTGGGCGAACTAGGTTAACCCTTTAAAATATTTGATCGTAACATGTTTGCTTGATAAGAGGAGCTATTGGAACTAACAGTCTTGTTTGTTTGGCTCGTTGTTTTAACTGCAAATGTCTCGCCACAGTCGCCAGTGTTTATAATACTTGATTAAATGGGTCTATATTTATTTTATCATGACCCTTTTGTTGAGACACTTAGGCCTGGATAAGCACTGGTTATAAATAGCTAAAGATATCATAATCTAAAGTCAGTCCTTGCGTTGGATGGCACGAGATGTTATTGGCAACTCAGTAGGTGTAATTTTTTTTTAGCCTATTCGAAGTAAGTATCAATTTATTAATTATTTGTCAACTATTCGGAGTACTTATCCTACTTTACTTAAGCACACGTCCTACTTTTTATTGTAATTTGTAAATCTTACGTGAGGACTAGTATTAGTAAGACTGCTTAAAAGTTGGAAGGCATTTGATGGCATCAGGCGCCGCGTTCATTTGTCTCAATTGGTCGCAGCTGCGCGACCCCTCGAGGATGTTACATCTTCCTCCAATTATGTTCCTCAATTTTGATTCTTTGCACCTCTTTAGATATATTAATAGGCACGAGTTACTTAAAGAAGTTACCACAATACTGGGCAAGTTTCTTGACATTCTGTTTAATTACGCATTGTCCTTATGGTATCTGAGAGCGAGAGCCAAAGGCACCGGATTCCGGTTACGTAGGTACTGACTTTCAATGCTATTACGCTTATAAATTCCATAATAATGTTTGTTCAGTATCGTGTAGTTTTTTTTTTTTATAAACAGTAGGTAATTCTTTGATTTAGAAGCAACTATTACACACGAGGGCTTGTTACTAATACTGTGTACTAAGTAAAAATATTGTTTTTGGCATAACATAACACATTATCTACCAATAAGCGTTACTCTGCGACCACATTACTTTTACATGATAAAGATAAACACAACAGAGTTTTAGCTCGACCTACATAAAAGCAGTACGCGAACCCTAGCTTATGAGGTTATAGGGTTAAACAACATAAAACTACAAAACAAAAAACGCATCTCTACCGAAGCTTATCGCCACGTTGTTGGTTGCTATCGGTTGACGCCCTGCGTGGCGCAACCAGTCACCGTAGTCATCATAACTGATTTATGGCATTGTTTTGTCAGTTTTAGTACATTTATACCTTTATCGGGGTGATAGTTTTTGTGGTTTCAGCCTGGCCCTGATTGATAAATAGCCTTCCAAACTTATTAAGTTAATGTTAAATTATATAGAGATACAGGTTGGGGTGCAAGGGGTTCCAAAATCCCATCTTTGGTACCAAAGCTAACCTCACCTACCCGTTTGCACCCTGTTGAGTACCGAACGGGCCGGATGATAGTAGCATTGTGCAGCCTAACACTGGCACAGCTAGGTCTATTCCTGGATACCGACGGGCAGCAGCGTCGGCGGTGCGAGAAGCTGTGCCCTGTTATCCACCACCCAGCGTGGGGATGATGGGCATATCCCCTTCTTATCAGGGGTCGTTTGGTGTTGTTGTTGTAAATAGAGCCAGAGAGACATCAATGTGTTAAGTTTTCTTAAATTCGCCAATCGACTTTTTGCTGGTTCTTGGAACCAAACCGACCAGACCAAACAATACCAAATAGAATTTGTCTACAAACCATTCTGCAAACACATTTTTAGTCTAAGCCTTAAATACTAAGTAGGAACACTGGATAAACCTCAGCTAAACAAATATAAATATTTGTTAGTAAGTACCTACTGATGCATTAGCTAACCGGAGGAATGTAGTGAAGTGGAACTACCAGTTAGCGAGTTAGGCCGATCCACCGAATATGATACCTGTTTTATGCTTTTACTGATACTGTCTACTGTTTTTTTTTTACTGATTTTGTCCATAGATAATTAATCTGTTATACTGATTTTTTTGTCGAGTTTTTGCTTATAATACACTCGAGAGCAATGAATCCGGGTCACTCAAAGAATCCAAAAAATCTCGGAAAGTAAGAATGCTAGGTTAATGCAATAAATTGTATTTAATAGACAATTTAATACTCCTTAAATGAAAGTATTAAAACTTCTTAGTTATTGTAAAGTTATATCATAAAAAAATCAAATTTGAAAAGGGAACACTGTCGAAGATGGAACTACGAAATTACAGGATTTGTTTTTGCTTTTGTTTGTAATCTGTCATTTATGTTGGTACATAAACCAGGTTGATAGTGCTCAATATTCATTATTCAAGCTGAAATCATGTCGCTTACACTTGAAGAATGTACCAAAATACTTACATTGGTGGAAACCGGCCGGAGTCAGCGCGATACAGCCAGGACTGTCGGTGTGTCGCTGTCAACAGTACAAAGAGTTCTCCGACGTTACGAAGAAACTGGTTCTAACCTACGCAGACCAGGAACGGGCAGAACTAGGTGTACCACAGCACGAGAAGACCGATACTTGGTGAACACCATGCTTCGAAATCGCTTTCTCACAGGAACTGAACTCACAAATCAGTTTCGACGCCTCGGAGGAAGTAACCCAAGTGCATGGACAGTAAGACGTCGGCTTGCTGAATCTAACTTAAAACCCCTTAGACCTGCAAACGGCCCTAAACTGGAGCGTGGCCATCGTATTTCAAGACTAAGATATGCCCAGAACCACGTAAATTGGAGTATTGAAGATTGGTCGAAAGTTATGTTCTCCGACGAATCAAAATTTATGCTCTAAAAGCACGATGGAAGACACAGAGTGTATAGAAGACCAGGGGAAAGATTCAAGCAAGCATGCATCGAAGAAAAAGTAGCCTACGGTGGTGGGTCTGTACTTGTGTGGGCCGGAATTTCCTCTGAAAGTCGCACAGAGCTGGTGATCATAGAAAACGGCTCTTTAACTAGCGTAAGATATGTGGAAGAAATCCTCAACGAACACGTTGGTCCATTTATGGTCAATTTGGGTGAGGATGCTATATTTATGCATGACAATGCCCGACCTCATACAGGTAGGATTGTGAATGACTACCTTCAAGAGATGAACATTACTTGTATGGAGTGGCCAGCGCGCAGCCCGGATATCAACCCGATCGAGCATGCTTGGGACGAGCTAGGGAGATGCGTAAAACAACGAAACCCTCCCCCCAATCACGCTTCCTGAGCTCAAAATTGCTCTCACAGAGGAATGGAAGAATATTCCCCAAAATCGTATAAGGAACTTGGTGTACAGCATGCCAAACCGCGTAAACGCAGTAATGGAAGCACGAGGAGGTAATACGAAGTATTGAAATTCAAGAAAATCGTCATAAAGTTCAAAAATTTCATGTTTCCTATTTTTGTTTTAAGGAGAGATCAGCAGTTTTTTTTCTTTATGTAATTTTGTGTAAATAAAATGTATGGTGACTCATATTTTTTTAACTTTCATTTAAGGAGTATTAAATTGTCTATTAAATACAATTTATTGCATTAACCTAGCATTCTTACTTTCCGAGATTTTTTGGATTCTTTGAGTGACCCGGATTCATTGCTCTCGAGTGTATTTTTTTAAAGTAGGTATGTGCAGTAAATATACATATTACATTGAAAATATCATAAGAGAGGAATTATATTAATTATTTTTTAGTAGTAGTAGAGTTCTTTGTGGAGGGCTCGTCCGGGGAAGTACTGCCACCATGCCTATTTCTGCCGTAAAGCAGCTGTGCAGTGTTTCGGTTTGAAGGGTGTGGGTGCCGGTGAAATTACAGGCTTAAAAGGTTTATCATCATCATGCCTCAAGTTGATGGACGCAGGGCGTTGCATCGTAGAGCACGTTCCAAAAAACGTGATCTATGATGCAATTTTGTGATAGGTAATGGTTACCACTCAACGTCAGGTGGGTCATGTGCTTGCTCCATCCTCAAGTATCATAAAAAAAAATATTTACGGCCAAAAAAGAAAAGTTTTTTGACATCGACAACATCACACTTTTTTATAACGCGAGTTGCTGCTATTCAGCCAGCTGCTCAGCAATCCCATGTTTATCTCAAACGGAGGTAATGGAGCGTCTTGTTCCACTTCTTAAATAGCCATTAATTGGTCGTTAATTGCTATTAATTGTCCGTTTATTGATCTGAATGAAGTGACAATTCGACCGATCGTTTCGCCGATAGTTCTGATACGTTTGTGACTTTCTTTCAATTGGTCTGACTTTCGATTTGATGGTTGTTGATATTAAATTGATTTGTCCACTGACTTTACACCTACCTACCTATGTAAATGATTGTAATATTTTAAGTAATGAATGCTCTCTATAGGTACAAAATAAACTTTTTTTACTATACCGATTTGTTACTATGTCATATCAATCCATGCAAAACCGCACAAACATAGGTCCTACGGGAGGTAAGGGAATTATATTAAAACATTCGTAAAATGTTACCACAAATTAGGGCTTACACAAAGAACAACGTGCGTAGAAAGTTAATCGCTAAAATTGCACCGTTTTCGGAAATTACAATGTTTTACATTTAAGTGTATGTAATTACAGTTATTTACGGAACTAATCGGTATTGTGTAAACATGAAACATGTTGGTAATAGTTTCATGTAATCTGCCCTAAGTTTCAACAGTCATTCACAGTAAAGAAAGTACCTTGTTACCTCAATGCGTGTGTAAACATGATTATCTTCCACGTAGAGTACCTAGTATGTATTTTGCCTTATGTATAATGAACTAGCATCGCGTGCCTTCTACCCGGATGATTTGCCAAGAATACTTCTTTGTTCTGTGTAAACACTACCTTACCTTAGCACATAGTGTTATTCTGGTCTAGAACTTCACCCATGCAAAGTTTCATTTCATTATGTTTAGTCTTGGTGTGTAGAGGAACCTAACAAATGAAATAAAATTTCAATGTATAAAATATTCGTTGCATTACCACTATTTGAGATAACTTGAATAAAAAACGTGTAAATTCATTTTTCGAATTTAATCATAAACAATCGAAAAATTTCCTCTTATTCCGATAAGGCTTGCAACTATTTCATATCTTTACCTAGTTTCCTATTTCTTTTGTCTGTGCCTTCTTTATTATAAAATCAGTACCTATCAACTTCACGAAATAACACCATAGTAGCGTAATGGCTGTGAAAGTGTCACAATCGAAATGATGTTTGATTTGGAATGTCAAAATTGATTGTTTAACTTTCAGCTTGTTGAACATGCGGGTCGGTGTTAAACTGTTTGTAAATTAATTTTATTTTTGTGTTTGCCTTATTTCATGTATGTAATCATAATGTTATATCATTATGCTTTCGAAGCATAAATAAAAAAAAACTACAAGTATAACTACTTTATGGCCTACTGCCAGTCCTTCTACTCGAGCAGCTTATGGCTGAACGACACCCAGCGGACTGTCAACTCTCTGCGTGTCCAGTATAATAACATCTTCAGGATGCTGATGCGGCTGCCTCGCTTTTGCAGCGCATCTGCGATGTCTGCGGAGGCGCGCACGGACGGCTTTCATGCCATTATTCGTAAAAAAGCTGCTTCCCTACTCCAGCGTGTGCGAGGCAGTAGCAACGGCATCCTGCGGATGATTGTTGCACGAGCTGATTGCCCGTTCCAAAATAAGTGGATGCGAGTCATGATGGGCTCCACTTAAATTGATTTTATTTTATCATTTATTTTTGTGTGTGTGTAATTTAGTATTTGTAATTATTTGAATGTTTAATTTTAATTTTATGGATTTTGCATCTGAAATAAATGAACAATAATAATAATAATAATAATAAAGGCAACTGGATCAAGGGTCAGATAAAGAAGGCGGCTCTCCTGGACTCGGCACGTATTGTGCGGAGGTTCCTCTCTCTGCAGCCCTAGCCACTGACCGTTTGAGCCCTGCCCCGCGGTCGGTGGTCTCCCGTTTTTATACATTTTTTACTATAATGTTTTTAATATTATTTATGTATAAAGTAGATAATATTAGGTTTATAGTAAAAAATGTTTTTTGACGAGTTTTAAAGTTTAATAAAGTGTCATAATAATAATAACTACTTATTAATGTGTCGAAGATATCAGAAAAACTGTGGGTGGCACCTGGCTTTGACTAGTGTAGGAAAGGCGCAGGATCGATGTGAGTGGCATAATCAAAGGAAAGCCTATGCCCAGCAGTGGGCTAAAGTTAGCTGAAATGATGATGGAGCAGTCGATAATGACACATGCATCTTTGTGTCCTATCCACTATGAATAATTGAACAAATTACTGCATATTCTTTTCTCGGATACGCACTTGGCTGCGTAATGTAATTCTTGTCACTTGGTAATTACGGATCCATAAATGGACGCGTTTGCATTTCTGTGCTGTGAATGTAGATGTCTCGGTGGGAAAGTTCTGGTGGCTTCACTTGGCAAAGCGTATTTGATATAGATTCATTTGGCTAAATATTTCACTTTAATGAATATATTACAAACACATACAATTAACTCAAACATGTCAATATTCGCGTGTTACTGAATGACCCAAAAGCAACAAAACATAAAATATTAAACACCTCCATACCATTGCCAGATTAGTCATATTAATATTAAGACTAATCTGAAAAGAGGTGCTTAATATTTTAGAGCAAACAAAACAATTAAAATCGAATTTACATGTTGTAACGTTCATAATTTTTGGGCAAATACTTACGCTACAGCAATCAACAAGTACCTAACGTTTGTACAACTTGTAGGATTTCTCAACAGATGAAATGACAGATTCTGCGGTTTAGGAAGAATTCAATTTGGAACCTCGTTGTGGTTTAGAGGCATTGGAGGAGCCGTGTCTCGTGGACTGTAAAATTGGTTACATGACCCATTTGCTCAACAACACTACTAAAAGATCATTATTTGGTTAGGCAATTTCAATATTATAAAAATATTTGAAACCTCAATAGAATCTCAATTAAAATTCAGATAGTTTCAGATTTCTTTGTTCTGAAAGATGTACACTCACTTTCTCTGAAAAATATTAGCGATAATCGTGTTCTTTTTAACATACAATGCTTTTATATTGTACCTTCTAAGAGTTATATTATTGAAACGTGGTAATATGCGAAATATTACGCAGTGGAAGGTCGCTTTAGGCATTCCTTACACGGAGCGTGGACGCTAGTATAATCGTCGTCAGCGACTGGCTCGTGTGTCGCATCCCAATTAATCTAAAGATTTCATGTCTAGTATTTTTTATATTGCATATTATTTTCTTAGGTAAAGAAGTTTTCTAATTTTGTTACAACTTTATAATTCAATACGGCGATATACTCACTCACGTGCTATAGTTTTATTGGGTAGTAAAGTGAGTAAAGCGTAAAATAATGTTTTATGCTTTTTTTTATCGGATATTGATAATAATTTTATTCATATAGCTTATTTGATGATAAATAAAAACAATACTAGGATAGGTTCCCGATCACTAATTAAATTATGTAGGTATGTATGATGATTCAATATAAACGGTTGGTAGATAAATTAAGCTTTTTGCCTCAATAATGTATATTGGAGTTATTTCTTGCAAACAATTTAATCATAACAAATAGTTTGAGTAGTATTTGCTTGCTTTCAAAAAATATTATATTTAATTAAGTTTCACCCTAATCAAATCTTAACACGTTCGAGGGCGGTACGTAATTGAACGTCAGACATTTTCAGTATGATATGACAGAACGTATAGTGTCGTTATGAAAAAACACTTTGTATTGGGCAGACCGTGTACACACGATGCTTCGTAATGTTAAATCCTATTAACTAACTCTAAGCGTCACATCATACAAAAATTTCAAATTCCTACAGTCGCATTGTGTACGTTAATATTCACTCCAATGAGTGGTGGTATCTCTGTGTAATGACCCACACACACAAATACACACCGTTATTACACGTCCTCAACTCATCGTCGCTCCATACATTCAGTGGAGTAGCGTCATGGGAGGTGAGAGCGCACGTCGGTTTTACCAAAGATGTGAATAATAGTCGATACCGTAAGTACCTACCTCCAAATATATTACCATAAAATAGTTACTGCGTTGCAAAGTTTAGCTGGGATATCTTGTTTATTGCTAAGGGATACTTGTAAAAAGGTATATAAGTATTTTATGTATTTATTATTATGTAGTCTATAGTTTAATTTTTATATTTTATGTAGTAGGTATAGAGTAGGTTCGATTCCCGCTACGGGACAAATGTTTGCATGTTTTGCAGATATTTGTCTCGGGTCTAGGTGTTTTCTATGTATAATATGCATTTATAAAAGAAAAATTACCTATATAAGTAATATTACTTATATAGGTAATTTTTCTGATATATATCAATCATGTGGTTCCCATAACACAAGCTCTGCTTAGTTTGAGGCTACAATGATGCTGTGTGATGGTCCAGCATTATTTATTTATTTAGTTAGGTATATGATATTATGATGTATGTTCTTGTATGTACTACGCCATCTTTTGTTTATTGTGATATCATGTCCATCCAAAGGTTGTCTGGAAGAGATCTATTTAAGCGATAAGACCGCCCATTTTACGTTTTTTAATTGTATTTTTTCCAGCAAACTGCTGAATTTTTCTGATATTCAATAAAGAATTTATCTAACTATCTTGTGTAATTTGTTGTTCTCTGTGTTTTAAATAGACAGACGTAAGAAAAATGACAGGAATCTTTTCGAAGACCTATCTGACTCCTCTCCGAAGGAGGATCCCTACCATGACGACGGAGAATATGGATCTGAGTCTGATCATGTTATAAAACGACCAACGTTAGTAGGCGTTGTGTAACTGATAAGCCTTTTCACCATAATTTTGTACGACAGAACGTTAATCACGATCGACGTCAAAAAACGTTGTGCCATTAATGCATTAAGATCTACGAATTATATGTGACAGAACGTCTTTGTACGTTCGACATTGTCATACGTTATTATACGTTGTGTCATATGAGGTATATATTTTTATGTTAAAATTGAAGAAACGTATTTACACGAGTGACGTTTGCAAACGTTACTGTCACAATACGCTGAAATATATGTAATAAGTATCGTGCTACGTATACAGACGTCGTCTGAAAATGTATGGAAGTTTTTAGTGTCATATTACAGACCACCGCGAATCGGGCACCGCGCTCGAACGTGATAACAAGGAAATGAAAAGTAGTAAGGTACCTACCTATTCAAACCGATATACCTACCACTTACATTTAAACGTAATCAAAAATTCTTGACCCGTTCTCACCGTGATTTGTATGAATCCGTGGCCGCTGATAGTTTTTGTACACATTATGATTTTGGCGCGATGACTTCCGGTACCGTCTACTGCTGGAATACACTAATCTGATAAAGTATAGAGTACAGTGTACTCTAACACCATTCCAAATTATATTAAAAGTATATAATCTCGTAATAAAAACCATATAAAGTTAAACAGTTGAATTTACCTTCCGAACGCAACATTTTATTGTTGAAAAATACAGCCATTGAGTGGTAGTAGGTTCATACTAATTTTATTTGAAAGCTTTGCACCATAAATGCTCTCATCAATAATTAAAAGTAAAGTTTCGTAAGTGCAATATACTTACAATATATAGCTTTTGTATACTTAGGTAATTTTAAAGTGCGTCACTGTTCATTGATTGTGTTTTGCTCATTTTATAACTTACAGTAGCACGCACCTTACAATTTCTTTGATCAAATCTAGACTTAGTCCATTTGGCAGGAACGTGTGTAGGGAGAATTTATTATTTATAAGATGTTTCTAAGCAATTGGCATGGTGCATATTGCATCAAGCTTAAAGTAGTTTGTAGTAGTTTAGTAGTAGCTTAGAGTTCTTTGTGGAGGGCTCGTCCGGGGAAGTACTGCCAATATACCAATTTATGCTGTGAAGCGTGTGCTGTGTTTCGGTTTGAAGGGTGTGGGTGCTGGTGAAATTATGGGCATATAAAATGCTTATCATCTTCATGCTTCAAGTTGATGGGCTTTACATCGTAGAGCACGTTTCAAAAACGTGATCTACTATGCAATGCTTTGTGATGTGTAATGGTTACCACTTAACATCAGGTGGGCCATGTGCTTGTTCCATCTATAAGTACCATATAAAAGCCTAAATATGGGGAGGGATTTAGGTCCCTGTGATAGAGTACGCACAACACCATCAATGATGCACTTGGTAAACTGTTTGTTGTTACGTGTGGCTGGCATCACATGCCTTCGATACGCGACACCATCCACCCTAACATCAGTGTGTATACGGCTTTACAGCTCACGTTGCAGACAATGACCCGTGATATTGTACCGCCTCTATTTTTAATCTGTGGTATCATCATTGGGTTACTTGTTTAGTCTGTGGTTTCGTTGAATTGATGGCTTTGTTTAGAAACTACCTACCTTGTAGTCATGAGGTTCCTTAGCCAAATCTTAACACTTAGCCTTTACAATACCCGATGAACCTACCTACTTAAGTATACACAATATAATCTCTTGTTCAGTACAAACATTTAATAGTTTAAATGGGTAGGGTACCTATTTCTTTTGCGGTGGGGGGTTTTTCTATGACTTACGTCGGTATGTAGTGTTAGATACAATTTTCCTTCACTTACCTGTATTGTTGGTATCATATTCGTGACTCACATATGCATACTAAGTTCAATATTATGCATAAATTATAATAGCAATGTTGCATGAGACCGGATTATCTGGAAGCCATCAAAAACATTGAGCAACATTTCTTAGCATTGCCACAGTCGGCCAAATAGACTTTTAAGATGTCAACGATGGATTCTCGGGAAAAATGTATGATTTAGAACATTAGGTTAATTTAAAACAGTTGGTGTAGCGTAGAATATAAAAAATGAAAATATTCTAGGAAATTTGTATGATGATTTATTCGTTTTGATGATTGATTTGATTAAAGGAGAAGAACTATTATGTACTAAAATATTCTGCGAGGATATAATTTTTAGATGTCTCGGGTTTTCAACATATCGTACTTTAATAATAAAGATGACTAATAATGGCCTTACTTATGAACATCTTTTAAAAGATGAACAATGCTTAGGCTATTGCAATCTCTTACAGTTGGATAATGACAAACAGTGACAGGGCTAACTTTGAGCATTGGTTGACTTTGTGTAGCATTCATAAGTAAGGGGGGGAGAGGAGGTTTATGAGCTTGGGATAAAAATTGGGATTGGGAATTGGGATAAAAACCAAATAAAATGTTTCCCACAATGCAATGGTACAATCTTCGTGTTGTCATGGAGCCAAACATAAATAGACTCACCGTCCCGGAAATGGAATTAAAAATTTCCCCATGACGAGTACAGTCGTCGTCAATGCATACAAATTGTATGAGATCGATGCGATTGACCCGAAACTTGCTGTCAAGGCTGCTAGCTATGCTAATCTGCTAATTTTAGCATTGTTGTGCATGACACGAGACCCGCACGCTATGGAGATCAATCCAGAAACGTTTTTATTTTCAGAAACTGATGTACTACATTTTTAAATTCAGTCAGAGTAACACCCAAATTGTTTTTCTATCATCAATTTCCTGTTATATTTTCATTAGCGTGCCTAAAACTTCGGCGTCTTAGTAATTTTTAAATGCTCTGATTTTATTAGCATGTCGCAAATATGATCTGTCTCTAGCAAAAAAGGCGTCATAAAATTTCGCAAATTTCTTTCTAATTAAATGTCAGAACCACTACGTACATAAAACGTATCAAATGTCAAGATTTCGTTGTGATAAAATTTACCAATTGAATTGATCTCCCCGCCATCGTCGATTGCTCAAACACCAACATTCCACATCCCATGACCATTTCCTCCATACCCAATTAATTTGGATGCAATTAATCAACGCAAGTCAACGCTGCAAGCGGATGTTTCTCTATCTCCTTCTTTTGGTATTACAGAGAGCGAGATGCAAAATACGTCTATGCGCGTCTATGCGTCGATCTCGCATTACGTCTATGGTTTGTGCCATATTTGGTAGAGCTTTGATGCCGTCGTAAATGGTTAAAGATGGTGCCTTTTACGGATGCAGCGGTTTTTGGTATTACATAACGGGAGCAGTGGTGCTTTTTACTATCAACGTTAAATAATTAATGATAATATTTTATTTACTTGTTTTAGGTTGCTTTATAATCTTGACTTGTCGGAACCTTGGAGGCCTTCGAGTCTTAGATCTTCGACACCAGAATTATTGTAATGTATGACCGTTGGCACTAAACTGCCTCCAGTACTTTTGTATTTCTTACTGACTTGAATGCAAATTATTCCTATACTTACCTGTTGCTTCGTTTTTTTTAGATTTGACACCGTTATTCTCAGTGATCCATGTATAACTTGCACAAGTGTTTCAAAATCAGTTCAGAAATCTAAATTCAAATCTATTTATTAAGCATGTTATGGCACAAGCCTAATGAAATCCGATCCCAACAATAAACTGAAATACCGCGCATTCTGATAAAGGTAAACCAACAAGGTGCCATGTTTGAGTCCATAAATTTCACGGTGCATAACCTAAACAGTCAAACAAAGGGAAATATTGAAGAGTAGAGTTTGTATGAAGTCCGGCTTTTTGTGATTCAACTAGTCTGTCTATTGATTGTAGAACGGTAAGAAAGAACCAAGGTCCAATAAATCCGTGTTAAACAAGGTATTTAGAGAAGTTTAAAATATGCCAGATTCGACATAAGACCTTGAAAAGAGATTGAAAAATGCAGTTGTTATAGAGAGAGACTTAAAAAACAAGTTGACAGTCACGTTGTGAGTAATCGTCACCAGCTAAATAAATCATTTATCAAATTTACAAATAAAAGTTTTAAAATTACGGCAATAAAAGTTTTAACATAGGTTATATTATCCGGCTTGTATCCGACTTTAACATCAGGCAGTCCAAACAATAAACACGTCACTATTTCACACCAAGAACAAAGGGAATGCAAGCGATCCGCCATTAGTTGGATCAACAAGCATCGATCAACATCAACAGCTATTCCTGTGCAGTCGACGAAATAACTAGATTTGTTTGCTAAATTGAGCAAATCATGTCGTGTAACGGACAGTGTTTGGAAGGCGGCATGTTTAGATCAACTGAACTTAGAGTTTGAACTTTGAAAATCAAGGTTTTTTTGGTAGAAACTGTTGATATTTTGTTGAGTAATACTATTATTACGGACTTGAAGTTAATTTTGTTTACTTATTTTTTTACTAAAATTTGAAATAATGAAGCACATTTTATTCTTGGACTTACTGTCGTCGTCATGCCAGGTGCTGTTACTTATTAAAAGTCAGACTTTAGTAGTTTTTAGACTGTTTAGTGTTTTCTGTAACAGTATTCAAATTGACCCAAATAGGAACTGCATAATGTTTTTTTTGTTTCTTAGCTTTGCTGTATCTTTTCCTAATAGTTTGTGCCCCGATCCACACGCAAACGGCACGCGTAGTTTCCAGCTGCGTGCTCCATATTTGGCACAGGTTGTGCCCACGTTCCATGCCCAAACGATGATATTTAAAGCATTGCTACTATGACAACTGTCCTTTTAATTGTAAGAACTTATAAATAGGTTAGATACCTTATATCTTAATGTTTTTTTACTGTACATTTCTTCATTTTACAACAAAACTAAAATGAGTGAACGTAATCTATGTAATAAAGCTTATTATAAAATATCTGATTATTTAGATGACAAAAAAGCTTGGGATGAAACTGCCTCCAACTCCATCAAAAACAATGTAATAGATATTAAGTACAATGACGTTAAAAAAATATAAGCCAAGCAGAGTTTCTTGCCAATTCTTCTCTGTTTGGTCACGTTACGAATTGGTGGTAAATTTAAAAAAATGACGTTTCAAAGTGTACTATACAGTTCCTACTGAATAAATGAATTTTGAATTTTGAATTTTTTTAAAGTGTGTTAAATTGGTCAATGATTTTTTGCCATCGATCGTTAGATTTTTTTTTGTCTTATTGGATTATTGGATTAGGTAGTTTTATATGTCTCGTAGACACCTATTATCTAGGTTACCAAGGAACACTTAAAAAAACCTTTGTTGTGGATCATTATCATGGTTCTATCCAAAAGTCAAAGACAAAGTGCTTGTATGTGTAATCGGAAAGACCGCACAGTAACAGAAATAAAACGTGTGATTTGTTTGATTGACGTTTATACGACCAAGTTCAAGTCCAACCGTTCAACGCATAATAAAGTGTCTGCTAGGGTCAGTTCCAATATGTAAACATACAACTAATAAAATAAAGGAAATGACTAACAGTTGTGAACCCACAAATTCAAGGAATATCCTTAAACCGTACCTACTTAGTAGAATTGTCGTAATTTTGAAAATTTTGACCTGGATCAACTCATAGGCTATTTTTTCTGTAGGGTAACGCGGGCGTAGCGGCGCGGACAGAAACAAGTTTAAATAAATTATAAGTTAAACATAAACACCAACCGCAAATCACTAATATTATTAACAAAAACAAATAATTAGTAAAACTGTATCCAGCACTAGGCCTCTTATTTGATGATCATTTACATTTTGCTTTTATGGAATTAGCCTCCTTCCAACTCGAACGGTGGAACATCTGTGGGTAGTAGGCGTTCTTTGTTTACAAGTAGGTCTTGCCAAATTGGATAAATGCTAACCAGTTTATGAACTATGCTTTTGGCACATGTGCGTACATGGGGATTTTGAAGGCTAAGTTGTACGTAACCTTATTTTTAAGTGCCTCTTCGCTCTGAGTACTCTTAAATTTTGAAGTTTATAGTTTATAAGTTACAAGGAGTAGGCGACATATATGAGCGTAAAAATCAAAATCTGTTGCAAATGATTTTTCGGTGTACCTAGTGTATAACGCTTTCAGTCCTGAATAACATCATTGCGCTGCACTCGATGGTCCAGTGGTCCTCCACCAGCATGGCGCATAGCGTCATGCTTGAGACCCACAGTCAACGTATTAATCTTAGGTACTGTACCTTATTTTACTTCAATATCGAGAATGTGTGAACTTTTTATAAAATAGTGATGACCAAGAAAGGTAGCTTTCTGGCTATTTTCTTATAATTTTGGCCATTTCCTCAATTCCATGTAATGAATATTGACGTTAAATTATTCTACTATAAAACATTATTCTTGTTTGTATCGTAGAAGTCATGAACACCGGATAGTGTTAAATTGGTCCACATTCCTTTGATTATTTTATTATATCCGTTCTGATGCTGTTTGACTTTGAGTTCTTTCTAATAAATAGGCTTGTGTCTATTAAATATTTTATTGAACTGATTTGTATGGTTGATTTATTTTTCTATTTATACATGAATATTCCATAGTAATTGAAAGTTCTTATTTAAATAAATATCCACTACTTTCGTTCTTTCGAAATGGCAAAAAGATCTTCTTCACTACATATTGTAAATTTATAAAACAAAGTCTCCTGCCGCGTCTGTCTGTGTGTTGCACATGAACTCAAAACTACTGAACGGATTTTTATGTGGTTTTCAACAATAAGGTTTAATTGTATACTTAATTTGTTTAGATTGGTTGAAAATGTTGGAAAAAGTCAAGGCGCCTGGGATTATTATTATGACACTTTATTCATTTTAAAACTCATCAAAAATACATTTTTTACTATAAAATTTAAAACATTATTAATCTACTATGTATAAAAATAATATAAAAAAACATTATAGTAAAAAATGTATCCAAAATGGTGGACCACCGACCGCGGGGCAAGGCTCAAACGGTCAGTGGCTAGGGCTGCAGAGAGAGGAACCTCCGCACAATGCGTGCCGAGTCCAGGAGAGCCGCCTTCTGTATCTGACCCTTGATCCAGCTGCCTAGCGAGAGCCTCTTAAGGTATTGGTCAAGGCTCTTTGCTATAAGACCAATTATTAATTATTATTATTATGACACTTTATTCATTTTAAAACTCATAAAAAATACATTTTTTACTATAAAATTTAAAACATTATTAATCTACTATGTACAAAAATAATATAAAAAAACATAGTAAAAAATATATCCAAAATGGTGGACCACCGACCGCGGGGCAGGGCTCAAACGGTCGGTGGCTAGGGTTGCAGAGAGAGGAACCTCCGCACAATGCGTGCCGAGTCTAGGAGAGCCGCCTTCTGTATCTGACCCTTGATCCAGCTGCCTAGCGAGAGCCTCTTAAGGTATTGGTCAAGGCTCTTCGCTATCAGACCGTTCACTGAAACGACTATCGGAACGATAATTGTTTAGTCGACATCCCACATAGCGGTAATCTCGTTATGTGGGATATTATTATTATTATTAAATGTATGGTGGGATGGTGATTATACCCTACAACCCGCGTGAAGCTGGGGACGGGTCGCTAGCCTAAAATTATAAAATATAAATACAATACATTATTCTAGTCAAACGACTCATTTATTTAGTTCAATACAATTTCATTAGATATCTGGACAAATACATACCGGCCACAACTTTCATTATACTTAGTTATTGTCCGTTTTGTTCTTTATATTTAAGCTGGTGTGAGTACAATCTAGTCTGTGGTATACAATAAGTATTATCTTGCAAAAGTAAGTGTAATGAAAAATACGAATTAATTAGGTATTGGGTAACGTAAACTACCAGCGAGTGGTGCTATCTGTAACTGAATCTGAGCAAAACATTACTGAACAAATATCTTATTTATCAATACGATAACTTTGCTAGTAGGTATGTATTTATCTATAAGTACATATGTTTATAATGAGCGGTTGATCACGTGTTGATTGCTCAGCACGTAGCTATGTTTTGAGCAATTTATCATTCACTTTGGCTAATTGCTTTATAATGTGTTCACAGCTTCTCTGATTTGTTTTAGCAACTATTTTTCCCCTTATGTGTACCTACATTTAATTTCTCATTTAGTTTGACCATTGTTATTTTATCTAAATATTACATAAAAGACTCAACACGGTTCAACAACAAATTAAAAAGTTTAAGATTTGCACAATACTTACTTAGGTAGAACTAACAGACATTTACATTTTTAAGATAATCAGATTCATATTTTTCAAATGAAAGAGATTATACACAAATTAGCAGCACTTTTGCCTGTAGAAAGCTGATTGTTGTCGTCTCCCAGCAGTTTCCAACTGGCACTGGGAAGACATAACAATGGCTCTTAATACGTTTCATACAAAAAGTGATCACAGATGTGCAAGCGCTGGATGCTCTAGGAAACGCCCCTCCTAGAATTTCTTATGTTTTTTCTGTAATAAGTTATGTTAGTCTCAGATTAAAAAACAATAAATTGGCTAATCATTTCGAATTCATAAATCCAGATGTTGATGATGATGATGAATAGTTGCAAAAAGGTGTAGGTGTACTTACGAGTACGTTGATTCAAAGTGGTCCTTGGATCTTTTGGCTTTTGACTTTCAATTTGGTTTAAAGTTTTGTTACTTGTTAGATTTCCTGTTACATTTTACCAAAGTACCGCAGTTGACGCTCAAAAAATTTATGAATCCTGTCGATATATCAAATCATCAAAGCCCATTTTTGCTCTTGTCTTTTCTTACCCACGTGGCAAGCATCCCTTGTTTTGTTAGGGCTGCTTCCAGGAACAAGCTACCTGTCCCATTGTACTAGGAGAGGATACTTCCGTCATGAACTGCTCATTGTGTGGTTCAGCTATTGTAGGGAATTGATTGACTGGTGCATGCAGTCAGTGAACTTTATGAACTTTTTATTGTTATTTATGCGATGGCAGTTTTTGGTTTGAAGGGAACAATTAATTAGATCAACTTCCTGTCTTAGAAGTTCCCTTACATTTGGTTACTTTTCGACAGATTAAGGTGTACTGAGTGCAGTCCAATGTGTTATGTTCCACCTTTTGAATCGCAGGTTCTTAACTTTCTGCTGTCGTCTATAAAGACAAAAGTTGAATGGAGTCAACACGAACAAAAGTGATGTATTGGGGATAGCGAGATTTTACGATTTTTCCACCCTTATAAAGTATACAGTACAAAAGAAAAATCCGGCCGGTACCAACACCTTCCTAACCAGTATGTCTGTTGTTGCAGTGTAGGCATGCTGAAGCACGTGGCCGTGTCCCCTCACCGCGCCCGCGCCGACTCCGTCAGCCTCGCCTCCTCCGCGTCCTGCTGCTCGCTCGGCAGCCTCGACCACCGACACGACTCCGTCACCGACCTCTCTACTAGAACGGTAAGTCTTTCTAGCACAAGATACTAATTGGCCAATACTCCAAGATTCTGAAGAACGCTAAAACACGATGGCGTACCACACAAAATACGACACATCAAGATTAACATTAGCATATAGCAGTCCACTGCTGGCATTTGGCAGCCCCTAATGAGCGCTCTGTCCTCAGCTCGACGCATCCAGCTTCTACCAGCAACCTTTCGCAAATCGTTACTCCACCTAACCTCCCCACAATCGGATACATTATTTAATTTTCATTTGAAACGTTTGAAATTACCCCTGCAGATCTTATAATCATAACCCGAAATTTTTCGTTCGAAGGATCATCTAAAAATCTCATAGTTACTAAATAATTGAGAATGGTTGAAGTACGGTATTACCTCTCGGTACTAACTTGTCCTATATTATGAAGGTTGAAACAAATCCAGGAACTTATCGTGTTTAGAACTTATTACCGTAAATTAAATATTTTGAATCCACATTACTGTGTAGGTATGCGAACTTAGACAAAGTTAAGTAACAAAGTCCTATCAGATGTAAAGTTACGACAGTGATTTCCATTTCCAATCGTTGCCTGCACACCCCATAGATTTTCCACCTGATTACGTTGCGTGTGGTCCTTTCTACATAGTTCCTATTAAATATTATTTTTCATTCCGCACCCACAATGTTTTTCTAATGATTTCACGATAATACCACGTTTATGGTGAACGTTGGAGATGCCATCGCATCATTATGTGATTTCACTTTCTGCTCATACACCGGAATTGCCTTTGGTTCCCATGGTAATGATAAAAACATAATGCGACAGCATCTACTACAGGAAGCGATTGCGTGCTTTGCGTATAGTGTCTTATCATTCGAGAATAACTGTTCATCGAATCCACTTCCCATATCGGCTTCATCGGCTACGTTATGGTAATTATTTAGTACCTCTTTTCATACCTTTGATTTGAGAACTGGTTAAGCGAAATCGTTACCTGCTTTATCGTACGTTATTTTTTTGGGATACTGTTTACATGGTTTTTGAATTCTGTTAATTTCTTGTTGCTTAATCAACTAGACCAGTGACTAGACCGGCTCAAAGCTCGTTCCCATAATTAAAACATATTTTATAGTTTTAGTTTGCAAATTAAATCAGCTCACCCTTCATTAACATCGCTACAAAGGTCATCAAACTTAACGATGAGAGCTAATTTCACAGAAACTTTTTCCAAATCTTTCTTTTTCGGAGTTTATGTTTCATCACAATGGGCAGTTTCAACATTGAAGCTTATGATCACCTTTAGAGGGTACTAATTAGTGCGACAATGACATTTGATGGCCGACTGAGATTAGGCTGATCTCTCAATTGTTCAGTGTGAGCGGTATGGTTTGGGAGCAGACATGGAGCTATTGTTTGAGTGCGCAATGGAAAGTCATGATACGTGGGAGAGTTTCCAAATTTTGGATACTTATGTCGAGAAATATGAATTAGTTTTGTAATTGAGACGAGAATTATCTTCACTGTATACTACAATTATTCCAACATCACAACGATTGGTATACTTTTGTAAATTTGGTATTTAATAATAATGCAGGACGTAATCACACAGCATCATATAGCCCCAAACCCAAACTAAGCAGAGCTTGTATTATGGGAACCACATGATTGAATTACTACATATATAATATTTTTTGTAAATACATACATATCATACATAGAGACACCCAGACCCGAGACAAATATCTACAGAACATGCAAACATTTGTCCCGCAGCGGGAATCGAACCCGCAACCTTCTGCGTCTCAGGCGGACCTTCGCCCACTGCGCCACAGAGGCCGTCATTTAATAACTTAAAGTTGACTTGTTTTTTAGCAAGTCAGGACACTGTCGTCACACCTGGTTGCCACAAATAATAATGGACATTACTATAAACACTTTGTTTCACAAACATGTCGAACATAACAAAGTATTTAGTTCAGTCTAGACACCGTCGCCTGAATATCTTTATATAAGCTGCATTTAATCTTTATTGCGCCGAGTGCTGTCCATATGTAGTAGTGTTTATTACCATAACACTACGTTATAATTTATAATCAACATGTGCTATCTGTACTCTGTTGCTTCACTTCACCGCTTCTCACCAAGATTTGCTCTGACCTAGTTTAGTTACATAAATCTCAACAAGTCCATCCTTTATGGAATATGCAGATTGTGCTTTCATCATGTTCTGCAAAGTTTATTTTGTTAAGCCCATTGTAATTTTTTTGACGATCCAAGATAAAGCAACTTTTGCAACATCTTTCACTGTAATAGCTTTCTATACATTTATCTATATCTATAAAAAAGTTTCATTATTTGCACTGTCACTTCTCGACTCTCGTCGTAATGACCATTATCATTGATCTTGTCACCCATTCACCACAATTAGTACTTTTCATCTTCAATGATCGTACCTATTTAAAATCCGCTTTGGTTCTTAAGATATTCACTAAATTAATGCTGAAAAAGCATCTTCTAGTAATCATAGTAAATAAAGATTATCTGCAAATTAACTCTTGCTTGTCAGGCAATCAGTTGAATATGTTACCTAGGTATAGTTGCAAGTATTGTGGTTTCCTCAATGTAGTAGTACTTAGGCATGTAATTGTTGAACATAACCTATTCTTCGCAGAACAATGGCACCGCCCCCGATTCTATAGACTTTCCCATATCGTTTAATTATTGCTTGAGCTTATAACGGCTTGTAACGAGTTGTGTGGATTGTGAATGTATGGGAATGCGATGCAAAACCTGTGCGACATGAATTTTGTTTTCCTGTGTTATTAGAGCATACCGTAATGTTCCCACATTAACATACCTACATGGGTTTAGGTATGTGACTGAAGTTAGTCTTTCTAAGAACGTAACAATTATGTAAGCAGTTTACTCCTTTTTCAGTAAATTTTACTAATCCGTTGGTATAAGTAACCTATTAATATCAATTTTACCTACGCTTTTAACAAAAACAGTTTATTAACCTTCATTTCAATATAGTTTATGAGTAATTTGTTTTTGTTTACATAATATACCTACATATTAAATTATTATGTTTGGTTGGTCAATAACAAATAATATTTTAGCTTATTAGTGTTACTCTATTGGTAACCGCAACTGTACTAATTATATAGTATTGTTATATAATTCATATTTCGTTTTCCTATTTTCTACTTCGAAGATAAGATTCATTAACCGCTTGCTACTGTATCAAACTATAATCCTTGATAAAGTACATTTCATTACCATCTTTGTGATGCGGATCACTAGCATTTATCTCAACAAATTAAACATTAATTTCCTTTGGCAAATCCGTATGTTCGTGGTAAGATACAGTATGTGCTGTCTTCCCACGGTCTCGTTGACATGTGCGCAGGAGTACATCTGCAACTGCATTGTTATTGATGTAGATTCTTTTCCCATTACTTAGAATGCAGTTTTTGTAGAATCCGTTTTTTTGTGCATTGTCTTTCGGATTTGTATGGCAGGTGCAAGTGGCGAATTTGAGATCAGTGTTCGGACTTGATATCTGATTGTACTTATGGAAACGTATTTTACGTTTTGCAATATTATTGCCAAAATTCACTGCACGTGCATATGTGAGTGACTGACTCATTGCACAACTCCCGAATCATCAAGAAGTAGGTACTATTTGATCACAATTCATAAAAACGGCCACTTTATCTAAATGTTTAGTCTAATGACTGATTGCCTGTCTGACGCACGGCCTTAACAGTAAGTCCCTCCAAATTGGGACTTACAGTTTGTTTACAGTCCACAGTGTATAGTGTAGCACGCGCTAGGATATATGTAAAGGGTTTCCTGAAATTCAGCCTCTAAAGTGATGCAGTAGGAATGAGCCTCTACGCTGACGAAGTCGAAGGCACACCGGCACACCGTCATAATATCATAATATCAGTCGATGACTTAATTTGGTTTTAATTTTGAATATTTTTCATCACATCCTGTGTGAATATGTATCTGATTGCATAAGGTCCACCACCCACCATGACAGTAGTCACTACTCTTTCACTTCCGTCCATTACCACCAGGACGCGCAGACGCAGACTTTCTACATACTGATGATACGCGTCTGGTGAAATTATAGGAAAACTCGCAAATAATTGGCGAACTTGCAAAGTAGGCTAACGGAACAAGTGGGTCTTAGTGTTTAGTATTATTTCTGTTGCAGTGAGCAGTGAACTAATTTTTGTTTAGTCTGAGTCTACATGTCTTCTCTTCGGTAGGTAGTAACTACTTTTCATAGCTGTTTTTTAATAATCCGTGAAAATTTATTGGTAAAGAGCTCTTTTTTAGTCACTAATGTGTAGATGTAGCTTTTTGTGAACGTCTCGTCCGAGGAAGTACTGCCACCATGTCTATTCATGCCATGAAGCAGCTTTACTTGGTTTTGGTTTGCTGATTAAATTACGGGCACAAGAGGCTTATCTTCTTCATGCCTCAAGTTGATGGACGCAGGAGATTGTATCGTAGGGCATGTTCCAAAAAAGCCTGATCTACGATGCAAATGCAATGCTTTGTGATAGGTAATGGATATAGTGCTTGTTCACTATATTCAATTCAGATAGGATATTAAAAATATAAAAATATGTGTCGATTCCACATTGGATTCGGACCACAGAACATAGTAAAAACAGCTTGTGAAATACGAACACATACCTAGAGAATAAATTGAGGTTTTTATACGGATAATGTACTGCAAGCAGGTAATTTGAGGTTTTGCTAGCATCCGCTTCTTCAAAAACGATCGCCTTCTGGCCGTACAAAAAATTCAGGTAGGTACCTACCTTTGTAACCTCCATTCACCTCTGACTAGTGCGGTGACCTCTACGTACAATATCGACTTATCGATAGTTATTCAACGTGCGGAGACGAGAGGTGCATACACATACATAGTGATGTGAAACGGATGTGAAGGCCTGGGTCGCACCGCACGCAATGTTAAGGAATGCTGGAGGATTTTACCAATCCTTTACATACTTCTTTGTAATGAAACTAAAATCATTCGTATTTTATCATGAGATTAGCGCGTCGCCCGTCTTCAGAGGTTGAAAATCAGGAAAACTGTTCATAGTGCATCCCTACTCTTAGGCAAGAAACATATCCTCACAATTACATGTGTCTTTAGTTTAAACATGTAATTTTAGATACATTCTTCTAAAAGCTAATAAACCAGTAATAATAACTTCAACAATTTGAAAAACAGCATAAACTTATTATTTTTATAATTATGCAAAGAGTAAATAACCAAGTGCATTTTTTGTCGCTTACCTTATGTATTTCTGGTTACGGTACATCAACATCATAATTGTATATAATTATGAAAATGCAGAGATTACAGCGCTGGGATGTGCAGGCGCAACCAAGCGTTGCCATGACATCAGCGCGTACTCACCGTATACGATTTTGTAGGACGTGCGTGATGTCATTACGTCAATGTGACGTGAACACGAATATTATGATCATTCAATTGAACATCATTTATGTGTCATGGTACTTAGTAGTCAAATTTGTCTAGGTGTTTTCTAAGTATATAAATATGTAGGTATGGATAAAAAAGTAATTATTATATCAATCATGTGGTTCCCGAAATACAAGCTCTGCTTAGTTTGGGGCTACATGATGGTCTATTATAGTTTCCAGCATTTTTTTAGTAAAGTAAAGTGAAGTAAAAAAAAACACGTTTTTATGAGGTATTACATAGTATTTTACAAGTTTCATTGTAATCTTAATTTCATATAAGCTTTATACATTCCCTTAATAGTGAATGCAGTTTGTTACGATTATAAATAAGACAATTACGTATTCTGTTTTTGCCATGGTTTATGTATGACCTAAAATGAGCACACATTACAGAGTTCTGCAATAAGACATTAAAATAATAAAATGTTGATTGGTATATTAAAAAGGCATTAAAAGTTGCCATAATTGTGTCCTCAGGCCAATAATATTTATTACTTTTAATGATTGTCACGTTTCTTGATGCAATATTTTACTTTAACTAGAGGCAAAATGGTATGGGTATAAACTAACTGAGAAGTAAGAACTACCCTTCGTTTAACCATGTAAATGAGAACAGTCCTGCCAACAATTTTCAGGGACGTGGGAAAAAAAAAATTGTTTATTTCAGACCATAGTCCATAAAAGTAAGTGTATAAAAATGGTTAAACTTAAAACATTAATTAATTAAAATTACAAATTAATTAAATTAAAATTACAAAATAAATAATACAATTAAAAAATTACATAAATTAATTAAAATTACAAAATTAATAAATCAAGGTCATAAAATAAATTAATTAAAATTACAGTACAAATTACATGATCAATAAATTAAAATTAATAAATAAATTAAAATAAAATTACAAATGAAATTAAATTGAAATTGACTGGACTGGAACGCAAAATTATTTGGCGCAGTGCATGGAGTTGCAGGCCAACACATGCGTTTTAGTCCAGTGTCTTAGGAGCGGACCATCCACCCGCTCCGCCACTGTGGCCAGGAGGCTGTTGAAATAAATAAATAAAATAAATAAGTGATGCCGGACACTTTCCTACAACATCATAGCCCCAAAGTAATCGTATCTTGTTGGTCAACAATTTAGTATTTTCCGGTAGTAAGGTAATTTAATTGATACTATTAGCTTTTCCCTTTAAAATAATTGTTGCATTAATTTATCCAAATCACCCGATACTTTGTTTTGGCCTAATTTACTAATTGAACGCTAAATTGGCGCCTAAATACAATAAGCTATCAATTCGTCTATTGGCTTTAATTGTAGTAGCAAATGAATTGGCATTCAGGGCCGTGCGATAACCCATGCGCGCGCACTTTCGATCGCACGCGTTAGTCGCGCGATATCGGTGGTCTATAGCTAGTTAAGGTCCTTTAATGACTATAGGGAGGGGAGTAACCATCTGTATTATTTATAACAATTATTCCACACCACAGTCTTCATCGAAAACCTTTCGAAGAAAGTTGTGCTTTAAGCGCATCGACATAATTATATAGAGCATAATAATAGGATTCTTTATCTAGGCAAGTTGTTGTCTGGTCAGGTTGACTGTCCTCAACTACTATAATTATAACAAACATTATAATTCTACTATTGACTTGTTTGACAGCAACATAATGAAAATGAGGCGTTTACTGAGTTCCAAATTCTTTTGCTCTAGTTCTAATAAATAAGGTGTAATCTTGCAGTGTCCAATCATATTATATGTACTTAATAAGCTTATTAAGATCTATGTAATACTTTGTGGTTTATAATCTTTTTTACTTTATATCGTGCTCCATTACTATTTTGTTTTTTAAAAGTGAAGACTTATTATTAGTCTTAGCCTTTAGTTGTCTATGTGTATTGTTTCTTTTAAGGCTTAATATTATGTTTTTATGTGCTGTTAGTCTTCCAAAAAATAAATAAATATCTCGATGTTTAAGCGGCATTTTTTGGTCACAAGCTACTTTTTAGTAGGTTTATTTAAATAACGCAAGCGCTTTATAGTCAGCTCCTTATTTCGGTTGGTTGGACGAGTACCACATGGTGGTAATACGTTAGTCTTAGTACCTACTAGGAAGTATAATATAATTGTTCAATACCTTAAAATACTACATAAAAATAATAAGCCTAGAATGGCCCTTACTAGTTGCAAAATTTGAGAAGAAGCGCACTGTAAATGTGATGTTTGTTCCTGCAAAATAATCCCAAAAATGATGAAATCGATAAGGGCCTGCCCTAGCCCGGATACCGGACGAAGGGCGAAGGGCCCGCAACGCGTTCAATTGAGCCTAATAAAGGAAGGAAGCTATCCCGGATATGCACTTGTTCGCGCGTAGTCGAGTGGACTAGCGCGTGACTAGCGAAACAATATTTATGAATTCCTTTATGAACGCAAACAGAGGTCACGCTATATACTTCACGGTTTATGCTCTAACTAAACGAAAACTGCATTTGGACTGGATTGTAATGTTGAATCTACACTGGTAAACCTCCCTCTCGCTCGCGGTAGTAAGATAGCTTCACGGCATTCAGATTTTCTTTTCTAAATAGATTTTCATTTATTTAATTTGTAACATTAAAAAAGGTACTTATTTATAGACTAACATTTAGATAATTCCTAAGGCGACTATACATGTCAAACCTCGCTCACACTATTCAACATTTTAGAAGAAAAATCACTGAATGTAGTTTTGCAAAATATGGTTACTATACCACTTAACACCAGGTTGGCCATGTGCTAGTTCAATCAATAGATATCACAAAAAAAATATGTCACAGGCCTTTGGATGTCCTAAAAACTCTGATAAACTGATTAATAAAAGAACAAAAATGAATGAATATCACTTATTGAAATTCTGATAAAATCCCATTAACCTTAAAATAACAGTATTTCCAAGAAAAACTAAAAGTTCATGACCAGTTTACGGGGTAATACCAAAACTCACTTCCATTATTAATGTTGACAATAAGGGGGGTGAATTTGGGCGGATGTTTTCAATTTAACTTGTCTGCCGGAATTGATATTATTTACATTATCCCTAGTTTATCATGTGGCGGATACAGACCGCGGTAGAGTCCCTTATCTTATCCTTATCTTCGCTTCTTTGCGCGACTGACGATTGTATAGTTGACTAGTCGTTCGTTGAATAGTAGTCCTTCTTTTTCGTATGAGTTAATGGCCAACTCTGGTGTCGGAGTTTTTAGGCCGCCCGAAGTCCTCCGACATGGCTTAACGACTGGAAACGCCAGGACCAACATCTTAACGTGCCTTCCGAAGCACAGAAGCGCTCAGATCTAAATGCCACTAAACGGTCACCCATCCAAATAGTGACTGGGCGGAGCGTTGCCCCATCTTCGGAACCCAAGCCAACCTCACCTGCACGTGGTGCACCCTGCTAAACAACGAACGGGGCTCTGGCAGCCGGCTGGTTGCGGCATAGCACAGTCTACATCGACACAGCTATATCCCCTGGCCACCGACGGGCAGCAGCGTCGGTGGTGCGAGAAGCTGTGCCCTGCGATCCCCAACACGCATGCCCAGCGTGGGGATTATGGGCATATCCCCCTATATTAGGGGAGGCCTATGTCCAGCAGCGGACTGAATAGGCTGGTGTGGTGGTGTGTGTGGTGGAGCGTTGCTTAACCAAGATGATCTGCTAAAAACACCAAAGTAAGCCACGCCAGGAGCGCGTATATAGTAATAGTACTCCAATACTATAGTAGTCCACTGCTGGACATCATTAATGAGCACCATCGCGCTCTGTCCTCAGCTTGACGTATCCTTCTACCGCCTTACGGAGCTTACCATACATATAGCTCGTAACTATATCACATAGTGATCGCCCTACCTTTATATTAATTGGTTCATTCCCTACGACATGCACTATCATGTCCACTGGCCGAAAGTTTCATCGGCGCGCGCGCGACCTCGACGTTCTGGGAAATGCCCGCTGCCGCCGCCGGCGTTTGCGCAACTTTAAGCATTTTGTCGCGACATTCGTATATCGGAATTTACTGAATATTTACCTGTGTCATTGAACATGTTCTAAAATTGTTCTTTGGGTTGGAGATACAGCACCTCTACTTAGTACCCTATCTGAGGTTTAAATATCAAAAATATGAGCTGCGGAGTAGGTACCTATATTATTTAAATAAGTCTAGCGGTTAAAATATACATCTTAGATTATATATAAAAGCGGTCTCAAAACAGAACCCTGTGATACTCGATAACCACATAAATACAAATCACAAATGATACAAAAAATAAGCTTCGAATATTTTTTTGATGGTCAATACCAAGGCGTTGCGCTGTGCCATGCAGGTCCGCTGAAAACACAACGTTTTCAGCACTCAAAGCGTTTAACATTAACATTAAATGTATGCTCACTCGAACATCTAATTATAGCTATAAATGCCATATCAAGAGTACTCCATTGATGAAGAAATATTAAAAATGAAATTCCAATCTATTAAACACAAACAAACGGTAGCAGCAGTAGTATATATCACTTACCACAAGTCAAATACGACCTTGTCTTAGTCCGTCTGTGTATCCGCCTACCCAAAGATTAATATCGTGCACAACTTTGTACAGTTAATACCGTAAAAGGTTAATAATTGTATTATATGGCGCCTGAAATGCTAATAAGTCTTGGTTATTATCAAGTTGCTCCTGCATTATAGTTATAACAATTCGTTTCTTGAACAAGTAAGATCAAGGTCGAACTTTTGAAAGATAGTTCCTATTTATTACATACTAGCTTTTGCCCGCGGTTTCGCTCTCTTTATATATTATTCAAAGTAATTTTCCTTTCCTTCGGGTACACAACTTTTTTATAGATGAAACCTACCCTATGTCCTTTTCTGTAGGTTAGGTACCACCGACAAGACAACGTGTTTGTGAAATTTCATGATGATGAAAGCGTAACAAACTTACTAATTCATCTTTTTTCATATGTTATAGGCAAGCTCTTGATCTCACATTAGTTAGGATTAGTATCACCCGACAATCATCAATCATAAATTCATCACATACCTATGTACGAAAGTAACATTAGAATTTTGCCCTGAGTCTTCGAAAGTCTCAGGAGCTATGAATAAACCATGATGCTATATCACCTGGAAACGGGACAAATATATTACCTTCTCATCATCTATTTCTTCATCGTTATATTTTTATTTTTTATAATATTAGTTTATTTTATAGTCTTGTATTAGTACACCGCAATCCTCTAAAGCTTTGCTCTATCCAACTAATTGCATAAAAGTGATCACTTTGACCGATAAGGCTGCCAATTGCGCTACCTTCATATTACTTAGACTGTTACTATTTGTTCTCTATAAATGTGGTCAATAAAGTGTCTTAATTTTTGCAGTTCATACAAACATGTGTCTCGCAGCGGGATTAATACGTAGTTGTATTGTTCCAAAAATCGCACGATTAACTTCATTGTAGTCAGTCACACACCAAGTACCAAACTGTTCCTAATAATAACCAATTTTTGCGGTACCTAAGTGGACAAAAAAACTGTCGACTTACCTTTCGGACATTCTCTCTCGTAAGTAGTTCATGAGTCATCTTCCTTATTCATAAAATTAACTAAATCAGTCACGAATTTAGTTTTAGTGTTAGTCATAGTCTTGATCAAGGAAGCTAAGGGCCAGTTGACCTGCTTGAGAGCTGTTTGTATCTTGTTGAGAATATAGACTTGTCATCGCTATGTACTCTTTGTCTGGCAAAATTACATAGAAAATAGTACCTGATTAGTTAACTGTGTCACCGCCAAATTATCTACTGTTTTATTGTTCGCATTACAGCTGCTTATATGTTTGAGCAGCTACGCTGATTAGGCTTCTTTTTGTTCTGCTTGTATATGGTTCAAATACTTCTCATTTTTTGTTGTATTTTTAGAGTATAAGAGTTCTTTGTGAAGGGTTTGTCAGGGGAACTACCATGCCTATTTCTGGCGTGTATAGGTTTGAAGGGTGTGTGCCGGTGAAATTACAGACATAAATACGTACAAGAAAAACAATAGTCTTGTAGATCATACCATTGGATATTCGCTATTATTATATGTATGTAACTATGTACCTATATAGTTTATATCGGTTCGTTCGCGTCGTCACGACCACGGAATTGAACCTCAGCATCCTTATATCTTTCCTTACGTCAGATATCAATCCATTACTCATTCAAATCAACAATTAATAATTGTTATTAACATTAATTGATGTATTTCTGTCAACTTGTGTAGTTAACTGAAGCTATGACGTAGTTATGCCGGTTTGTATATGACTTTTCCGTGTCGAATCGGTACTTCCAAGAAATGCTGTCGAATTGCCTTGTGAGGACATCGACTGCATGATAATAAGTTCCAAGTATGCGTTATTGGGTGATATTGATGAGCTCATATTGATTTCTAATGACATTGACAGGTGGAATTTTATATTCCGACTTCTGAGATTCTGACCTAAAACGAATTCTCAGTACTATGTATTTCTTTAAATGTTCCTGATAAATTTTGATGGATAAAGAATAAAATTATTTTTATTGATAGGTTTTTTCCAGTAAAAGGCTCGTGTACGTACACGATATTTGTTCACACAATACAAAATAATGGAATCTTAGGATAATGATAAAAATAACAAATTAGGCTTTGAAACAGTATTAAAATTTCATTCTTTTTATGATACTAGGTACATTTTTTTTATCAGAGGAGCATAACTATTGCGTATTAAAGAACTACATACTCTTATTTGAATACCATTCCTTATGCAAGTAATTTCATCTCCATTATATCAAAGTCGGCTCCACAAACAGTGTTCTTGATTAATGACCGGCGGCAGATAATTGGCGCTTGGAGACTGTATAATAAAGATGTTGCTCTAATAGGCTCCAAGAATGTCCAGGGGCGGTTTGAGGAGCTTATGCTACTCTGGTTATCACTATTTATTTATTTGGAAGCTTGGAAGATTACCATTAGAACACCAGCACTGGTCTGAGCACATAATGCTTGGTCTACCATCGTCTGTCGGGCAGATAGTGGGAGCGAATCTATCAAGTATCGTGACGATAGATCGTTGGCAGTATGAACCAAGAGTCATTTTTCATACATTTCCCCCGTGAGCTATTGTGTCTTGTAAAAGTTCGGCAGACGATAGTTTCGTCCACACCATACCATACATCAACCTATATCAGTCCACTGTTGGGCATAGGCCTCCCCTAATAAAGGGGGATATGTCCATAATTCCTACGCTGGGTTTACGGGTTGGGGATCACAGGGCAAAGCACCACGGACGCTGCTGCCCATCGGTGGCCATGGTTTCTTTCATGTGTCCACAATCTTTTATCAGAGCTTAAAAAGTCTTTAAAAGCTAAGCTTATGAAGTATATTGTGTCATAGATGTAGGGGTACCCCGATGCATTCAATGCCACCATATATTTAAGTTTAAATCCACATTATACAAAGGTTAGTTGGCAGAGAATGCTTCTTAGCATTAATTTCCCCTATGTACAGTTAATTTTGTGCAATAAAGAATGTTCAGTTCTATTCTATGGGTATACCTCATTCAAAGATAATTACTTCTGAGTCACTATATATTTTTTGCATTTCCATAGCTCAATTTTCTTTTCTTTGTAGAAAAGTATTATATTCACTGTCGTCATCCGAAGCTCCTTCCAACACAGCATTGCCCTCACATTGAGCCTTCAGCTGGAACTGGTCAAGATGTAATTGGTGACTCTTGCGATTTCGTATTTTACACTGTAATAGTTTTTGCTATGCAACATCAAGATGGCATTCTGAGCAAAGCTGGGACTGTTTTCCCTTGACTTTGAATAAATACGACTAATTATATCCAAGTACTTATACCTAATCTTGTTTCCATAATCTTATCTTTATGTTGTGTTGTATTATTTATAAGATAAACAAGTCTTCATTCTTTGTATTTTGTATGAGCTAAGCCAATATTGGTTTTAGATCACCCTCCCGAATGCTTTCATGATATCCTATGACCACCTAAGCTTATACCACGTTGTTATATTGGAGTGTGAATTAGCAGTAGGCGCAGGTAGTTTCTGATAGTAAGCATTTGCCTTACCGGCGATACAAATTGGTCCTAGGATCTTATGAATGTTTGAAATTTGCAGAAGTTACTATTTCGGTAAAACTACATTTCATCCAAATGTCCAGTTTCTAGGCATTGTACCTTTCAATCTCAGTAAGTACTCAAGAATTCAACACTTGAACGTAAGAACCGTAGTAGTATGAATCATTGGCCGCAGTCTGTGACCGGTTCTGAAGGCTGCAGCCTTAATGAGTGCAATTGCATTTATCTGAGCATTGTGGCTGCGTGGCGTGCTACTGTACCTTAATTGCGCAGGTATTTTAGTTGTACTTTGGTACTTATGTAAAGGTTATGTTTATGAGAGCTTATGTTATTTATTTCTCTGATTATTTCGACTTCTGCAAGTTTGTCAGATGGTTCTTATCGGCCTTCCTATCAAGGAATATAGGTATCCACATCCACACCAGCCTATATCAGTCCACTGCTGGACATAGGCCTCCTCTAATAAAGGGGGATAAGCCCATAATCCCCACGCTGGGCAGGCGGGTTGGGGATCGCAGGGCACAGCTTCTCGCAATATAGGTATAAGGAGTATAAAAGGAATAAATAAGGAAGGAATATATAATAGCCGGATTACTATCATCCAGCAATAGATTTAGTGCAAAATATTTTTAGTAGATTTGATATCTACTAACCATTTTAATTACGAGTACCTAGACCTTCATATCCAAAAATGTACTGTGGATTCACTTCTTATGTAAGTTCAGAATTAATCCAATATTCCTTTATCACTTGATCTACGAAGTAAAGCAAAAGCTGCATCCGAGTGTAGGGTCTGTTCCATTAAGTTCACGGTCTACCTGCCAGCTGGAATGTATTCCAATCGACATCGATCTGACTCCGCAGGGATGTCGCTCGACCGTGTCGCCAACATGAATCTTTAATGAGTTTATAACGAGAACCGAGAGGCTTGTGCGCTCGGACAAACTAAAATAATCTGTTTTATAGGATGGAATTTTATTTCTTTCATTTCTCAAAATAGTTTTACTGACTAATTGCCAGCTACCAGTGTACTTTACGTTGGGTTTTTACTTTTAATTTTAATTAAAAACTGCTTAATCTAGATATTTGAAACAAAATTTCATAAATGTTACGATTGAGTAATGATGTTTTGGATCAATTGATTTGGCATAGTAAAGGTCTGACCAATTTTTATTTTATTTCGTTGGTTACATTTATGCAAAGATTAACTGCTCCATCAGGCTTGATGTTAACTTCCTATCATATCCTTCTAATATAATAAAGTTTGTAAAGATGTGAAATGTTTGTCTTTATTTCACGCCAAAACTACTGAACGGATTAAGCTGAAATTTTGCCTTTTGTCCTAAATACCTGGCTACGTTTTATTCAGGTGCTACGAGCGAAGCCACGGGTGGAAGCTAGTATTCAATAATAAGAGAGTCAACTCTCGCCCACGACTCTGCCCACACCGAGGCCTTGTTTCTTTGTGCTTGTCGTACTGTGAAAGTGTAGTTGGTTTAATATTCAAAATCGTGTCTTAAAACTAAAGTGTAATCTTGACTTTTAAATGTATATTGCTTCTTATAAAAAATACAATCGAATAGAAGAAGAGAAGATTCTCCTATTTTAGAAATTGGTTAAAAAAATATATAATCTGGGAAAATAGTTTCGAAGTTTGACGTTCGGACAAACTAAAATAATCTGTTATAAAGGATGGAATTAATAGATTATTTTTTAATTGAATGACGTGGATGAATTATATATGCTTTGTGAAAAGCAAATGTTTCACATCGTCAATTTAATATGTGGCGACTGGCGAAGGCAAACTGGTCGTTTAGTCACGCACCTCTGCAAGCCTCCACGCCTTGTCTGCGTCTGCGCATCTTTACGCATCGCGTGTAGTGTATAAGGGGCTTTAATTATGTTTTTATGACGTCAAAGCCGTTTTTGGTTCTAGTTAACATAAAATAAACAGCAAATGATGACTAACGTCACTTCTACTTAGACACAGTTGGGTAGTTGCGATTGCTGTTTTTATTTCAGTCAAATTACCATTTTACGGGGTTTTTTGTAATCCTACTTTTGTATCCTAAGACACCTCCTCCACAAGATTTTCCGTACTTAGTGTACTAGGAGTACGAGAAATTTTGTTGCTTTTATAATTTAGATTTCTGCCAGTTCATCATCATCATCATCATCATCAGCCTATAGCAGTCCACTGCTTGACATAGGCCTCCCCTAATGAGCGCCATTGCGCCCTGTCCTGAGCTCGACGCATCCAGCTTCTACCAGCAGATGCGTTTCGGATTCTATCCTTTAGAGAAACTCCGAGCATAGCTCGTTCCAGAGCTCGCTGAGCGACTTCAGCCAGTTCACCAATAGCTATATCTTCTTTTTTAAAACTAATAAAACTGTAACTGACTGACAAACAAAACAGAGCCTAAACCGAAACACTTCCGAGATCTCATAGACTTCAAACTTGGAGCGGGGAAGGATATTCAGCGGTAAAAAATAAAATAAATAATTCTACGCAGACGAAGTTTTTTACAAAGCTCTTGGGCTTTTTAGAATTCTTAACTTCCGAGAGTTATAACATTTTTACTTGATCCGTTGAAAATTCGTCCTAGTGTAGGCCATGTAAGCAGTTACTGGCAATTATTTTTGATTGATGCATTCATTAAAATCTCTCCAGCCAGTTTCCTTTCAAGGTTCGTCTGAAGTATCTGGTTTAATTCTGAGTTTGGTAATCGTTATCAAAAGTTAAACCTGCCAATTTATGTGCATAGCCCATTTGCAATGAAACGTGTTTTATTCAGTTTTTTAGTTATTTTCCTTGTTTATGAATTACCTATGGCTTGAATCGATTACCTCGTTAATAAACAGAATATAAATAGATTTGGCTGTAAGAAAACTCTTTCAGAGTTAAGCTTGTACATAGCATTCGAGTAAATTTATTTCTGTATTTCGTTTCTGTGTACAATTGAAAATTGGACTAACTTACCTAAGTGAAGTCCAATTGTAATTTTATGAATGTTGATCTGAAATATAAATTGATTTACAGTGTAGTATTCCTATCGATACTCAATGGCATCGCGGTTTTATTCAGAGTATCTTTAAAACAAAAAAGATTACTCGGATAATATTGTGTTCCGCATATGGCAACACCCTAAATGTCACTGATTTAGAGCTGAACCCGGATGGTCTACCTGCTCACAAGCACTAACCCATTATGCTTGGGATCGGCTTACAGCTAATACTGGGTTGGGAGGGTGTTTATATTTCAGATCAACATTCATAAAATTACAATTGGACTTCACTTAGGTAAGTTAGTCCAATTTTCAATTTTATTTCATGTTGATCTGAAATATAAATTGATTTACAGTGTAGTTTTTCAGAGTCAAGACTGCATAATGGGTTTTTCCATCAGAGTTGGGTACTAACAAGTTATTATATTTATTAATAACAAGGCGAAACATTCGTTTATTAATAAGTAATAAGGTTCTGAGCGATTTTAGCTAATTTCATCTTAATAAGGTAACCCAAACATAATACTTACAATGGTTGTAACATACTATGTTCAAGTTTAGAAAGTAAGTTAATAGTTGCATAAATATTAAATCCACCAAAATATTCAATTATTGAATAGTAACTATAATTTAATTAGTATTTATTATTATACCGGTGAGATCTACCTATTCATAAAATACCTAAGTAGTAAGGTACTTATTCATTTTATAAGTATGTAATAATATACAATGTCTTAGAGAAAGTAGGAATGTATCCTAATCACAGTTTGACCATAGTGAAGGTAGTTAATGTACACTTATTTATTACTAATTAATTGATCTTATGGTTATTCACCCAAATTAAAAAATAACAAAGCTGAACAAAGTAATGTACAATGATTGTTGACCTGGTTAGGTAAGTTATAAAACTTTGCCAAGGTCAAAGAACTCTCAGACCAGCCAGCTATTTTCCATACATAGACACTCTGTTTTAATATTAACTGGTGAGGTGATGAGGTAATTCATAATAATTCATAATTCATTTATATTATAGGTAGCTGAGTGTCAAGTATTATGTTCTGTAAACTTGTATAATATAAATTCAACTCTTAATAAGTGTGTTTTTTAACCACCTCTATGATTGATGATTCCACATCTCTTATGGGAGATGTGTTATGGATTTAGTCTTTAAGTATGCTGGCTGAGTATTTTAAGAATCTTAAAGAATTGGATACTGTTATCTTATCAAGCTTAATAAGGTAAGGGTTTGTACCCGCTGGGCGGTCGCCAAGGCTAGTCAGGTTGGAAAATTTGGCTAGATAATTCAATACAAGACATGGGTTCCTATCCTAAGCTCAGTGTTATAGGGCTTAACAGGTTTAAGTCTAAACACTCCTCTTATGAATTGTTTAATTCTGTTGTGTCTTCTTTCTCATCTATGAGAAGGCAGGGTATGATAATACCTTCTCCGCTGTGAGAAATTGAATGATGTATGTATTCAGTGAACTTTCTAGCAAACCTCAGCATCTGAATGCTTGCCGCAGGAGATGCTCTCAGGATAAGGTGACTGAACAGAGGGTAAGATGTTTTTAGCTTTGTTGGTTTTTATTTTCATAATACATTCTGAAATAAGAGAACATGGTGAAAAGGCATACCAAATGAGCTTTTTGATTACTCCAGTTGAGTGTCAGAACATTCTATGTAATATACATTAGTTATACTCTTTTCCATGAGACATAGTTGTCACTCTTGATGATTCTAGATGCAAATAGATTAATACTTGGAGGTCTAAGTCAATCCTGAACTAAAAGGTAAACCTCATTGTTAGTTCCCACTGTGTCAATAATTGTATTGCAAGATTCCAAATCTGCATACAAATTATCTTTTAATTTTATGGGTATATAAAGCATCTTTCAGTTTTCACACCAAGAATGGCTATTATTATTTAAGTCTGGGAATTGAATCCTTTTAATATTACTTGCAATGACAGTAGTTTTGTCAGTTCTAAGTAAGATGTTGCAGTGACTATGGATTTTGTAATGTATTTTAATCCGAATAGAGCAGCTAAATTATTATTTATTATGCAGTTCTTATTCCGAATGTGACCATAGGCCGACAACACTCTGACCATTGCAGTGTACCCCCAGCCAACCAATATCACATCTGAAAATATTTGTAGGTTTAATTATCTACCTATGATATTTATATGTCATCAATTATATGAGACCACCAT